>OY804598.1:12379715-12979715 GCA_963680895.1 Fragum sueziense | reverse complement strand
AATTGATGATACTTTTTCCTGAAAAGAAAGAAGAAATTTCAAAATTGTTTCCATCTTCTACTCCTGCAGTATCTACTTCCTCTCCGCCTACAAACACTACAAATAAGTCTCCAGAACCTGAACTTCCTTTACAAAAAGCACCAGATAGCTCTAGAGTTTCAGAAAGCTCAAAGTCAGCCAGCAGCGTTTCTAAAAGTCATGATGACGCCAAGTCTAGTAGTGAAAATCGAAGGCCTAAGCCTTCTAAACCGGTGGTCTCCGACCGCCAACCAAAGGGATCCCAGGATCCCATTAAACAATACAATCGGTATCATAGTCTTGAAGAAGACATGATAACCGATGACCTCGCAGATTCCAAAAAGAATAAGCAAGGTAGCAGTATTATAAAACTCAATAACAAAAGATGAGTTATTTCAGACTTCCAATACTCTGTGGTATAATTTTAATCCTAATATCTCTCATGGCGAATACTATTATTCAATGGAATTGTCGAAGTATTAAATCCAATTTTGAAGAACTTAGTCTTTTAGTCTCTGAAGAAAAACCAGTAGCAGTTTGTTTACAAGAAACCTTCCTTAAAGATACAGACAAGTTTACCTTTAAATATCATTCTTGTTATTTTAAAAACTTTACGGGAAGTGAAAGAGCATCAGGAGGTGTGGGTATCATTGTGAATAACAATGTTCCACATCGCCCTGTGCAGCTTGACACTACTTTACAGGCAGTTGCCGTAAGTGTTTCTCTTAACAAAACAGTAACCCTTTGTTCTATTTATCTTCCTCCTAGTTCTCCTGTTGACAACAGGAAACTAGACCGTCTTGTTGAACAGTTACCCAAACCTTTTATTTTAATGGGAGATTTTAATTCCCACCATACGCTGTGGGGATGTTCAAACACAGACAACAAGGGCCATATTGTTGAAGACTTTATTTCAAGGCACGATCTTTCTCTTTTAAATGATAAGTCATCGACTTATCTACATCCTGCTACTGGTACTTATTCATCATTAGACTTGACAGTTTGCAGTCCTCAAGTTTTTCCAGATTTTAACTGGAAAGTTGATGACGACCTTCATGGCAGTGACCATTTTCCGATTCTTATTTCGGAAATTGGGCCATCTGTACAGGAGCGACCACAAAGGTGGAAACTCCATAAAGCAAACTGGGGCTTGTTCAAAACTGTATGTGAACAGTCCATTACACCTCAAGCTTTTGAAGATTGTGAGAATCCTGCAGAATTATTTACCTCTCTGTTATATTCATCTGCAGAAAAAGCAATTCCAAGAACATCTAAAACCCCTAAACATCCAAATAAGCCATGGTTTAATGATGATTGCAAGAAGGCTGTAGCAAAGCAAAAGTCGGTTCTTAGAGAGTTTGATCTAAGGCCGAATAAGGAAAATCTTATAAAGTTTAAAGTTGCACGTGCGAGAGCACGGCGCACTATTAAACGCAGTAAACGTACGTCTTGGAGACAGTATGTATCTAGATTGAATTCTAGATCGTCTGTCAAAAAGACTTGGGATATGGTGCGGAAAATTAGTGGCAAGAACTCCTCGCTCAGTGTTGGGCATTTGAATACTGATAATGGCGTTGTTTCGTCTAAGCCTGACATAGCAAATGTTTTGGCAGATACTTTTGCCAAAAAGTCCTCCTCTTCTAACTATTCACCTGAATTTCAAAAACATCAAGAACAAAAAGAAAAAGTTAACTTGAATTTTAAATCCAAAAATACAGAACATTATAATAAAGAATTTACTCTTAAGGAGCTAAAAACAGCCCTTAAGAAATGTCATGATACTGCAGTTGGATGCGATGATATCCACTACCAGTTCTTGAAGCATTTGCCGCACCAATCCCTTCAATGTTTACTCGATATCTTTAACAGTGTTTGGAAAACGGGAATACTTCCAGCCTCGTGGCGGGAAGCTATTGTCATTCCAGTACCAAAACCTGGCAAAGATTCAGATAATCCTTCGAATTACCGGCCTATAGCCTTAACAAGTTGTGTTTGTAAGACCATGGAAAGAATGGTCAATGACCGTCTTGTATGGTTTCTTGAGAAAAACAAACTTATTACGTCGGCCCAAAGTGGCTTTCGTAAGCAAAGAAGCACCCTCGATCATTTAGTTCGCTTCGAGACTTTTATACGAGAAGCCTTTATCAAGAAAGAACATGTTGTTTCAGTCTTTTTTGATTTAGAGAGTGCATATGATACCACTTGGAAGTATGGAATCATGAATGACCTCCATGATTTCGGTATACGAGGTCGCCTTGCTTATTTCATTTCTGCATTTTTGGATGAACGGCAATTTAGAGTCAGGGTTGGAGATACGCTCTCTGATCCTCATGAACAGGAGATGGGTGTCCCCCAGGGCTCCATTCTTTCGGTTACACTTTTCAGTGTTAAAATCAACAATATTATTAAGGCTACTTGCCCTGGTATTGAATATTTTCTTTACGTTGACGACTTCTGCATTTGTTATAGATCTAAACACATGCATACCATTGAACGACAGTTACAGCAGGTTCTAAACAACCTGAGTAAATGGTCTAATGAAAATGGTTTTAAATTTTCTAAAACCAAGACAAAATGTATGCATTTCTGTAAATCCAGAAAACTCCATCCCGATCCAGAACTCACTTTGGACGGGATCCGAATTGAAGTTGTACCAGAATTTAAATTTCTGGGTCTTTTATTTGACTCTAAGTTATCGTTCATCCCGCACATTGAATATCTGAGCAATAAATGTAAGAAAGCTCTAAATCTTTTACGTGTCGTCTCCAGTATGGACTGGGGAGCAGACAAAAAAGTTTTATTACGTCTTTATAGATCTCTAGTAAGATCTAAATTAGATTATGGTTGTGTTGTTTATGGATCTGCCCGTCAATCATACTTGCGCAAGCTTGATTCTATTCATAATCAAGGTTTACGTATTGCGCTGGGCGCATTTAAAACATCGCCAATTAACAGTCTCTATGCTGAAGCAAATGAGCCATCTTTGAATTTACGTAGAAAGAAATTGTCAATGGATTATTACTTAAAACTTAAATCTAATCCAGATAATCCTACACATGACGTTGTTTTTGAACCTCTTTATGAAGAGGAATTCAATAAGAAGGAATCAGTTATACCTCCTTTCAGTTTACGTTGTAAGGCAGATGTGAATTCTCTAGATTTCGATCTAGATGACGTGGCCGAACATAAAGTTCCACATGTACCTTTGTGGACGTCCAAAAGTCCCACTTTTATTTATGATCTTGCTTCAACGAAAAAGTCGGAAACTGATCCTTTGGTATTTAAAAATAAATTTCTTGAAGTACAAGAAAAGCACATGCTTCATTTACAAATTTATACCGATGGTTCTAAAAGCGAAGAAAAAGTTGCTTCTGCTGCCATTTTAGATGGCTTCAAATATCAGTATCGTTTGCCCGATAACTCGTCCATTTTCTCTGCCGAGCTCAAGGCTATTGACATTGCGCTCGAGCACATCATTGAAAATGGCTATTGGCGCTACATTATTTTTACAGACTCTTTGTCCTGTATGCAAGCGCTCGAGCACGAAAAAACGGACAATCCTATTATTGTTAAACTTCTTGAGAAGCTATCTCGTCTCTATGCTTCTGATGAAGATACTGATATTGTTTTTTGCTGGCTTCCAAGCCATTGCGGTCTACGTGGCAACGAAGAGGCAGACAAAGCTGCCAAGGAGGCGTTGTCACTAGATATTTTACCTTTTAAAGTCCCTTTTACCGATTTTAAACCCCTGATAAATAGTTTTATTCAAAATGTATGGCAAAATTGTTGGAGCGACGAGGCTAATCACCAAAATAAATTGTTTAGTATTAAACCTGCACTTGGTGAATGGCTGCCAGGTCTTCGATCTGACCGCCGCGAGGAGTTAGTTTTGGCACGACTGCGAATCGGGCACACACATTTGACCCATTCGCACCTATTAAAGAACGAGGAAAAACCTCTATGTATTCCTTGTAACGAGGAGCTGACTGTTCAGCATCTACTCATTGATTGTGCAGATTTAGCCATCATTAGAAGCAGGCATTTTAACGCTAACAGTTTAAAAACATTATTTGATACTGTTAGGCCTGAATCAATTTTTAACTTTCTTAAAGAGTGTAATCTCTTTAAAAAGATTTAGCTGTGATATTTAATCTGTGATATCTTATAATTATGTTCTGTGGATTTTCCGGTCGGGTGGACTCGGACATGGGTGTTCTCTGATCTGGGAGAAGCCCATGTCTATTCGTGCTCACGTCGGATTATTCATAGTTCATTGTCATTCTACCTTCCGTATGGCATTTTTATCTGTTTTACTTCAGTTTCGTTTATTATTTTTATATGATCTGTGGATTTTCCGGTCGGGTGGACTCGGGCATGGGTATTCTCTGATCTGGGAGGAGCCCATGTCCTTTCGTGCTCACGTTGGATTATTCATGGTGTGTTGTATTTTTGCTTGAAATTTTATCTGTTGTATAGAATATCGTATTTTTATCATATCCCCTCTAGATGTTTATGTAACTAATACATATCCTAATACATCTTGTAGTGAGGTAAGGTGAGTGCGCCCAATATGACCTTAGCAGTCGACGGGCCTTAAAACTCCATTCATTCATTAAATGACCATTTCCTGCTTTTATCTTTTTCAACAAATTCCGCAAAAGTGATATCGGCTTCCAATAAAGTGTTATTGTAAATTTTTATCATGAATACATGTGTTCTTAATGTTCTAAGTGCTTTCAACAATATCTATACACCTGTTGGATTAAGTAATTAATGCAGCCTAATTTAATTAAAGTAAAACGTGCGAAGAAAGCACACATTTTAAACTTTGTATTCTTTATACATATTCAAAGATATAAAGCATATCTACCTATAGTATGTTATAATCAAACCATTTTATGGCGTTTCAGTGCATTTCATTTGGAAAAGCACTTTAGGTGATTTGCATGCAGAATACATCTCCTTATAACTACTAATCCAGTTAAAACGAGTATCCTGAAAAATATAGAAATCGGTGTTACATAGCTTTTATGTTATTACGTCACTCCACACGGAGTATCTTATAGTTTCCTCATATCTTGTTTCGTTTTAAACAGATGTAAATGGCACTTACATACATGGTAATGTGAAACTGAGAAATCATGATAGAGTATGTGACTTATTGGGATGAATTATGCATTGTAATTATCATAACTATTACTTAAAAACAGGCACAATTTGAGAAATACGAAGTTTGTATAATATGTTTGACAGATATTACCAAGTGTATGTCGATATCAATGAAACGATAAATTTAAGGCTGGTCTTATTTCATTAATCTTCATTTCTATTCTCAAATTGTTAAAATTCTTTAAGTATAAGATATAACAAATAAAAAGCATTTTGATACTGTATGTGTAAGAGTGAAAAAAGGAAATACATACATACAACTTTTGTTCGTAAGAATAATTACGGTAAAACTCTTTTCCGTAATATTGAGGATATTACATATTGTTTGATAGAAATGGGTGTGAATTTAAAGGGAGTAATTTTCTCTCCAGAAAGGGATACCGATACTTTTAGCTTGTCTTTTGAAACGATGTGACATTGGTGCAAAGGTAGTCTTGAATTGCCTAATAAAATATCACAAATTTATGATATTTGTATTCAAAAGTGGGTTCATAAGCAATTTCATTTTTAAGAATTCTCTGAAAGCTTAGTTTTGTCAAAATAATGCTATCAATAAAAACCGTTTTTTCAGCAAGAACAAAATATAATGACAATGTATATCAAAACTATATACTATTATATAAGATTTGTGCTTAATTGTATTTTATTGCCATTGATACGGTAATCCTTTCAAATCTCTATTCTTTTTTTTTTGCCAACTGTTATGATTCCATTTACTTCATGAAATTGCTAATCTAAGTTTTGAAAGATAATGTTTACATTATTAAGACCAGAAGATGTCCAAAAACGAGAATTACCTACATTCTTATTGATTTGTTTACATGTTTTAGCCATTTTGAAAGCCGATTTATAGCATCTGTAATCAAAAACGGAATCATAATCAATTTCAATTTTACAAAATACTCTGAAGGCTAAGCTTTGTCAAAAGATGCAATTTTAAAGAACTGCATTTCACCAAGACCAAATATAATAACAATATTTATGAAAATAATAATACATGACGATTTCTGCCAAATTGTAATTTATTGCCATTTATACGGTAATGGTTTAAAATGTGTTTTTCGCAATGCAACCATTTATTTTATGAACTGTTTACCAAAATCTTTAAACATAATATTTACAACGTTTAGACCAGAACATGTCCAAAAACGAAGATTTTTATATATATTTTTTCATATTTTTTGCGATTTTGGCGGCCATTTTGAAAGCATATTTATTGTCAATGTAATCAAAAATCGAATCATTATCAATGTGAATTTAACAATTTAC
The DNA here is from genome assembly GCA_963680895.1 of Fragum sueziense. Taxonomy (NCBI): domain Eukaryota; kingdom Metazoa; phylum Mollusca; class Bivalvia; order Cardiida; family Cardiidae; genus Fragum; species Fragum sueziense. The sequence continues at coordinate 12,973,259 of OY804598.1, read as the reverse complement.
ACGGAAAGCATAGCTTTATCAAAATAATGCTATAAATAAAAGCTGTTTTTCACCAAGAACTAATAATAATGATAATTTATATCGCTATGATATACTTGATGATTTGTGCTTAATTATGTTTTATTGCCATTTATACGGTAATGATTTCAAAAATCTTTTCCGTAATGCTCCTATTTACTTCATAAAATGTTTATCTAAATCTTAAAACATAAAATTCACAGTATTTAGACCAAAATATGTCCAAAAACAAGAAGTATTTGACGTTTTTATTGGCTTTTTTTTGCCATTTTGGCGGCCATTTTGAAAAAAATCTAGCATACGAGATGGCTAATGAGCCTCTTTTTAACATGAGAACACATCTCTGACCTTTTCCAGACTCAATTATCCTTAAAATATGATCTTACAACGCAAAACAAATGTTAGGCTGCTGATGTTAGATACCAAGTCAAATTGTCTTTTTTCATGGCAGCCATCTTGAAAACCACCGGAAATGGCGAGTGCATCCCAGGATATCGACTGTTAACATCTTGATTCTTACTCAGAGGGTTCCAATGAACATTTCTATACCACTCCCAGACTGCCCTTAGGGGGGTGCGTGCAGACCCCTCCTGGCCCACGGACTATATTCTAAAAGTTTGAAGGAGAAGATCCTCGCAGTCGGTTTAACCCTGCTCTCATGAATATTAATCAAAGTTTTAAGAAATTGGTCAAAATCCATGATTCGTTTGGTAAAGGCAGAATGTACTAGAAACAATTTTAAACACCCGTTATCATAGACTATTTCCGAGTAAAAGACTGAATCACTTATTGCTGGTGGGGAGTCAAAACCTCGTAGCTACAGCTTGAATAAGCTGGAGTTACGAGGTTTTGACTTCCCACCGACGTAATATTAATTGTTCCAAGAAAATATGAGCTTATATCTCATTGTGTTCCTGAAAGTGTGTAGCGTGATCTGTTCAAACACAATTATTTTAAAGACACACAGTTTAAATTGATAACATAACTTAAGACAACCTCAGAAGACAGGCGTCCTTTTCCACCAACGTTTCTAGATCGTATGTCTAAATACAAATTCCACTACAAGCCATCTGATTGGGCAAGACGTATGTCTTGGCCAATTGGATGGATTGTAGTGGAATTCTAAAGGTAGACATGGAATAGGACTGGTTGGTGAATTCCCTCCAAGATCAATGTTATATAAGGGAAGTTCCGGAAAGGTTTTACAAGGACGAAGAATGATTAAATAACAACTTGAAGGAGTTTATTTCAGAACGACATGAACATGGCTCTCGGGAGAGTTAAAATTCTTTCCGAATAGGTAACGAACGGATAAGGGTCCCGTTTCAGCAAAGGAGATGACTGAAAGTACATCACATACCGTCTTCTCTGATGAAATTGCGCTTGTAGTAATTCGTGAGTAACGGATACTATAACGATAGTTACTTACACATTATGCCTTCCAGTACCTGTAAAAGGTTTAAATATCGGTTTTGTGGTTTAATTGTCAGGCCCATATGAACAGGGAGGGGGCTAAGGGGGCTAAGTTTACAATGAAAAATTAGGAAAAAACAAATGTAGCCCCCCCCCCCCCCAATATTCAGACATAGTACTAGACACGGGCTTAAGCCCCCGATATGCAATTGCTTCCTACAGGCCTAGACATAGTATTTAACCTTATCCTAAATGGCAAGAATTTAGACTGGTCAATTTTAAAGGTACTCTAGATAACAAAATGGATGTTGATAAAGCGGTTGATATTTGACAATTCCCGTGATTTTTTTCTACAATTTTAAGGCTGTGAGTCCTTGGGACTCGCTGGATTCCATATCAATGAGTCCAGCTACTAGCTTAGTGAGTCCAATACACTATTTTAATAGGAAATCTGTAAAAATTGTTGCATCCTGGGACTCGCTGGAATTAAAACTTTGCATCCCAGAGACCAAATTATGAGTAAAAGTAGCAGGATGCGCAGGTAAAAAAATCACTTCAATTCAACACAGAATATTTTGAGACAAAAAAAAAAAAACCTTGTATTTCCTTCTTTTGCTTATCTGATTTCCCAAACCTGTCATAAGAGGGATGTCAAAATCAAATAGGTCTTGTTTGCAATATGGTAAAATTGGCATATAATTCAGACGTCGATGATGTGATCCAAATCTAACTGCTGCTCAAAACGAAATACGAGGGGCGTTCAATTAAAAGTGGTACTAATGGTCCACCATACCTCATGGTTCAATAGAACTTATGGTGCTTGCAGCTATTTGACGGGAATAGGGAATATTACTGTCTATATTTGGTCAATATTTGAGGCAAATTCCTTCACTCTGTCAAAAGTTATTGAACTTTTAAGTTGGTTCAGTCATATACACTGGCTATTTCGCTGTGCGCAAAATGGAAAACGAACTGAAGTAGGATGCACGGGTCTACATTAAAGGTCGCATAAGCTTTGACATATCTGCATCACGTGTATATAATGAACTATATTAAACTCATGGAGATTCGAACGTTGAACATATGTCAGTTTTTAGGAAGTTAATAAGAATAAAGATTGATAAAACTGGTCTGAATGATGCCCCCCTCTCAGGCAACCCGGGTAGAGCTAGTACCAAACCAAATGTTGCTGTAGATTCCAACATGACTGAACAAGACGCATGGTTCAATGTGCAAGAAATAGCAGATAAAGTTGGTTTTTCATCGGGGTCATGATATACGATTTTGACGAAAGGGTTGAAACACAGACAGGTTTGTAAACATTGGGTCCCACACCTACTGCCTAAAGGTCAAAGAGCCACCCATGTACAGGTGACAATATATATTTTGAAATAATGCAATAAATGCAACAAATGTGCGCTTTCTGAGCTTTATACATATGATTTAACAATATTACTATTATATCTACTATTTTGAGCACCAATGGCATGTCATTAGCAAGCAATGCTTACGAAAAGATCAGGCAAGGTCCGTAATAGCCAAAAAATTAAAAGCGCGGCAAAAGTTTTGTACGCGGTAATTTTCAAATGTAACAGGTGTATTACTGTTTCAAATAGTACCATTATCGCCAGTCATTCATACAAGAAATGTATGTCTGCGAAAGTACAGAAATATTACAAAGAGAACAGGTATAGGATCGACTAAAGAGGCATGTGCCAAATCCATGACAACGGAGCTGTCCACAGATGTCCTCTTGTCCAAGACTTCCTGGAAGAGACACATGCTGCACAGCGTCTTCATCCACACTTATAGTCGGACTTGAGTCCTTGTGGCTTTTTGTGTTCCCCATGATGACGAAAAAGGTATCTGGTCGTCGGTATAGGCCTTCATGTTCCATATGCAGTGCAATTTACCAGTGTCTGTGGGGTGTTCCAAAAGAGGCCCATTTATTGGCATATAAGTAATGGATCTCAAAACTTCAGAAGTGTGTGGTTGTCAAAGAGGATTACTTCGAAGGATTGAAGAAACTTAAAATTGAAATGAGACTTAGCTATGGCTTATAGAACCCCAGTTCCAAAATTAATTGAACTCCCCTCGTACACTGTATCAAGCGATTGAAATAATAATGGTTCTGTCAGATAAAGAGTGGTAGATGAAAAGAAGACCGGAATCTATTTATGTATAAAAATAAAATCGATCGTAACGCTACGAAACAACATTTAAATTCTCCAAAAACAACAACAAATTGTGAAAACAACAACAAACTCATCACAAATGGCGTAACTACACGTAATATGTGACTTGTTACAAATAAAACGTACTATTAGGAATGGCAAAGTTCAGTCTGGTTGACCTAAAACAGTATCTGTTGAAAGACAATATTTCAAATCCAATATCGGTTCTTTTTATTTAGGTTTGTTGTTGCTGGTTTAGTTTTAAGACATTTGTCTCTCCGCTCTGACAGACCACATAAATGCAATCAGAAAATCTAGCACTGCTTGAATTCTTAGCGTCACACTGACTCTGTGAAACAATCAGTGATTGGTCTACTGACCTATTTTGATGGAACATTTCCCAAAACGTCAATAGTGTAGACTGGTTCAAATTTATAAGTTTTTGAAATTTGGAAAATACTTCTTTCTCATTTGACATAACTGTACGTGTGTTCTTTGAATTTAATGATTTTAACAAAATCCATTAAAAAAAAGCAGATAACTTTAATGATAAGCACAGAAACTATTGACCGAGGGAGGGGAAATACTGATTCTATCAGTAATTTCTTTTATCTAAATATTTCTCCAACCCTTTTTTCATTTAGAAACCAAATTCAAGGTTTGATTGAGAAAGGGTTAACTTACATCTAGCAAGGAAATAATTTATATGATTAAAAATGACAGAATGTGTGGCGATTGAGACCTGTACGGTTCCAGATCAGTCTATGCGTTCACTCTTTTTAAGATCTACCGGCTGGTTTAGTATTCCGTCGCAACGTATAATAGATATGAGCTTTGTAATCACATTAAGGTATTTACCAAATGTTTCGTGCAAAAGTTCGGGCTTCATCCGCGGCAACGGAAGTTAACTTAAACATATGTTCGAGCAAAAATGGAGTACATGATATACAATAATACAGGCCAAGAAATCGGCAATTATCTTATACAAATGTGATGTACCGATGAACGTATAATTATAATGAATGTTATATGGATCCAAGGTAGTATTCGGGCAAAAAAGAGGAGGCACGAGGAGGTCAAGACGAAGCCAGAAATCGAAAGAGAAATGGAATCAGACAAATTGAATGAGAATTCTGACCCTGATTTTTCGAAAAAACGTAAGTACGTACTCGTGAGTATATGCTCAACTTCAGTGGAATCCTCTCCAACGTTGAAGGGTATTCGAATGAAGTTCAAGTGGATTTCGTGTAATTTGAGTACGGTGCTCAGATTTGAGTCTGGGAACGTACTTAAGTTTTTTTTTCGAGAAACCGGGGCCCTGTTTCATCGCACATTTGAATATCCAGCCAATCCGAGTGATTATTAAAGGGGGAATGGCACTTAAAATCATGCAAATTTTTCGAGAACTTCGTACAAAATAAATATGTATTATGGAAATATGGCCTTTAAATTGCATCTATGCCAAATCTTAGCTTTCTATCTTGTGTATTGGCTAGGATGTCGACGGATTTAAAACCCCATATTTTCCATTATTGTAAATATTATCCCCGGGACGAAAAATCATGGGGTTTAAAATCCATCGACATCTAAGCCAATACACAAGGTAGAAAGCTAAGATTTGGCATATATGCAATTTAAAGACCATATTTAAATAATATATATTTATTTTTTTTGTACGAAGTTCTCGGAAAACTTGCAAGATGTTAAGTGTTATTCTGCCTTTAATGCCTTAAAATATTGCAACCACATTACAGAACATGTTCATTGGCCACAGTGGGGAAAATGGAACTAATGGTTGATCTAAATAAGTTTATACCTATTTCATTAGGGGTTTTGCTGCTTCTCTATACAATAGTAAAGAATAAGCTGGTATGGAACAGTATACCAGCTCTTGATAAGCCTTTGCCATCAACCATCTACGTTGGTCTGGAATGTTCATTTCAAGCCTCGGAAAATGCAAATGAAATACATTATGGTGCAGAATTTCTCAACAAATTTCTGTCATCCCGATATAACTCTGATGACAAATTTTATGGCAAGCAGCGGGAAATCAAATTAATCTAGAGATTCTGTGCGATGAATTTTCACACAGAAAGCCATTTATAATTAGTCCTTTGGCAATATTTGCTAGCAATTAGTCCTCAGTTTAAGAACCAAGACGAACTTAATTGAATCTTGATAGAGAAAATAGGCGACATTAACACTTTCCCTAACGGCAAAATATAAGACTTGTCCAAATTCAACGATGCTGCAAACGACTATATAAAGTGAATGCTATTTCAACTTTTATGGTCTTTTGGTCTAGAAAACATTGTGGGAAATGAAGTAATTGATTGTCACAAGCAATTTCTTCATTTGCAAGAGCCATTTGTTTGTGTGAAGACGAAAATAGTCACTGTGTGTTAATGGGTTAAGAACACTATATGCTATTCCTATTTGGTAGCTACAGAACGAACACATTGAAGGTAAATGAAACTCGAACAAAATATTGATGTACACAAAGAAAATATCGAATATCAGCATTACCCGTGTTAGCTTCAATGTTTCCACAAAATCTGTCTGTGAATTAACAAAGTCAAAAGCGCGGCTTGTGTCGGGAAAGGGATTGTCTTAGAATTTCTGCTATATCAGAGGACATGGATTAGAGATTCTAAATTTATGACACCGTAATATATTTTCTAATCATTGTAGATGTGTTTTCAAATTTATGATATACGAGAAACATAAAATATCGTTTTCAAGCTGAAAAAAAGCTGTGCGATATTTTATCAAAAACAACCCACATGATATAACAATGTGCGTAGCATAGCATGCAAGGTAGTCCGTCCCTAATGAGATTCGTGCGGTGGCGGAATTATTCGGGAGACATTGTAACCTTTCGGCGGCAGACCGTTCCGCCGTCGAAGCTTTGCGACGTCGCACGAGTAGGTCGCATACTTACAGTACGAGGGTTGTTTGATAAATTCGCGGAATTTGTTTCTCATTTCTTTATTTTGTGTTAAAAAAATATGAAATTACACGCACCTATAGAAAATCATGTCATAAACTCGGGGGTATAACGACAATAAAATTTACCCACTCTTATGCACCTTTTTCGGTCTCCATAACAACCCATATACGCGACGTTGCCTTTGGTCAGTTTTGAAATAATTGTGTTAATGAAAATCGTGCCGGTGCACCAAAGCCGTGAGCGCCAGAACCATGGAAATTAAGCTTGCGTTTGGTTGACAAGGTGTAGTGATTTTCTGAAAATTTGCTGTTTTTATTTCAGAAGTTGACATAAACAAAGCGTTTTCAAGATCATGTCGTAAGCAAATCGTCGAAGAAAACTGACGTCACCTGATAACCTGATGGCGCACCGTCGTGATGTTTTGTGTTTGGTTAGAGCAATCGCCTCAGTGACTGAGTTAAGGAAACATTTAATCAAAGTTAAACCATACGCATACGCATACACAGGAATGTTAAAGCTGCTGCTGGAGACTATATCGAAAGAGTCAATGGGTCGTTCAATTATCATTTTCACAAACCTGACGTCACTTACGACGGCGTGACATTACGTGACACTCTGACGTAAGGCAACCGGCAAGACATGCCTCTATTCAATGGTATCTGCAGAAATAATTTATAAACGTATGGTAATGATATTTTGCATATTTACTAACGAATAGTTAAGGTTTATCACGAAAGAGATTTAATTTTGATATTCAATCACAATTTTGAATTACAGAATAATTCCGCGAATTTATCAAACAACCCTCGTATATTTGGACATTTTTTGTTCGTTTTTCGCCATTTCCCCGAATATGCAATATCTGAGCAATGAAATATATTCTATTCTATTTTATTCGTAACGAATATTTTCGACGTCGGACGAAAACTTGCGACGTTGCATGATTCTCATTAGGGTGGATTACCTTAAAGGGACATTTCATTTCGATTTCAATTTTTTCAAGTATGTCTTGATGCCAAGATTGGGTATTCTAATGAGTACAAATACTATTAGTTTTTTAAGTTGTTGCCAGTAAGCGAGATACACGCATTTAAAGTTGACACATAATCGATGAATTGCATATAAATCCGAACTGTTGTCCACAACAATTTATTCAATTTTAACACAAAAATATAAATTTCTCGTAAACGGTGCAATATTTTGGCTTGAAATTTTCAGAATTTTCATAAGGAAATATGCTCTTTCAGATAAAAAAAAGTAATATTTAAGACAAAAAATTCTGAAATGTCACTTTAAGAACTATTTGGATGAAGCTCAGTATGATCCATATCACGGATCATGACGAAAGTGTTTTAGAATACACCATTGGTAATGATCCGACTCTGTAAAAGTGCAGGTTAATCTGAACCCGTGTTTTAGATCAACAGTAAAACGTGGACAAACGGGTCCAACTATACAGGCTCAGCAGACACGGTATTAACCCTTTCCCAAACGGCAAAATTTTAGGTTGGTCCAATTCTAAAGATGCTGCAGACTACAAAATTAAGGTTGAAAACCATTGGATTTGTGTAAATATAGCATAGAAAATATTGAGGCAAAAGTAGAAACTGCTGGTTATCAGCAGTTTCTTCTTTTGCCTAATTGTTTTCCCAAGTCTATTCTATTAGAGACGTCAAAACAAGGTCTTGTTTGGGAAAGGGTTAATATGACTGGAAGAAAGCAATTTTACCGTCAAACGGTTATATCACCCCTTTCACGCGGATTGGTCAGTTATTTAAAGTACATTTCAGTCTCAATGTTTGTAGAACCACTCAAATGTTAAGCTGGTGCTTTTACCAGAGGCTAGTTTATAAACAAGCGTTATTCAGTCTACTGGTTACGTGATGACCTATGTGAATAAACTTAAATACAAATAATATAACATCTAGATAAATAACACTTACACAAAACATGCCTAAACCTGACGTAACAATGAGGATAGATGCGACAATTTGGATAGCTAAATGTCGTGACGAAGCCCACTAACACCATTAATAGGCGAAAAACACCATTGGTCAAACACAAATGAAATAAAGCCCTAGTTAGGGAGAGAAAACGAGAAAGTTCCCGGAAACTAATTTGTAGTAACATGATGTCTTACATAGGCTAGTAACCCTTAATTTCTGCTGCGAACATTCGTCACCAATTTTCACTGATTATATGTGAAAAAAGAAGTACCATATTGATTGTTATGACGAAATTTGCTCTAGCATAAAATGTTAAATGCAAATAACGTTTTTTAATTCATAGACAATAAAAATGTTAATTTTTATAGTCGATCTGATCTCAACGCTATTTCTTCTAAGTGTAATAAAAACCCAAACTGATTTGTGTTAGGCTTTTTAAAGGTACATTAGTATCCCCAGGCCTAAATCTCTACTGATCTACCAAAGTTGGCTTTTGTCATGTTGTCACACCGTTTATAGACTTTATATGACATAATACAAGATTCATACAGTAAATGACATAAATCGATAATCATGCAGCGGTGTAAAACTATGTAAAATATTTAGAGTTGGTTGAGCGTGTTTACGAAATGATGTGATTTGGTGTTTTATATCCGTCGTAACCTTAGCCAATATAGGTCAGAAAAGGCTAAAATTCTGCACAGAGAAATATTAAAGGCCATATTTTAATCAGGTACCGTTATTTTTACAGAAAATTACCATGAAAAAAGTATTAAGTAATAGTAAACATGAATCTTTAAAGTTCAACGAAATTTAATTTATTACGATTAAGCGAAAACTAACGCTGCTCAAAGGGTAAAGGAATTTTCGGGAAGTTAAAAGTTTAAGTTGCGTACACGAATGAAACAACTTGCGTTCCTATATCTACAGATAGAACCATTATTGTAAACCTCTCTCTATTTATGTGGCACCTCTAACAAGGATCAGAAATTACCGTGTCGACCCCCTACTTGATCAAGTGTTTTACTAACAAGACCTGATATAATCTAGGGCAGGGAGATATGTTCGGGAGATCATGTCGATTGACTGAGCTATTTGAACAATACTGGAGGAAACATAACTTAAAAATTCAGGCAAATAATCATACGTGGTAGAAGAATGAGGGAAGATAATTTAACCATTTCCAGAAGTATACACTTTCACTTTAAAGTGACATTTCACATTTATTCCATTTTTTAAAAGTATGTCTTGATGCAAAGATTGATTTTTCTTATGCATAGAAATGATATCGTTTTTTTAAGTTGTTATTTATAAGCGAAAAATACGCCTTTAAAGTTGAGGCAGAAATGACAAATTCTATACAAATCTGAACTGTTGTCCACAACAATTTGTTTAATTTTGGCACAAAAATATATATTTCTCGTTAACGGTTCAATATTTTGGCTCGAAACTTTCAGAATTTTCCATAAGGAAACATGCTCTTCCAGATAGAATAAAAGTAAAATTTATGTAAAAATAATCGTGAAATGTCACTTTAATAACTGTAAAATGGGACAAAATGGAAACTAACGCAAATGTTATTTGTGAATTATTATAGCTTAGAAATTATTTCGGCAAATACACAAAGTATTTCTTTATCAACGCCCATTTTGTCGTTTGCAGATACAATGCACATGTACTTTCAAATTAGATTACCCTAAAATGGTTGCCGTTTGGGAAACAGTTAAACACATTCTTCTATAGATTCTAGGGAAGTCTAACCCAATCTTCATTTGACAAGAACATAAAGTCATCGATTTCGCTCTAGAGACTACAACGTAACCAATAATTTAGGTTTCCACGCAATCGAAAGGCAGAATTAATTTAAACAATCAAAGCTTCAGCCTCACTCGTTATTGTTTCTCCCGGTGCGTTTTTATTTGATTTGTCTCCTTGTTCAAGCTTCCTATTTTAGGAAGTTTCTGCACAGAAGTGATAAAACATTCATACATACTTCCTGCTGGAAATAGCATTATTCTAAACCATACCAAACACATGCCTAAGTTGGCAACGTATGAGGTAGCTAGACCTATGGAAAGATGGAGAGAGGAAACACCATTCTACTAACGAGAATTTTTTATTTTCTTCTGATGCTATATTTTACAGATATTCAAATATGTGACTAATCGCGCTAAAAGGGGCCTTATCGAGTGTGTGAAAAATATCGACCCTAGTCAGTCTGCGCAGTCCGCGCAGCCAGACTAGGGCCGATACTTTTCACTAGTATGTAATTTTCTAAATCCAGAATGTTTTCCCTATCTTACTATATGTTCATTTTTCGCATACGGGATCAGGTTGACTTGTGCCGGGTCTGACAAGTCTGTCAAAATTTAGATTTTTGGAGTTCGGATAAGGTCCCTTTTAGCGTAACGGGTCACATATACATTCGTTCAATGATGCCATCTGAAAATGATGCATAATCTGTGGGTCATTTACGTGGTTTATAGCTTTGAAACGTATGGGAATATTATAAAGTTATAATAATTTAACGTTTAGCAAATTGTTACGGACCTCTAAGGATGACAAAAGAAGAATATGACACCTATGCGTAATCATGGTTGGTGATTTTATGTAGAATTCGCGCAGAATGAACCTAGACAAACTTAACCCTTTCCCAAACAAGACCTGGTTTTGACGTTCCTTAAAGAAAAGGATAGGAAACACATTGAGACAAAAGAAAAAAACTGCTGATGACCAGCAGTTTCTCCTTTTGCCTCAATATTTTCTGTGCTATATTATACACAAATATTACCTTTATCAACATCTTTTTTGTCGTCTGCAGTAGCTTTTGATTTAATTACCCTATTGTTTTGCCGTTGGGAAAGGGTTAATGCATACGATGGGCAACGTCGACTACTTGTTCGTCTGTGGACAACCTGACACGCACGCAACTTAATATATTCACATCAGAATTATCTAACACTAACGTTCTATGGCACAAAACATGCCCAAATTCTTTTTCGTAAACATCATTTTATTTCTTGGTAAGATAGAACCACAAAAGATTGCAGAACTTCATTGATCAGGTCTTGTGAGTTTTTAGATTGAGTAGTGATGAGAAGAAAACGTTCTTGAATTATTATGCAGTAGGGTATGGCCCAGCAAATGAAAGTTGTCCAGATTTACTTTTCCTTTCCCAACAAGAATTTATATTTCACCAGCTGGCCGTTTTGCATTGTAATTGTCTTATTGACAAAACAAAAAAAGACAGAACCAAGTCACCGTGCGATAATTCCTCGGGATCGCGCGAACATATTGCTTAATATTGAACAATCTAAGATCACGGCCAAAGCAGAACGCTTTTTCCAATACTAGACAGTGTGCCGGTGTAAAACGTGAAAAGAAAATACTTGATTGTACTCTGCGATGTAAGGCGGGCGGTATTTCTATACGGCCGGTTCGGTGTCTTTGGTTATTAGATTTTTTTTATTTCAAACTGGATTGTGGTTTCGTTTTTTTGTTAGTTTATTGCTTCAGGATGTATTTACGTTTTTCCGGAACTGGATTATGTATCAAACCAATGGTTTATTTGCACAAATAGTATTGGAATTGTTAAATACTTTAACATAACTCTTAATATTGTGACAAGCAGTGGTATTGTTGTGTTATATTCTATTACTTTAAATTATGTGAAATCTGCTATTGGGAATAATTGTGACTTTTTTTCAGTCATATATATCCACTTACGATAATGCGGTAAAAGGAATAGATCTACCTCCTTATATTTCCAATTTAGATATATGAATGTTTTCAATTGAATTTACTTTTTTATTAATATAAACCACATGAAGCATACATGTACTTAGGTCATTTTGGAGTTGACATAAATTTATTTCAAATGTGTACACGAATCAACTTGCGAAGACAAATACGGGAAAATAAAATAAATCTCCGCACTAAAAGGTAAAAATGTTAAATGACATTTCACATTTATTTTTTCATAAATTGTGCTTTATTTTATCTGAAAGGGTAAATTTTCTTATGAAAATTCTGCAAATTTCAAGCCAAATTATTGAACCGTTTACGAGAAATATATATATTTTTTGTGCTATGTTTAAACAAATTGTTGTGGACAACAGTTCGGTTTTATATAGAATTTGTCGTTTCTGTCTCAACTTTAAAGGCGTATTTTGTCGCTTATAAACAACAACTTCAAAAAACTGATAGCATTTCTGCACATAATGATAACCGATCTTCGCATCAAGACATAATTTAAAAAATGAAATTGGAATGTTATGTCCCTTTTAGAATTGGTAAATTAAAATTCGTATTGATAATTCTTTCAGGATTAGTTTCAAAATGAGCCGATCTTTGTATTTATTACAAAACTCCTTTCAAAACTGACAACTTCAATTAATTTATGTTCAATATGAATATGCAAACTATTCAGTGACACAATTGTCAGCGCATTTTGCATTGGCAAACTTCGTTAAGGACTAAATATAAAATGTATAAAGTTGCACACAACAATGCTACCAGTATAAAAACACCAGAAAATAACATTAAGCTAAAGAGGGTAAATACAAAGGAACCGAAATTTTTGCCACAAAATTGTCTCAGTATTCGTTTTAAATATCTGTCAAAATTAAAAACTGTTTTGGGAAATGTACAAAATAAAGATGCCGTATCCAACTGCGGGGAACCAGTATTTCACTTGATACTTTTAATTTTATATCATGAACCTGCCTTGTTGACTTGGTCGACCTTTAACTTTTGGGATTTTAGAATGAAAATATGTTACGTTATGTTCAATAGGGAACAATTTTATCAGGTAAATCGTGACGTAATTTCGGTCAAACAATAGTATTTCGTATATGTTGTTATAAAATCTCGTAACTACGGCTTGAACCAAGCCGCAGTTACGAGATTTTGTAACTGCACCGACTGTTTATCAAAACATAACCGAAAACCCAATCAATTCTTAGCACATAATTATTTGCCATTATATGCATTGCCATGTTAGTTAACGATACAATGCCCACTAAAGTTGATATAATAGCTTAAAGCATACTAGATTCTTTAACGTGAACGTTTGCTGCACAGGGAAGCATATTGCGTAGTTCGGCTTACATGCATATGGTATCCGCATTTTAATCGCGAAAATTTCATTGTACGTTAAATTAACGATGTTGTGATAACACAATCGATTTGAAAAAAAGACCTTTGTAACACTCAATCACCGTTATCTTCCTATAGACATTTTAACCATCCCCAAATCGTTAAGCTTCAGACTGTTCTTATTTCAAATTAGTTGTAGACAACAAAATTGTTGCTGTCAAAAGAAGAAAATTAATATAGCGCACAAAACTGTGACAAAAGGAGTAAATACTGGCGTTCAGCATTTTCTTCTTCGTATCCATGTTTTCTTAATTTCATTCTACAAGCAACGCAAATACCCGGCCGTGTTTGGAAAAGGGTTAAAGCCTCAGTACTGTAAAGATAGCGAATATCTGTTCAGTATAAGCAAACCAGCGGGATATACATTTAACTGTCTTAGAAATCGTTCTCAAGTGATAAAAGAGCATTATTTCAATGTGGAAACACATTGCAGTTGTTCAGATCATATCATTTGTGTTTTGCGATTTTTCGTTTTATTTGTAACAAGGAATTCCAAGAACTGTTCGATATTTGTGATATTTCACGGAAAAATGAGGCTAACCGAGTATTCGTGTTGTGAAAGAAAAAAATCAAATAAGAGTTTGTATGGATCGCTCTTTAACCCTTTCCCAAACAAGACCTTGTTTTGACGTCCCTAGAAGAAAAGACGTAGGAAAACATTGAGCCAAAAGAAGAAAATGCTGATAATCAGCATTTTCTCCTTTTGCCTCAATATTTTCTGTGCTACATTTTACAGAAGTTCTGCCTTTATCAACATCCATGTTGGTCTTCGTAAGACTGTGCCAAATAAGCAAGCGTGACAAGAATCGAAATTATTTGCACAATAAAGAGAGGCTTCGTGTAAGTTTTCTCTTTTTAACTAATTTTCCTGAATTTCAATGGCGCGACATTTTTCATTTGGAAGATTTATCTACATGTTTGCACAGCGAGGTGAACGTATTTGAAGCTGGAATTCCTCAGAGAAATGTTGAATGGGAATAAAATTTGTGCATTGAAAAGCTGTAAATTCATGCTGCATCATGTATTTCTTAGAATGGGATTTCTTTAACCCTTTCCCAAGCGGTAAAAATAACGCAGGTTCAATTTGGAAGATGTTGCAGACGACAACTATTTCATGTGAATCAGATTGAACATATTTTTAGTTTTGCTAGGGAGAAAAACTTTGTGGGAAACGAAGAAATCGCCTATCACTATCATTTTTTTTTATTTTCCTCAGTGTTATCTGAAATCTTCAACTTGTATGGCGCGTAAAACGTATTTTTGTTGGAATGGATTAACATGTGACCCATCACGCTAAAAGGGACCTTATCGGATGTATGAAAAGAATCGATCCTAGTCAGTCTGCGCAGACTGACTAGGGCCGACACTTTTCACTTTCATGTAATTTTCCGAATCTAGACTGTTAACCCTATCTTGCAATGTGTTCATTGTCCAAATACGGCATCTGCTTGACCTCTGCTGAGTCTGTTTAGTTTGTCATAATTTGGATTTTCAGACTTCTGACAAGGTTCCATTTAGCGTAACTGATCACATATAGATTTAAGAAAATATACCAGCGTGGTAACAATTGCGTTGATATTACACATTTTATAAAAGATGAACGAAAAGAAATGTTTACATTTGAAATAAACATGCATAAAGAAGATAACTTTTGAAATCGTTCCAATTCAAGAAATAACTGTTATCATATATTGATAATGAAATACAGATGGTTAGATGTATCGAACATCAGAAAATCGTGGCCTTTTCACGAAAAAACAAGGTACAGTTACGAGATTTTATTTCAACAGCGACGAAATACTGTAGAGAAATGTAGAAAAAGGTCGTCGATATCTTGGTGTTCAGTGGAATTATATGAGATTATTTTTTTATTCTTTTGTTAACTTTTTTGTTATCTTTTTAGGTGAAAATCTGAGTTCCGACAAAGCAAGTGGTCGATAAATCAGTTTTAGAATTTTACTGGAATATATATACGTTTGCTTTAGGAGTTTACCATCTGAAAACATTGTCAAATAAGGCAAATGTTGCATATGTGGATATCAGTGGATAACACGTTTTTCTACAGGGATATATTTTGGTGACAGTGCAAAATACGTGGTAAAGGGTTACAAGTAGATCTAATAATTTAAATAAAATTAGAAATTAAATATTGTGGATATACTTATACTAGAAAGCACTAAATACGCCAAGTGTAGGGGTATCACTCTTGGATTTGATGACGATAAACCTTCAATCGTGCTTCAAATCATGGCGACAGTGTATTGATTGATGTGTCATATACGATTTATTCCAAAATTATTGTGATTGGAGTTGAACCTGCTGTGACATTCGCACCAAAGTGTAGGGACCATAGGAATAGGGGCAAACATAATTCCAAGTTTAATGAAAAAGTAATTAGGCGTGAAATTATCGACTGATGAAAATGTAAACAAAACGTGAATTTTAACGTAAAAAGTCTCCAACGACCTATGCACAAATGATGTTAGTAGAATAAGAGGTTAAACTTGCTAAATGGGGTGAAACCTTGAGAATAACAATTATAATTCATTTTGGAATTAAGCCCCACATATTGTGTGCATACAGAAGTTATTTTTGGTGTTTACAAAGAGACTCAAACTAAGTACATTGTGTTAGTACAGCAAATATGATAAAGTGAATTACTGGTAATGAGATAATTTCACATTGTATTTGAAAATTTAAATGTTTCAGCAGATGACTGAGTACACGAAGTGTTGTTGACTTCATAATTATAACAAAAGTAGGATTATCACTGTATATGTAAGTTATGAAAGCGCAAGTGCGTATACCATCACAAGTGTATTGAAATAAACAAATTAAATACGCATACTTCTAAAAGTGGTCTTCTATAAATGACTGCATTCTTGGAAATAGTGTGACTGTCGTTGAAAAATATATAGCTACAACAGAGGAACTGTTTTAAGTGTGGTTGATTCAATAATGTGCATAAAAATGTGACAATGGGACGTGGAAGGTACAAAGGACCTCACAAATCGGATTATTTACAAGGAATGATAAAATTAGTGTGTGTTTTCTTCTGTGTGGATTTATACATTGAGACGGGTAAGTGCCTCGCTTATTCATTTGTGACACTGAATAAATTATGACTATTTTGCACTTAAGGTAGTCCATCTCTTACGAGATTCATGTGACGTCGGAATTATTCAGGCGACGTAGAAAACATTCGTCAGTGGAACTTTCCGCCGCCGAGTGTTTACGACCACGCCCGAATAAGTTCGGATACGTAACGACGCAAATCTCAATAGGGGTGGACTACGTTAAAGAGGTTTAACCCTTTTCCAAACGGCAAAAATTGAGGTTTGTCAAATTCCAAAACTGCTGCAGACACCAAAATGAGTGTAAATAAAGATTAGATTTGTGAACAATATATCATGGAAAATATTGAGACTAAAGGAGAATTTCTTCTTTTGCCCCAATGCTTTCCGAAACCCTTTCTAAAATGGACGCCAAAACAAGGTGTTGTTTGGGAAAGGGTTAAAGGGGCCCATGCTAGATATTTCAGCGACCAGAACAACGTGGATACAATCACATTTTGCATCGATGTGTGGTGCAATGCATTATCTAGGGCAAGAAAATGGAGTTTCAGGCATGTTTATTTTTGTTCTATCTAAAAAGGTCTGTCTCTCTTTTATGTTACTATAAATAGAAAGTGGGTGGGTTAAGCTAGATATGCCTACAGACTTGGGTTTGAAGAATTGAAACATCTATTTTTACTTTCACAGGAATGATCTTGTCATACATTTGATATTATATTACTAGAATATGTTTTTACCTCCATGTATGCCCAGCAATCATAGCATGGCAGGCACGTAGGAAGCAATTTCATATTGGGTGGGCTAAAGCCCCTGTGACTGAATATTGGGGGAGGGGAATTGGATTTCCCCTAAATGTTCAGTGTAAGATAAGGAAATTTTGGCATTTTGCCAACTTGGGGGGGGGGGGGGGTAAGCCTCCTTCCCACACGTCCCTACGGGCCTGCATGATGGGACTATCTGGAGTATACATACACTCTTACGGAAAAAAGTACATGTATATGGAATTATCATACATATCTACATACATGTACTCATTTAGATATTAATTTAAAGGCAGCACTTGTGCAGCTGAACCTTTTCGGAATTGTTTGAAAGATACGACAGAAATTGATTGAAAATGTAAAATGTAAATTCTCATACTAATTATGAACAAATGCACAAATGCATTCTTTTGCAGGTCACAATGACATTGAAAAACATCTCGATCTAATTTTTGGAGTGTTCTTTCAGCACACACGTTTCCGGTTCCTACATTTTTTTCTTTTATTTACGAATAATACGAAATTACAGTTGCAAATTTCACAGCGACATTTGCCCTATTTTTCAGAGCTCGAATATTTTACTATTTCGCAATACAATATCGTATTCATTTTAGTAGCTCGTGCCAGGTTATTCACGAGGAAATTAAAGCGAGAAGTACCGTCATTAGATAGGCCGTATTCCCAGAAATTGCTTTATACACTTGGGACCCTCTATTCTATTGAGAAAATGGCTTCCTATCTTGCCTGTCACACGCTCCCTCTTTATTGGAAATTCATGCGAACTTTTATCTTTGATTAAACTGAATTTAATTAAAAGGTGGCTAGAGTCCCATTTCATAAAAAAGTTGAAAATGAGCTAAATATGTTCATTTCTAGTTTAAGGTTTGCAACATATCACTAATGAGTCAAATGTGAAATTTGAACAATGCCAGTAATTCCTAAACTTTGTTAAATTTCCATTTCAAATACAAGCATAAGCATTTTGAACGGTTTAAAATTTTGAATTAATGCATACTTATGGAAATATACGACAGAAATATTCAAAATTACCTCCCTTGCAAATGAATATAGAGTAAAAAAATATTTGTAAAGTATTTTCGTCTTGGAGCATTATCTTGAAAACCGGCACGATGAATCAACTTATGTGTAGTGTATTTACAAGTGGGTGTTATTTGACGCATTTTGTATGTCTAGAAAGTGTTGTTTTTAATGATGGGCTGTATACCTTAACACAACCGGTACAATGCACTACTAAACAGCCCGAGAAAGCAGATATAAAAATAAACTGTTTAATGATTTCTATTGATCTATTACTCTAAACTACATTTATAGCAGCAACATTTACTTTCTCTACCACCTTATCGAGATCCATATATTTCTCTACATTGTCTTCTGAATATTGTACACCCTTAATGAGATTCGCGCGACGTCGGAATTATTTGTGCGACGTCGTAAACACTCGGTGGTGGAACTTTCTACCGCCGAGTGTTTACGACCGCGCCCGAATGGTAACGACGCCGCTTGAAAAATTTTATATTTTAGTTATCTCAAAATGACCACATTACGGGTATTCTGCCTTATAATACAAGATATAACAAAGAGTCTTTCCACACTGAACTTATTAAAACATAACTTGTCCATTGTTTATCTCCAGTGCTGATTAGGCAAGCCTTTGGCACATTGTTGGCTAATCGACGAAACTCAAAATTTGACTAAATAAGTTTTAGATCCATTTTTAAGCAAGAAAGACATCGTATTTTGATAACGTGAATGAAGAGTGGGGAAATGAATTAGACTGTTCTACAATTTCGGATTAATGAAGAGTGTTTCCATAATTTTGACAAAGACGGATTGCACCGAGTGGGGTTTAAATACCGTTATAAATCACATTTCAAATACAATTGCACATTGCGACGTGCGCTAGTGTTTAATATTTTCATAAAGTGGTTCGCCGGCGTTTTGTCAATTTATGATAAACGAGCGTTGCATGCAAACATCTGTTATTCTAACGATTTTAGGGATTTCTACAATTGTTTCTTTTTTATAATGCATGTTGTTGCTTTCGCACCAAGACCTCGTAACTGCAGCTACGTTTAAGCTGCAGTTACAATTTCCTTTCGTTGAATTGCAGCGAATTATCCACACATAGTCGATGCCGGGAAATGATTTCTTGAAAATATATTACATGTACCAAACACAGATTACAAGCCCTAGTACTTATTGGTTACTTATGAGTCAAGGTCTGAAGAAAAATACATGGTGTCATCGGGATCCTTATGGACATGGATCAGATTGTTCACAAGTGAAGTCTGATCGGGACCTTTATTGTACTCTGAAAGATTGTTGTAGGTACATGTAATAGAAAGGCTATTAGGTGACATCGTGGATTTTGATCAGTTCGAGCATATTCATACCCTGATTTTTCAGGAACCTTTTAAGAACCCTTCTCCTATATTTTGAACTTCTCGTTTTAGTTATATGTACAGCGGGATTTTATGGGAAGGGGCGCTGTTGTACATAGTAAAAGTCATATTAGATCTACAAAACGGAATCTGATAATTTTGAAGGATTTCTATACGTGTATCATTCTAAATTAAATATTCAGTTTATTAAATATGCGATTACAGTAGTTGTATTCATCCCATTGGAAACATATAATTTCATCTTTCGTGAAATTCTTGTTTCGTGTGATTTGTTTTTGTACAGCAAATCAACGAATTGGAATTATTGGATTAAAACTAAAATAAAAACGACTTTATTAAAAAGCCATGGAATTGAAAACGCTAAAAGACGCAAATAACGAATGATATAGAAATATATCACGTCGAATGTGTCTATGGATGAAGGAAGAAAATGCAGTTAAAACTGAAAACGGGATGAAAGATAAGATATGGTAAATTGAAAACAGTCATAAAATTGATGATATTTATTGAATGCGTTGGCATTTCTTTGGAATCCCGGAAATGTGAAATATATACTTGAGTTTGGTTGCCAAGTTTTTAGTGAGTGATACATTTCGTTATCTTTATATGGCAAAGCCTGCTATATACGTCAATAAATATTCCAGATAATTGAGGCCAAGATTACATTCGGGAGCTTTCATAAGCAGAAGATCAATGAGGTTTTGACGTTTCTGGTTTTGGCAAGAAGATGACATTAATAACTAGCCTGCCTACACTATGTTCCACACGAAAGATAGCATTTTGGAATACTAAAATGTAGAAGCCGACGTAAATGATGAAATGTTTATTGAAAATATAGAGATATATAAACATAGAATTTACTATTTGATATTTTACCTTTGTAACAATATAAATAGTAAATGAGACGATAGATGTATTATTTAAAGTAGAATATAACGAGCACGATATCGAAAACATGATTACAGTCTTACAGGTCAACAAAGTCCTTCTTTAACAAGTTGACAAGCCCACGGAACATTTTGGAAACGTACACACGCTCGCGTCAAAGCATTTTTGACAATGCCGGGTTTATACTTATCATAATATTATTCAGAGATAGATTAACCCGTCTGCACCCTTCATGGATCATGCATAACAAAATTTTAAATTAAACCGATGTTAACCAACAAATTCATCATCACTGAAAATTCAATTAGTTTTATACAATTGACCACTAGATGGTTTTTAAGCCGGACTAAGTTAAATATTGGTGTACATATAAGTTTGAATTGCGTCGGTTATCCATAAATACTCCCTTATTATTGACCAAACGCCAATCGACAGATCGCTCCGCCCAAGATAGAATTTAGGACAAACAATGGGAATATGATTGTTAATAGGGAACGATTTTATCTAGTTTATCGTGACGTAAATTTGGACAAACAAAATAGTATTTCGTAGGTGTTGTTATAAAATCTGGTAACTACGGCTTGATTTAAGCCGTAGTTACGAGATTTTATAACAACACTGACGGTTTATCAAAACATAACACTAAACCTAGTCTATTGTTAGCACAAAATTCTTTGCCATTGGCATGTCGATTGTTTTGATTGTCAATCGATAAATCGATACAATAACACGTGCAACGAAGAACAATTGGGGCGTGACATTTTTCAGATCGTCCATTGGCTAATCAGTGTTTTTGATTGACAGTCGGCGTTTGGTCAATTACATGTCATACAGGTAATGAAGACGACATGGATCATCATTACACTGTGTGTTTATAAACAATACCATAACGCCATTTCTTCTTCGTTTTCCAACTTTAATGGACACTATAATATATTTGTTTGAATGATAAATGGATGGTGAATATTGTTGTACACAAGCACGATGGGATCGTAAGGTGCATGCTACTGAATTTGAGAGTGGATCTCGGGAATTTGTCCTAATGATATTTGAGACTAACCTAACCACTGGTTGTGAACTCGGCCAAAGCGTGGGACGTTTTTTCGCGATCATAGTATTCCGTCGGTGTTGTTATAAAATATAGTAACTACGGCTTCGATAAAGCCGTAGTTACATGATTTTATAACAACACAGACGATTTGTCAATACATATCGGTAAACCCGGTGTATTTTCAGAACAAATTGATTGTTATTAGAAAAACAATCCAATCAGATCTTTAAACTCATATCTAAACGAAAAATATCTGTGCCTTGTTGTAGTGAAAAACGTCCCTCGCTTTGGCCGAGTTCACCACCAGTGATTATTACGCTGCTTTTCAGCGAAAATCTCGTAACTGCAGTTACAACGTTTTCGTTGAAAAACGACGATAAGCTCAGATAAAGTTAAAAATTCTGCACACAGTTCTATGCCTTTGAAATTGATCATATTTTATTTGCTTTTCGCATTTTTAACCCAAAAGGAGTGAACCAGAGCAGCTATGAATATGTTCTGGCTTGCGTTATTCACATGCTTATCTAAAATTATGTTTGGTTCGAAGCGACAAGGGCTCTTTTGTCGAGATTATAAATATGTTTCACTGCTTTATGTAGTTGTATAATGATCCCTCTATCATAATATCATGCCGGGCATTAATTAATAGTAAACGTGTACATATTTCTGTGCATTTCATGAATACCTCGAGTGCACAGTTGAGGAGAACAAAGTGCTCTTGTATTTTATTTTCTTCTCCTTGATATCACACCTGCTTCCGGATACATGTCAGGGAAAGTACAATCCTCGCTTTTCAACAAAAGCCTCACAATGCAGCTTTCATTATGCTGCAGTTATGAGGCGTTTGTTTTAAAGCAGCTAAATGCTGAATAGATCAATTGGAAATGCAACCGGGTAAATAAGGTCAATGTTACGATTACATCATATTAAAAAGAATACTTAACTTAATATCGTTACGTCAATAAATCAGACAGAAACAATCCAAAACGTGGGTATGTGTGTAGTATCAATTCAATGTTTTTTTTTTTTTTTTTTTTTTTTTTTTTTTTTTTTTTTTTTTTTTTTTTTTGAATATTGCAGATTTTCCCATTCAAAATTCTTGATTAATTCGTCATGTTTAAAGGCAAGTTAAAAAGAAGGACAAAAATGCGAAAAAACTATCCTCACTGAAATGTCTATACCAATTTGAATGAGTTTCAATAGAAACCGTGCTCACTGACCCTCGCCAACTATTTTTACGTACATTTGGAAAAATGAATACTGAATGTGTAAAATTTAGATTTAGATGAATACCAAAATATTATATCATAACATTTAAGTACGTCCAGAGATAAGGTTATGTATCAATCAGAAGTTCGAAAAGACCATCTTTGGTCTAAAGACAACAAAATATATTTAGAGGAATAATGTGCCACTAGATTATCTCGCACTGATATGTGAGAAAAGTACTTGTTACGTTTACTCAGGCCTGCTGTCGGTCAAATGTTACATACACCACGTGTTGGTATTTCCAGAGATAAGATTATGTAACAAGAGTGGGCTCTCTGTACTCGACAGACGCTAAATACATTACTGTTTATTAGTTACGGAAGGTCGACGGTTTACTGCAGAGGTGAACAGCTCCGGTCGATATCATTTCAGGCCCCCATAGCTAAAAAGCTACATATCGCTGTTTGCAACAAAAACCTCGTAACTGCAGCTTGAAGCAATCTGCAGTTACGATGTTTTTGGTGAAAAGCGACGATATAAGAAGGGATAATGTTTTTTTAAGAATACGACATTCTTTCAAACTCAGTGTTTCTTGAAACAATTCGGTCGTGGGTGCCATCAAATGTAACCTCACGATGAATACCCTCACCAAAGATTTTGGATTTGAATTTTCAACTTTTTTGTCAGGGTAACAGCTGTTTTATGATAAAGCGTTAAAATCTTGAAATAAAGTAGAAAATGCTGACTACATGTTGTTAGGTTTTTTATTCTTTTATCTTTATATTTTTTTCTCTGAGCGACGTTAAAATTAGAGAATATTTGAGAAAACGTGTACTCATGGGCCTCGTTTTACTAAAGATGTTACGAATTATGTTTTGCAGGTTTTGGTGTAAGTTCAAATTTTGCTCCCAAGTGTGTTTTACTTAACTCGTTCGCAACTACGAACGTCTTTAGTTTTTGTATGAATCACTGATAAAATGTTTGTTAGTATGTTCTACCTTACGCCTTTGTATCGTTACACCTTTCTTAACCATTGATAAGGAAATTACTGAAAAATGCATAACACATGTCAATGTATCAAACAATTGTAATCAAGTACGACCAGTGACAATACATGCATTTCTTCGGTGTTCAAAATTACGAATTACAAATGTTTATGGGATGCAGATAATGTTCAAGTTTGACATGCTGATGTATAAAGGAACAGTCTTACGGCAAGTGAAAATGGATACGCGATATGAACTGTATTTGTGATGAATTTGATAAATTATCTAACATTGTATGAGTGATCACTGACCCGTAACACTACCCCATTGTCCATTTAGTGACCAGTGTGTAAAGGGTAATACACCTAGTTGTAAACACATCATATATGTACTGTGACCGAGTCATCAGAAAAGCGGACCAAACGATTTTGAGGCAATTTTTGGAGTCCTATCAAAATTACAGTTTACGATAGTAGAGACATATTCAAGTCCGGATTAATCCTTAAAATGGGAATAGACAAAATTCTTTATCGACATCGCATTGGTGCTTATAACAATGGTCGGCGTCAATTCCTGGCATTCGAACGTAGAAAAGAGACTGCATATCAGGGTCATTTAAAACTGGAAAAACTCTTCTTTAGACACTTGCTGATTACTATGCTTTTTATTGGATGTGCCTTCTTGATACCCACAGTGAACGGAGCATTTGAGCAACAATTACTACCACAGATAACACTTATAAACACTTGTGTGGACTTTACATATTCCAACAGCATACAAAAGCATACATCATATTCGAATGATAAATTTATTCATTGCAGCATTTATAATGGATACTGTCAGAGATTATTACAAATTGCAAATGACGTCGAGCTTAACCCTGGACCTAGTCATGGACCTGGTCATATTCAAATTCCTGTTCCGAGTCCAGAAACTCAGGTGATATTGGATGCCATAGCTCATTCGAATTTTACTACTACTCAGGAACTTACCCACGTTCGAAATGAAATATCGGCTATGAGACAGGAAACTGCGCATTTGAGAAAAGATTTAAAAGATATGCACACAAAGGTTACGAAGATTGAACAAAAACAGGCATCGATATCTAATAACATACAAGACATAAATTCTAGACTGGACGATATAGAGCATCAACAACAAGTGACCCAATCTGAAGTTGATGAATTGGCTCATATGCGCGATCGTGAAGACACTGATTTAACTGATCTATCTAAACGCTTGGATTACATTGAGGCAGAGAGTGTCAAGAACTCTATGCGTATATTTGGTACCCCAGACGAGGAGCATGAAACAAGCGAACATACTCTAGATAAATATGTCAGACATGTTCATCGTGTAGTTAGTCCAACGGCTGAGTTCACTGAAAATATCATTGGTGATATAAGAAGAGTTGGCACTTTCATTCGTGGTAAAAGTCGAATGGTTCTGGTGAAATTCAAACATTTCAATTCAAAAACGGCTTTATTTAGTAATAGAGACCTGTTGCGTGATGCCGGCATAAAAGTATCCAGTGAATTGTCTCCTAACCAACGTGCAAAATTGAAAGCTCTACATGATCGAGGAATAACAGGCTATTATAAAAACGGTGTATTGTATAGGCGAGAGAAGGCAGTAGATTCACATAATACGAGAGTTTAGACCCTGAGCTAGAAACATGTTTGCTCCCCCCCCAGAGGGAATTTTGTAGACATGTTTTTTCTTAAAGTATATTATCTTACAAACATTTTGAGCGTTGTTTGCACTCTGGTCGTTGGGGCTTTTGGCTGTAACCCTTATCTAAAACCCTTAACCCTATCATTTTTTTCATAAAAAATTACATTACTTATTTGGTCATATTTTCATCAAATATTGACCTACATATGTCAAAGTGGTATCAAATGAAAGCCTATGACTTGCTCTTCATTTTGAAGTTATTTTATGCAAATTAGCTCATTTGCATATGCATGAATATTAATGATTTTCCTTAAAATTTGCATTTTTGGGCGAAAATTTGATAAATAACTTCTAAAACAAGGCATTTCTGTCCAGGGGGAATTTTGTAAACATGGTTTATCTTAAAGTATATTTTATTAGAAACATTTTGAGCCTTGTTTGCACTCTGGCGGTTGGGGCTAATCGCCCTAACCCTTATCCAAACCCTTAACCCTACCAAATTGTTCATTTAAATTTTGAAAATGACTTTGGTCATATCTTGATTGAATATTGACACACAGGTGTCAGAATGGTATCAAATGAAAGCTTATGACTTGCTTTTTCATTTTCAGTTATGTTTCGCAAATTAGCTTATTTGCATATTCATGAATATTAATGATTTTTCCTAAAATTGCGATTTTCGATAAAAATGTGGTAAATACTTTCCAAAATGAGGCGTTTTTGTGCAGGGAAATTATGTAAACATAGCAAATCTTAAAGAAAATTATACGAGAGACATTTTGAGCGATGTTTGCACTTTGTCCGTTGGGGCTTTTGGCCAAAACCCTTATCTAAACCCTTAACCCTATAAATTATTCAATCATTTAAAAACGTTTTTGGTCATATCTTGGTTGAATATTGACTTATAGATGTTATAATGGTATCAAATGAAAGCTTTTGACTCGCTCAATAATTTGCTATAAATTGTATGCAAATTAGCTCATTTGCATATTCATAAATATTAATGATTTTACTTAAAATTGTGACCTTTTTGCTAATATTTGGTAAATAGTTTCAAAAACATTGTGTTTCTGTTCTGGGGGAATCATGTAAACATGGTTTATCTTAAAGAACATTTTATTAGAAACATTTTGAGAGATATTTGCACTCCGGCGCTTGTGGCCTTTGGTCATAATCCTTATCCAAACCCTTAACCCTATAGAATTGTTCACTCAAATTTTAAAAACATGCTTGGTCATATCTTGATTGAATATTGACCTACTGATGTAAGAATGGTATCAAATGAAAGCCAATGATTTATTCTTTAATATGCAGATATTTTATGCAAATTAGCTCATTTGCATAAGCATGCATATTAATGATTTGTCTAAAATTTTGATTGTTTTGCAAGGTTTTTTATTTTAAATACGTACCAAAAGGTCCGATTGTTTCTTTCTTGTGAGTTTTCAACCATTTAATAACCATGTTCACTCTTTTAACAACATATAAGCCTTGTTTGAAATCTATTTGATGTTTTGTTTGGAAGTAACAGTAATTTTAAAGTGTGCAGCCCATTATATTTTGTTCCTATGAATCTTATTTTCAATGTATGTATTTAGTTTCCATTTGATCTTTTTAATCTTTATTGTTTTAAGTGCAAATAAGTTAAATTAATTTCTTTTATTGTATTGGTGTTCTTGCTTATATCTAGTTTAGTTGACAGAATGTTATCCTTTGTAAAACTGCTACATGAATCCAAAATTGACGCAAAATAGGGCTTTAAACATAAACATTTTATCATATGCCATAGAATGATACAAAATGGGGGACTTAATTCTAATACACATGTAAAATTAATCATTCCAATTATTTTTGGGAAGCAAATTTGGAAAATTTGCTTTTCTTTGCAGCCGTGCTTCTCTGCACTTTAACATTCTCTGCATACCACACAACATCTTCCGGTCCTCCTCACTATAAATAGTTCTATCAAAAGCAAAAATGAATGAGGTAACAGTCATTCGAATGTTCACATGTAACTCTGAAGTTATACATGTAGATATTGAATAGTGTGACTGAAAGTGAAACATTCTATTAATCATGTCTTTAAGCGAAGAAAAGACCGACGTAGTAATTTGCTTTATTATGGTTCAAAGATCAGTCCAATGATCTTCCTTGTAAATCAGGGTCAGTCAAGTTTACTGAACTATGAAATATATTCAAAGACTCAAAGCTATAAATAGACAATTTACACACTGATAAACCGTAGCGTGTATACTATGTATTTACAACTGGTAGTACCTGGCAAACCGCGTCCATTGATTGGTTAGTACTAGTATACACATAAAGGTTGTCAACTTGTGCTAAAAATAGATTCAACATCACCAGCATGGAATCAAAGTATTCAAGGTATTCAAATGGATAATCAAAGTACCTAATCAAAGTAATCTACTTCTGGATAGGCCTACATTGTACATTATTAACAAATTTGCTTCCCAACAGTACTTTCAGTACTTTGATTTTAAGTTTTATGGATGAACAGAGATCCTGGAATGTAGACAAATTGCACACATACAGCAAAATAACATTGTTAAGCAATTATCAAGGCCTTACTTTTGCCATTCACATGGAGAAAACAGCATGGTTTTTCTCCATCTGGAGAGCACTTCCTTATGTTTTCCTCATAGACAAGTCAATTTGTTGGCCTTAAGTGTATTTGATATGTGGCTGACAGATCAGGGATACTGGTGCTACCATTCCTTTATGCTCTATTAAGGCATTTTCAATTCAGATAAATTAAGCTTGGGGTGCCATATGTAAAGCCTATGTATCAGATACATAAAATCAAGAGATGTACACGATGTATGTAGTTAGAATACAGACAATTACTGGTTGTGATCAAAAGATTATTGCATTTATTACGATGCATTTATTTATCTGTATCAGATCAGAACAGATGTGAACTGATCCATACTACCAACAGCCCATGCTGAATGTATATTCATATTCTTCCTTATCTACACATATTTCTTATATGTGCTTTCAGCATAGTACCACCTCACAATAAATTGAAAATAGTTCCTTTGCGATACACAATCTCTCTCAATATGGCATATGTTTTCCAGGATGGCATTCGATGGCCATAGATATCTTCAGATCAATATTTTCCTGATATTTAAATGCTACAACTATGCTACCAGGTTTAAATCAGCATGTGAAATTCCATATTAAGACACTTACTTATTGCACTGTTCTAGAACAATTTGACCAAAAATGATTCACATCGCACTTGGTGGCAATCTTGGAACTACTCAAACTGTGGGAGTTGGGCAAGTTTATCATGATGGAAACCGACATAGATCAATTACTAAACATAACTGGGTTACTATGTACATAACATAACAGGATTACTATATAACATATAGCACTGTCAAATGGAATACATTTTATGGATTTTCCACAATAAATGTGTTTTTGTCCCAAACATTTAAGAAGCAGTAGTATTTATGAGTATGTAAATGAGCAAATCGAAATGAAGTAATTATAAAATATACAAGCAATTCACTAGCTTTCATTTGATATCATTTTGACGTTTGTAGATCAATATTTAATCAAGATATGACCAAAAACGTTTTGAAAATTTGAATAAACAATTTGATAGGGTTGAGGGTTTAGATAAGGGGTTTGGGTAAAAGACCCAAATGCCACAGTGTGAACATTGCTTAAAGTGTTATTCATGTAATGTTCTTTAAGATAAATTATGTTTGCATAATGCCTTTGAACAGAAACACCTTGTTTTTGATAGTATTTAACACATTTTCGCTGAAAAATCACAATTTTAAGGAAATTCATTAATATATATGGCAATGCAACTGAACTAATATGCATGAAAAATAATAGCATATGGAAGAACCAGCAATAAGCTTTAATTTGATACCATTCGGATACCAGTAGGTCAATGCATAATCAAGATATGACCAAAAACGTTTTGAAAATTTGAATGAACAATTTGATGAGGTTAAGGGTTTAGATAAGGGTCACCGCCAAAAGCCCCCATCGCCAGAGTGCAAACATTGCTCAAAATGTTTCTTATAAACTGTTCTTTAATTTAAACCATGTTTACATGATTCCCCCTGAGAAGAAACACAATGTTTTTGAAAGTGTTTACCAAATATTCGGAAAAAAGGTCACAGTTTTAAGTAATGTCATTAATATTCATAAATATGCAAATGAGCTAATTTGCATAACATTTATAGCAAATTATTAAGCAAGTCATAAGCTTTCATTTGATACCATTTTAACATCTGTAGGTCAATATTCATCCAAGATATGACCAAAAACATTTTGAAATGAATGAACAATTTTATAGGGTTAAGGGTTTAGATAAGGGATTTGGCCAAAAGCCCAAATGGTCAAAGTGCAAACATCGCTCAAAATGTTTCTTATATAATTTTCTTAAAGATTTACTATGTTTACATAATTCCCCTGCACAAAAATGCTCTGTTTTGGAAAGTATTTACCACATTTTTGTCGAAAATCGCAATTTTAGGGAAAATCATTAATATTCATGAATATGCAAATGAGCTAATTTGCATAACATAACTGAAAATGAAAGAGCAAGTCATAAGCTTTCATTTGATACCATTCAGACACCTGTGTGTCAATATTCAATCAAGATATGACCAAATTCATTTTCAAAATTTAAATGAACAATTTGGCAGGGTTAAGGGTTTGGATAAGGGTTACGGCGAAAAGCCCCAACTGCCAGAGTGCAAACAATGCTCAAAATGTTTTTAATAAAATGTACTTTAAGATAAACCATGATTACAAAATTCCCCTGGACAGAAACGCCTTCATTTGGAAAGTATTAACCAAATTTTCATAAAAAATTAGCAATTTTAAGGAAAATCATTAATATTCATGAATATGCAAATGAGCTAATTTGCATAAAATAACTACAAATTGAAGAGCAAGTCATAAGCTTTCATTTGATACCATTTTGACATATGTAGATTAAAATTCAATCAAGATATGACCAAATAATTGTCTGTATATTTAAATGAAAAATTTGAAAGGGTTAAGGGTTTTAGATAAGGGTTACAGCCAAAAGCCCCAACGGCCAGAGTGCAAACAAAGCTCATCTTGTAGCATTTGTTATAAGCTTTCAGAAAATCATACCCTTCAAAATTCCCTCTGGGGGGGAGCAGGGGTTATTGGTGGCTCAAGGTCTAGTTTTCAAGCAAGCCAAATCTTCCTTTCAAGGTGCAGAATCGTTAAGCCACGTTGGTGAAGGAGATAAAGCAATGGATACTGACTTTGCTGGACCGGATCATCCGGATGAACATAACGCTCGTCCCGATGATCCAGTTCAGGCATAGGATAACGGTCAAGGCCAGATAAATAATTCTATTAGTTTCAAATGTTCGTTTGTGTCTTGGAATGTCGGAGGTCTAAAAGATAATATTAATGATAATGATTTCTGTAAATATATCTTTTCTTTTGATGTTATAGGTCTAACAGAGACATGGTTAGAAGATGTGAATGAAGTGTTTGACACAGACATTAAATATATTTCTCACGTTTGTTCTAGCAAAAGATTTAACAAGTATGGCAGGAACATGGGTGGTGTTTGTGTTCTTGTGAAAAATTTATTTAGCAGCTATGTCAAAAGAATTAAATGTCAATTTGAATTTGGAGTATTTTTACTCATCGACCGTTCTTTATTTGGGTATGAAAATGATGTATTATATGGATGCCTGTACATACCACCAGAAGGTTCACCTTTATATGATCAATGTAATGAACGGGGTATTGACATTTGCGAATTCATCATTGATGAATTACAAATGGAATACCCTGGCTCATCCTTAATTTTGACTGGAGATTTTAATAGTCGGATTGGTATTGAAAATGACCAGTTAGAAAATCCAAGATATGAATTAGGAGACGATGATTATTTCAGTGTTTATCAAATCAAAGATATACCAAAGAGAATATCATGTGATGCAAAAATCAATGGCTTTGGTAGAAAGTTATTGAGATTTTGCAAAACACATGATGTTGTTGTCCTTAACGGTAGAATAGGTCGTGATAAGCAAAATGGTAATTACACTTTTGTTGGGCCACAAGGTTGTAGCGTAATTGACTACTTTATTGTATCTGCCGATTTATATGATTATGTTGTAGAATTGTTTATCAAT
The DNA here is from genome assembly GCA_963680895.1 of Fragum sueziense. Lineage (NCBI taxonomy): Eukaryota > Metazoa > Mollusca > Bivalvia > Cardiida > Cardiidae > Fragum > Fragum sueziense. The sequence goes on along the minus strand of OY804598.1, from coordinate 12,941,359 downwards.
GAGCTTTCGGAATGTGATCATTTGCCAATTGAAATGGCTATAAAAACCAATAATATGTGTGAACCTCAATTGCATAATGAAAACTTAACACTAGATGAAACTAATATTATTCCACATACAAATATCAAACATGATATACAGAATATTTTTCATTTTAACGACCTATCAATCACAGAATATAAAAGTAATCTTTTGCAACAGATACAGAATAGTGAGTTTGACGAAGTATATCTTAAAATTGATAATGATGGTTCCATAAATGAAGTGATCAATATATTGGAACAGAAGTTGATATATGCTTCTACTTCTGCTATGTCACAAAAAAAGAGTACTAAAATAAATTTTAAGCAGAACAATAATCAATGGTTTGATAAAGATTGTAAAAAAGCTAAAGTATTCACTAGAAAATGTCTACGTAGTTTTAGAGTATCAAAAAATGTAAATGATTTAAACACATATATTAATGCCAAAAAACAATATAAAAATAAATGTAAGTACAAAAAATATGAGTACAGGATAAAAATGACAAAATCTTTAGAACAATCTATACATAACTCTAAGAATTTCTGGAAACTTGTAAAGTCAGTAACAAATAAGAAGAGAAATACGACAAACATTACTATACAACAATGACACGATTATTTTGAAAATTTGTTTACAATAAATAGTGAATACTCAGATGAAGACATAAATGATGAGTTGGTAGATGAAGACCCTCGTGACAATTGTGAAATTCGTGATTCTATCCTAAATGGGGAAATTACAGATAATGAAATCTTGAACGCGATTAAATCGTTGAATCCTAATAAAGCTGCAGGAGGCTCATTAGTAGCTGATCATTTTATTCATGGAATGAATATTATTCTTCCGTATGTTAGACGTATTTTCAATCGTATATTTAATAGTGGGGAGTTCCCGGAAAATTGGTCAACTTCTGTCACGATTCCTGTTCATAAGAAAGGTGACAAAAACAATCCTGATAACTATAGAGATATTTCTCTAATAGATATTTTCAGTAAAATTTATATCCAGGTTTTGACAAAACGTTTAACTTTTTACGCTCAAATATATGACTGTATTTCCGAAGCCCAAGCGGGTTTTAGAGCTCAATATTCTACCATTGACAATGTCTTCATCTTAAATGCGATAATAAGTAAATATCTTTGTATGAAACGTAAAAAGCTATTCGTGGCTTTTATAGATTTTAAAAAGGCATTCGATTCAGTTGATAGAAATAAACTTTATGCATCACTTATTTCACATGGAGTTAAGGGTAAACTTTTAATTGCAATTAAGTCTATTTACGCTTCAGTTAAAACGGTAATTCGACATAAAGGAGAAGTAAGTAATATAATCGATTGTCCAGTAGGACTGAGACAAGGATGTTCAATGAGTTCCATACTTTTCGTTCTATTTATAAACGAGCTTCATGATACAATTACTGAGAGTGGAATAAGAGGCATTCAGATAAATCCGGAGCTCATACAAATTTTCATGTTGATGTTTGCCGATGATATTGCGCTTCTTTCTGACACTCGTATTGGTCTCCAAAAACAATTAAATTTGTTGTACACATATTGTAATAACTGGAAACTGGAGGTTAATGTTTCTAAAACTAAAGTTGTTGTTTTTAGAAACGGGGGTAGGCTGTCAAATACAGATAAATGGTATTATTCAAATAACGTTATCGAATGTGTCAATTGTTTTACTTATATTGGAGTTCTTTTCACTCCGAGCCTGTCAACCTTTAAAATGGCAGAAAATAATTCATTGAAAGCTAAGAGTGCGCTCTTGAGCCTATTTTCTTCTATGAAAACATTAATGCCTATATATGGTAAGACTTTTTTCAAAATCTTTGACACTAAGATAGCTCCAATTTTGTTTTATGGATCAGAAATTTGGGGTTTACAAAATTTTGACTGTGTAGAAATTGTTCATAAATATGCATGTAAAAGGTTTTTGAATGTTCCAGTGAATACACCTGATGCAGCAGTCATGGGAGAGTGCGGACGATTTCCATTATATATCTGCACAAGTAAAAGAGTTATTAAATACTGGTTATCAATATCAAGTATGCCTGATCATAGATATGTTAAAAAATGCTACAATATGCTCAAATTATATGATTCTCCTGGTCACGAAAACTGGGTATCAAAACTTAGGAAAAATTTGTATGAAAATGGATTTGGTTATGTTTGGGAAAACCAATCGGTGCAAAATAGCAAGCATTTTATCTCTCAATATCTGCAGCGGCTGTCTGACCAGTACCTGCAGATATGGAGAGATAGATGCTGTACTCAGTCTAAACTAATTCTATACAGAGATTTTAAAAGTACCCTCGAGTATGAGTCTTATCTTGATATATTGAATATTTATAAATTTCGCAAAGCGCTTGCTTGTTTCAGAACTGGATCTTTACAACTTGCCATGGAGCAGGGTCGCTATATCAATATAAGTGCTGAACAACGATTTTGTTTTCATTGTAAAAGTCAAATTGAAGATATGTATCATTTTCTGCTAGTGTGTCCAATTTATTTTGACCTTAGATGTACCTATATCAAGGAAAAATATTTCAATCCTCCATCAATATACAAATTTAAAATAATTATGACTAGGAAGAACGAAACGGAAGTTAGAAATATTGCAATGTACATTTATCACGCCTACGAAAAAAGAAAATCATATGTCATTTCCTGAATATCCAAAATATTATATCCTCAACTTGACTTACTTTACATGCGTCATATTGAATTTATATTGTTAACTGTTTATTGTTGTCACTGGTTGTACAAAGACTATGTATATGTGTTTATGTAATTGAAAAGGCTGGAGGCCGATTTTCAATAAAACATTTGAATTGGAAGACGACCTTTACTAACCCCCCCGGTCCCACTGGTTGTCCGAATGAGGTTATGGTAAAAGGCCATATTAGAATTTCCTAATCACCTTGAGTACAAAATACATGTATTAGTCGTATGCTTTGGGTTAAGACATTCCTTCATTTTTTGATACAGTTAACATCAAAATGCTTTTAAATCTAAATAGGGTTAATTTATCTTATTGTCTAAAGAAGTGCGCATTGGTATTAAGTGTATCACACTTCACTATGAACAAGTTACATTACCCGTGTCCTGAATTTTACACCATCAAGGTATTAGACTAGCATGTCAGGAATGCATTTAACATCATACATAATATATCAAAAATTATAGGTGTCATTTTACTAATACACAAGAATGTAAATGCATGTGTTAACAACGACAGATTTAACAGTCTGACATAAAACCATGCTACAAGGCAACACTTGTAACAGCCCTCGTAAAATTAATTCTGGTAAATCCAAAGGTAAAAAGTTGATTCAAAAACGATATAACAGAAACCCCCAAAAAAAGTTCAAACATTCACCGCTTTTGTATGCAAAACATTCATCTGTATTACCTATAGGTCAATGTATATCAAAACGATATTTGAATTGAGTAAGACTTCTTTAACCTAGATCTAGTAATAATACAAAAACACAAAAGAACAGACATTCATATGATTGTAAACTTTCAGCCACGTGTCAAGTATGAAATTTTACTTTTAAGAATATATCAATAATCAATGTATAAATTTATAGCTTATGATGTTTTTTTTGTAAATAACACGTTTTATTGATACACGTTCAGTATAATAACCCATTGACGCAATAGAAAAAAGCCAGACATATCTGTAATGACCTCTGTATTATTTTACACCTTATAACATAGCTGGGTCCCAGTAGAGCACTATAGCCTGTAACCAACTGTCTCCATCCATATCATTGCTACAGTCTCCTGGTGTTTTTTACGATCACGTAACGACAGACTCTAAGCCCGAGACTGCTCCCTAAACGATAGTAAATGCTTTACTAATGAGAAAGATGAAGCTTCTGTAAATGTCATCCATCTCACTCCGTCATCGATGAAGATAATTTGAATTTGAATTGTTCCCATAACGCCATTCATTCAATATAATAGTTTTATACATATTAATTTTATTTTTTTTACTTGTACTATATATACAGAAATAAAAAAAGGTAAAGCAATATTTATAAAATAATATTACTCTATCTTTACTGTTCTTTTAGGATGAGGTGGGAAGGAATGGAAGAAAGATCTCACAGAAACTAAACTTTATATGAGCATGAATAAAAAACCCGGCTCATTTCGAACCAATGTGAATCCACATCATGAGAAGCAAAAATGCAGTCTGACCAAGTTCCCTGTGTTTTCTTAACTTAAAGCTACCACATATTATATTTAACTTAATGAGAAGAGCCTTGTTATTGATTAAAATGTCTATAGTCGTACCTAATATCGTACCATGTTGGACTATAATATCATAGTCCTAGACCATTTTTCTAGATTCGAGTACATTTACGAGCACGTACATGTATTACCATTCATACATTGTTGAGCAATCGAACACACGCCTAATTGTTTTCTTACCGTGTTTTGTTAGACCACTTAAAACCCCAATAATAGTAATGGTTGAACACTTTACGAACAAAAGGTTAATGAATAAGCAGCGTAACGTACTTGTAAGCTCGTTTGCTAACAAAAGAGGAAACTTGAAACAATCGATGATGTTATTGATGAAAGCCCGCCCTCATTGGCCTTAGTATTATATACATGAACACTCTCATTATGCCGATGGTCGTACGTAAAACTCATTCATCCTTGTAATTTCATTTGATTAGAATGTACATAACAATGGGTTTGAAGCATACAATGGCATTATTACTGGATCTATCGAAACACCATCGAACATGTTTTAAGTGTTATTTTAACTGCTTGATCTAGTTTAGTAAATAGTAAACATATATGAAATCCAATTATTTACTATGTAATCATACTATAATTTGAGCAACGTTTGTCTGTTTGTCTGTTTGTCTGTTTGTCTGTTTGTCTGTTTGTCTGTTTGTTCCCCTACTCCTCCCAGGTCCTTGGGCCGATCTTCACCAAACTTGGAGGGAAGGTGGAGGGCGGCCCCGGATATTAGCTTGAGGGGTTCATTTTTTGAAAGGTCAAGGTCATCGAGGTCAAAGGTCAAATTTTTCGTTTTTACGGGTTACGGGACGGGATTGCTTAGTTACGGGTGTTTGTCTGTTTATCTGTTTGTTCCCCTACTCCTCCCAGGTCCTTGGGCCGATCTTCACCAAACTTGGAGGGAAGGTGGAGGGCGGCCCCGGATATTAGCTTGAGGGGTTCATTTTTTGAAAGATCAAGGTCCTCGAGGTCAAAGGTCAAATTTATCGTTTTTACGGGTTACGGGACGGGATTGCTTAGTTACGGGACGGGATTGCTTACGGGTTACGGGACGGGATTAGGTGGAGTGCAGCCCCGGATAGGTCAAGGTCATCGAGGTCAAAGGTCAGCCCCGGATAGGTCAAGGTCATCGAGGTCAAAGGTCAAATTTCGAGACGGGTAAAATTGCTAGTAATATAAATTTCAATAATTAGACAAGAAACCCCTCTTTTGTTTTTAGCGGCGTTTTCACTTAAACTCTGATCGCCTCTTATACTTTCGAACGGTAAAAGGCTTATATATATTCTATAATGCTGTAGGTCAAATATGTTATTTCAAAGTGATATCTTATTTCATTCTTTGAAATGTGTGGTTCTACACGTATTTATTTATGTATCTTGATCACGGGATGATAATGGTTAAAAGTGCCATTGGTCAAATAATAGTTCCTACAAAATGAGTACACCATGATTAATTTCAATGTCAGTTCAAATTGAAAGCTGACTTTATCAACAACATCTAACGACAGGACGAAATCAGGTTAAAGCATTCCGTCCGTCATTAGACATCAAACACTTCGTGCAACATCGGGCGTCATCCGTGAGAACGGACATTGACAATTGCCTCGAAAACCAAGTAACGCGTCTATTTGTGTGAGAGAAATTATATTTCTTACGTACTGTTAAACTACTAGTAATTTGTTTACTACATACGTTTCTAATAGGCTCGATAGGTCATTAGTTATGAAAGGGATTTATTTGAAATAACCGTTTCCGCGATTTGTACTAAATACTATTAAGTTAATATCTAACAAATCTTCACAAACATGTCCGTAAAGTATTATATTGAGGAGTAATTGTATTGTTTAAGCTAACTTAATTCCTTCCAACAAACAAGTCATTAGTTATCATCCAGGCAAACATTGTTTAAGGTTTGTGGTACAAGATAGCCTTTAAATTCAAATTTGTCACATTTTGTATATCTTCTGATTGTTACAATTTGCGTGTAGTTAATTATACCCTTCGTGTATCTTGTTTACAGTATCTTTAAATGTCACACCAGACAGAAACATGAAAAGGAAGCAAATTAGCCATAATGTCGAAATGATAAAAAATGGAATTTGAAACCATTCTAGTACCAGGTTAGCACTCGTTTGTGTTTTTGAGTTGTTTTATTTCATTTCATTTTTCGTTTCAAATGGCATAATTGCATTTTTTTCAAAATCTCAACATAACTATTGTATTAAGAATGAATCACAACTGCGCACTAAAATCCGTCAAATGCGCATGTTCGTATGTAATATTTGTCAGTTTGAGCTGTAGTAAGCCTCATACTATTTTTTCCAACAACATACCTTACCAATCCAGCATGACAAAGTTAAGACAACTTATATGACAGTCTTGACACAAAACTCGGCACCATTCCCATTCAAGTATGTAAAATTATCCTCCTAGGAACGTAATTAACGGAAAGGATTATGTAGGACATCGCGGAATTACTGTGCCTAATGCTCTACAAGTATAGTAATTGTAAAATAATATACAGGGATGAAGTAGGACCTCGGAGACACGGGTAACTAAAACGTCGGAGAAACGTTATGTAAATGGCTGGCAAGATAAGTGGGCATGGAAGGAACTTCTCCCCTGATAAATAAATCTATTCATGACTGTGTCCAATCTCATTTACATTCTTAATTAAGGTAAATAGTCTATATACCATCTTACCTAATTGCAAGGACATGTACTTTTAGTATCAATTTTGTTAATTTAAAAAGATAACACTGAACGACCAACTAGGTACTAGTATACACAAATGTTAACACTGTTTCATAGTAGCCTAGTTGTCAGTCATGGAATTTGGAGTCTGTAGATTTTGCGTTCAATCTCTGTTCTAACCAGGTTGACAATCGGTATCCACGTGTATCCATGTCAACGCGAATAGAATGTAGGTGGGCATTTTTTATATAAGGGTGAGTGTGAATGCAATGGGTAAGAGAACAAAGTAGTAAATGTACTGCTGACTTAACGGTGCTTCTAAGAGGCTGTAACAAAATGGTACTCAACAATTCGACAATTAGTATCACACAAGAAACCTTGTTCAAATACAAAACATTCTGTGTCTAAAACGCTGTAGAAAACATAAATGGAAAATTTAGTGCGTCAATATACATTTTGATTTCAATAGAATAAATAAATGTCCGAAGACGGTGATAATTGATGACGTATCGAGATAGCCGAGACGATGTACTAATTGATATAATCGTTTTTCTTGTGAGATTCGAGGACTTGCGATATATAGGTAAAATGAGACTTGAAAAGAAAATCATATAAAATGTTCAAATGATAGCTCTAGACGGCATTTGTTTTTGTTCGGGCATTACTGTGACCCATCACGCTTCCAAGGAAAACATGAGAAGTCAATAACGCAAAATTTTGAAATGCGACTCAAATTAAGGAGATGTTAATTTTGTGTCTCTTTTGGAAAATGAACAAGCAGAGTAAGGCAAGAAAAACAATCTGGGTCAAGAAAAGTACTTAAAGAGTTAGAACGTTCGATCTTAGTCCGTCTGCATAGTCCGCGTAGACTGACTTTGATCGTTACTTTTAACACTTTTCATAACGATCTTTTACGGTGGCGTTCACAATTATATCTAGTGAGGGCCACGAGAGTAATCACTAAAATGACTGAAATAACTGGTTATGATATGCGTATATTTGGTAGTCTAGACGATCATCAGTAGATTGTTATCGGTACATACAAAATGAGACGGGTGAAGTAATCAAACAAGCAAGTAGTATGCACATATAGTCAGGTATCTGTCAATTGAACATGTGTTTCTACCTACTAACTAATTATGTCATTACTGTGCTTTTTGTGCAATCCGGAAATAATCCTGTAAGAGAACCTAGTCGCCATACTGAACCATTGTCTATACATTCTTTGTTCAATACTTATTTCAACCTTTATGTCGTTTTGTTCGTTTCATGATACCCTTCTCGGAAGGAAATAAACTCTCAGATATACCGCCGGTATGTTTGTGCTCATTACGACCATTATATAGTTTTGTTCTCTTCTCTACCAATCCTCGTTAAAGGTTTGTGTCATACTACAGAAACAACATTTAACACATGTTTTTCATAGGAAAACAGGTAACACCAGTTGTTTCATGAATTACATTTCAATATTGTACCAGTTTTACAAGAAGGGGACAAAAAGTACGACAAGCATCGACCATGTCAGTCTGTGTGGATAACTGGTTGATACTATGAACTCTTTCAAAATTCTATTTTTCACTCGAAAAAATGTTAATTGCTAATCTACCTTATCATACTATATACCTTTATTTTTGATATGGGTTATCCAGTCTACCCCGCCTGCGTCCGGTCTATTTTATATTTTTTATATTGGTTTACTAGGATTTTCTCAGTGTCCCCTTTTACAATGACGGGTAATATTTACATTACTTACACATATTACATGTTTGTCAGGGCGAGCGATAATGGTACCATATGCTAGTGTTAAATATAACACCAATACCATTATGTTCTCACACACCCAAGTCTCCAGGATATACTCACGGTTATGGACTAATAACATTAAACCCTTACACCATTCAGTGTATCTCGCTTACATAAAGTGCCTGCCTGGAATATTAACATCTTGGTGAACGCACATTTTACAGATTTTTGTGATGTTTCCATCAAGTCAATTTTAGAAGTGTTTTGTGATAGTTGTATTTAACCAAGAGATATGTGTGCATAACCTCAATATATTATTCCATTAAGGTGTTACATCCTTCACCAGTCACTTCGTGCATCGTGCATGTCTGCCTCCATTTTATTGGCATTTTCCAAGAGAACGGACATTGATAAGGGTATCCGGACTTTAACCTAGTCCATCTCCGTTGTCATGACAACCACATGTATAAGGACAACTTGGCTTCTATGCAAAAACAAGAAACTCCAACAAAAAATGTCTAGAATGAATATTTCATATTCAAATTGACAAAAACATACCGAACAAGTGTGTCGGACATCTGAGTCTCCAGGGTCTCTGTTATATGGCAAGGTTTTCTGGATATCTTGCAGGAAGTTTATTGCTAGATATTGATCAAGTAATGAATTTATCATGGCTTCGGAATAAACATTGAATGTGGTAAAATATTTCGAGCTGTACGCAATTTTATTGTTGAAAATGAAAACAATACTTATGAAAAGTAAATTATTTATTTACCACCATCGCTTGATATTTACGCCTGCAACACCTTTGAATTTGGATAAGTCTTAAATGTTGCCGTTTGGTAGCGCCTTAAGGGTGCGAATACCAGTGTATCACCTGTAATGCCTTACAGGCATAATAATGCCATTTTCACCTGCACAATTAACATATAATTTACTAATGAGTACAGAAATATATCAATCCACCGTAAATATCTTGCGAGCCATATCTCGAGTAGTTTCCTAAATTCTTTTCTTTTTGTACTTTCTTTTGAGGTGAAAACAAATTGTTGTGTCGTGTTTTCTCTTTTTCTAAAATAAATGTTCTAACTTCTAAGTAAGGCTTCCTAAATCTAAAATAATTCTTTCGGGATTCTGGAACGTGATTAAATAACGATAAACAAAGGTAGAACATAGCGTATTACGTAAATGAAACCTAGATACCGGTATAATAGCAACCATCGAACGTAAAATAGAATGCATTTCAGGTTCTTAAATGGTTTCTAAACTAAGATTATGTAAAGTCGTCAAGGGTTTGATTTGGACACAGTTGTGAACAATATGTCAGAGGCCAACCAACTGTGATGTCATTTCTGTTGAATTGAATACCATTTGTCGATCGTTTAATCTATCTCAGGCTAATTCTTGGTTCTTAAGAATACCGCAATATTGAACACAGATCTACCATCATTCCCCGGAGAGCGCAATTAAGGAAGAAAATTATGTTGGGCAGTGCAGTATTTCGTCCGTTATGTCTCTCAAGCATGCGTAATCAAATCGAAAGTCGCTGATTTAGAGCTTAACAACCTTCTCCTTTCCTCGTCTACCAAGAGAATACAATTTCTGCTTGATTCAGAAATCTACTCAACACGTACGACGATTTCAATGATTAACTTAAGGTTTGGTTAAAAGGTAATCCAATTTATCGTTTACAAAATCATTAATGCCGCCCCTTTTGATCTCTAGCTGTGAATACGGTGTTGTCTAGAAAGTACATAGATTACGCACATAGCTGAGCTCAACGTTGTCAATTCTGTAGCCCAAGGGAATTTGATTTTGCATGAAAAGACACGTAGATCGTCTACAGACTCTAAAGTACATGTAGTTTCGTTTAACTCTTAATCAAATAATCACCGAACTGATTGTTCTTAGAGAAAGCATTTGGAAAAAGGAAAATCATTCGGGTTAACTGTTGACTTAGAATCGTCAAAATAAAAAAAAAAATGTTAAAGGCGGCATATCAAATGGTGTTCGAAAAACTACCTTAATGTGCGTCATTACGTGAAACCGTCATGTATAGTTGTCCACATTCTGTACTTGTATAGCTAAAGTATCTGGGCATTCTATTGAAATTTTGATTTTTAAGAAAATTGAGAACATCGATTTGCCCTTTCCCAAACAATGATATTGCCATTTCGGAAAAACTAGATAACAACGTGAGAAAAGAACAAATACTAATTGTCAAAGTTTTCTATTTTTTCAATCGTTTATAAACCAAATTGTAACCCTCTTCGTGCTGTTCACGACATATTTCTGCTCTGGCCATTATTTTATCAAAAAGTATAGACAAAGGGCACAGACTTGCAGTCTGATATAAGACTACACTGCCTGCTTTCTACTAATCTTTTGCAGCACAAATGGAGTCAAACTTGTTGATATGCTTTTAAAAGGTACAGCGTGTTCTAAACAAAATTTTTCAGTCAGCAGGACCAGTTTTACTATCCCCCAATACTTTATTTTATCATTTGCAATGCATTTTATTTCTTGTGGTTAGGGAAATTATTCAGATTCCCAAGGTCATGTTAACATTTCTCGTGTAAACCTTTAATTGATGTAGAAGGATCAAGTTTGACATATTCGTAATTTATCCTTGAATCTGTTCAACAAACGCTTATTGTGGAATAACGTTGATAAATGACAAGGTCGATTACAAGGCATCACAAATCCATGGCAGTTCGGCTCTTCAACTGAGATTTTCCTCATATATTAAAATATCTTTGAACTCAAGTGCACGCATTAAATGAGCAAAAGTTGTTTTTCCATATTTTGTCTTTTGTCTAAATGTTTTCCCAATGCTTTTCTATTAGTGGAGAAAATTCCAAGTCATTTTTTGGTAATGCCTCGAAGGTTGTTCTATCATTTCTTGTATATGCCCGTTATTGATGTAGGGGGTCACGTTTGACATATTCGTAAATGATCCTTGAATCTGTTCAACACACACTGATTGTAGAATAATGTTGATAAATGACAATGTCGATTACATGGTATCACAAATTCACGGCATTTTGGCTTCTAAACTGAAATTTTGCTCTTGTATGTAATATCTCTAAATATTTGAGATATTTCATTTTCAATTGCGCGCATCAAATGAGACAAATGCTATTTGTTTTCTTTTGTCTAAATGTTTTTACAAGTATTTTCATTTAGTGAAGTAAACTCCAGATCATGTTTGGTAATCATGAAATCTCGAGTTTGTTCTAACATTCCTTGTATATGCCTGTAATTGATGAAGAGTATTATTGTTTGACATATTCCTAATTGATCCTTGAATTTCTTCAACATAAGCTGGTGGTAGAATAATGTTGAAAAATGACAAGGCCGTTAAATAACATAAAGAATCAATGGTATTTAGATCCAAAACTTAGTTTTTTCCCAAACTGTAGTTTATAATCACAAATTGTTGGTCAAGAAGGCCTTTGTCTTTGACGATACGTTCATCAATCAGGATGAACAAAGGTTTCAAATAGTTTCGCAACTTATAAAATTTGACTTAATTTAGAAATACACATTTTTAGAACGAATGTGATTCAAATTTCAACAATACCATTTAGCATCAAATAAAATTCCCTCATGTTACATGTATCATGTTGTACTATATCTGCTTGAGCACGGCTATTAATCAATACTTTGAAAATCAGCCGATTTTAGACCATCCCGATTTGGAATCTTCTGCAGACGACAAGTTGATAAAGATGGTATTTGTATAAGATATCACAGCAACAGATAACTTAGGCAGCCTTATTTGTTTTTCAAATGTAACCCCATGTTTTGGGCACTCAGTGGAATCGTCTCGATGGCGGAGTATCCTCTCTTATCTTTAGATCTGCAATACGGTATAGACTTATCTAGGTAGTTACTTCTAAATATTTTGAGGAAGTCTTTCTTATGGACAACAGTAGTAGGTTTTGTTAAAGAAAGCATGTAAACCTTGGTTATATTAGTATTCCCCACAAAACACAGTGGCGCTGTCTGTTTTAATTATACATGATGAGGATAAAGACATGTTAGAATACGAGGGGGATTAAATGTTTTATTTTATATTACAATATTGCATTTAGTGTTCATCAAATCACTTATTGTGTTTACTCAATAGTATCGTCTTGTCAAACTATCCGGGTGACATTCACAAAGAAGTCTAAATCAATCTATACTTGTAAATTAGGCAACAATTAATCCGAGTGTAGAAGTCAAATCAGTTCGCTCGAAATGTAGGCTTAAGTAAGTATTAAATGATATACACATATTTAGAATCGTTTGTGAAAGTTGGTCTTAGTATTTTGTTTCCAATGTAGACATCTTAAAATAGCCATTATCTATTATAACTTTCAATATCCAATATACAAATCGAATATTATCAAATAATTGAATTGATTAAATTGGCATACAATGTACCAAGATGCAATTGGATGTAACAATTTCTGATGCATCTATAAATATTCATATAATAAATATTTACAAGCTGTGTGAAAGCCGTTATATGCAAATATGGAAATTGGGCTATTCAACTGTTATCACATGTTATTCACATTATTTCCTCACGGACAAAGATAAATCGATATCTGTCAGAACGAACTGCTTAGGAATACAAACAAGAATTATGCGTTTCCTTTAAACATCCTATTTTCTTACATAGAATCGAAATTGTATTTGATTAACGTCGATATGAATTCGTCGTCTGCAATATCAGTTATGTAATTTGACATCTCAGATAAGGAACCATTAATCCCGTGTATTTTTAGATAGTTTATTGTGTCTCGAAAAAAGAAGAAATGCGAAAGTAGAGGTAGACACTTTTTCCTTTTAGGACTATTTTCAGATAAAAGTTTACATACAATACAGCATACCATTTTTTACTTCACTATATCTGGGCTTTATTGCATATAACTTCTATCTTACTTTTAAAAAAAAACGTTTTATCGTCTTAAGCTTCAATTTGGAAAAGTCTCTTTTTTACACATTTTGAGAGGAGTTAATGAGCCTTGGAACAACCATTTCAGAACAGCTTCAATATATTCGACATTACTAAGCGAGGAAGCAAACTAAAGTAGAATAACCATCATACATGTACGTGTCAGATTCTGATATAATCACAACCTATGGTAAACATGTTATTTACATTTCATTTTCTTTGTATATAGCTCATTTATCGTGAGCTAAAGTCTAAACACATTGTACACTTAAGTGACAGTACCTTTCTGCTTGGTGGGAGACCATCTGACAGAAATGTGAATAGCCCATTCCAAGCAGGGATCAAATGTAATCTTGATATTTTATGTGTACTCCTATACAATTACGGTAATTGTTTTTAATGATTATAAGACCTCAATGCACCGTAATCATCATAAATGATACACAATATGGGGTTTGTTATTTATTGTTCACATAATGGAAGATCATAAACATAATATGTACTCTTTTTTCAGAATTACGAATGCAGAGTAACAGTTAAAATTGGAACAGGCATTCTTACTTTCTTACTTCAGTTCTAAACTCTATGTTGCAGTTATTATTGCCATCGTATCGGTGACTTAATTTCAATGAGTTCCAACAACGTAAGGTTTGGTGAAATATAAATGAAAAATTACATTTTTGAAAACCTTTTCCCTCTTTTAGCTGTAGCTTCTATCATAAACAATCTCCAACCTCCTCTTTCCGCAATGTGAACGAGTCGTGAAAGCGAAAAAGGACATAAATAAACATAAAGTTACCGAATAACATTATACTCTAATTAGAAAGAAGTTAGAAATAACAAACTGAACTCTGTAAAAGTAGGATACAGGTATTTGAATCACAAAGCATGGGGGCATAAAAATTCTCTCGAAACTTTCCAAAAAGCTCCCTTACTGGCCCCTCCAGAAATGGAAGGTTCAACTTGGCGATGTGCAGTATTCAAAACACAAAATTAAGGTAGAATAGCGGCGAAATTTGAAAAAAAAAATGCCAGTATTTCCTAAACTGTGTTACATTTCCATTCCAAATATATATAAACGCATTTTGTATTGTGTAGAATTTTGAATTCATGCATACTTATGAATATATTTGACAAAAATGTTCAAAATTACCTCCCTTACATATGAATACAGAGTAAAATGATATTGGTAATTTATATTTTCTTCTTGAAGAATAATCTTGAAATCCGGCACGGTTAATCAAATTTTGTGAAGTGTATTTACAAGTGTATGTAATTTGATGCATTTATAAATAGTTTTGCTATACAAGGAATATTTTTTTATGGAAATGTCTAAGATATGAAGGTTATATAATCCGTTAGCTCTGCAATTGTAGTCATAAAATGTCTCTCACTTACCATTAGTTTGGTCAAGATGCCTTAATTTTTTTTATAGTTGATAAATTTCCTTCGTTACTATCTATGTTGATTACATGATATTGAGCGACCTGTGGTGGGCAGCCTATGCAGGGCGGGGAATCGCGTAACACAACATTTTCGATATATTTGATTTACAATGTTAATGCATAATCGATTTGTAAAACAACATATTTGCTATTGCGAAGGAATGCAAATGACCTTTTAAAACGCAGATACATCAGTAATTGACGACCAACAAAAATTTGATCGAATTTCAATAACGTTTTGATCAGCTGATTATTAAGATCTACCATGCCAAGCTATTTTCTTGTATTTCCACATATTCAAAGCGATTTCACATTGGTCAAATACTACAAATTTATTATCTGAACTTGTTGTGTCGTGGGATTCCTTATCGTGAATAATGTCAACTTATTTGTATATTCATGAAACTGGCATTGCGTAGGTACGAGTCGAGTACAATCGTTAGGGTGAGTCGATAAGTTGGTTGTTCTGATCAGAAGACGTTTATACATGCCGGACATTGTAAACTGCACCAGACATTACAATATACATGTATATATATAATGGTTAAATTAGACGATGCCTTACATCCCATAACCAAGGTTGTACTGACCTTGTTACCCTGCTATAAGTATTTTATTGCGGACATTTCTAGAAATGAAGGTTATATAACCCTGTATATCGCCCGTAATTGTAGTCATAAAATGTCTCCCACTTGCCATCACTCTGGTCACGCTGAGTTTATATAGTTGCACTAGATGACAACGTCTCATTTACATTTTACCAAGCCTGGATAACTCATTCAGTACTATCGAAATCTATCAATCCAGAGGTCAGAACCCCAGTGATGTGCTCCAATTGCGCGGTATGACCAAAGCAGATGAAAGAGGAGTTTAACTCCATTTAATCAAGCATTCATTTACATTTGACCTGCTGTTTCAAGAATGTTTCATCTTGGGTACAAAAGAACCAAGGTAAACATGTAGTTTCAATTTGTATTTTATTTTAGAAAGAAATCCAAATCTTATATGGTTTAATGATTATTAGCATTTTCTTTTCCTCAATATCTTACCAAAGCTTTTTTATCGGGGACACCAAAACTTTGTTTGGGATAGGATTGTTTCGAGCTTTGCGAATGAGGATTTTATGGTAAAATGTCATGTAATATTTATATTTCCCAGATCACCGCGAGTAAAAAATATGATTCCTATATTATGGTTGAGATATTCCTTCAATTCATGGATAAATCTAAGGTCAAATTCCAAAATCTAAATGGGTCGAGCTCATTTTATTTGTCTGGTGAACTGTTCTTTGACTTATACTGTATCAAGTGTATCGCACTTCATTGTAAACATGTTAGTTTACTCGTGTCATGAAGTGTACACCAGCAAGGTATTACACTAGCATGACAGAAATGCATTGAACATCATAAGTAATATATCAAAAATTATACGTGTCATTTTACTAAAACGTAAGAATGTAACTGCATGTGTTATAATGACAGATTTAACATTCTGTCATACAGTCATACAACAAGGCAACGCAACAACCCTAGTAAAATTGATTTTGGTAAATTCAAAGTTCATACGTTGATTCAAATATGACATGACCGAAAACAAAATGGTTTTAACAACATTCAATATGTGTGCCTGCGAAAGTCATTTAAGTGTAATACATATATGCAAGTATTTATCAAGACGATATTTAAATTATGTAAGGATCTAAGTCTTCTTTTTCCTAGAAACAAAACAAAAACACATAAGAACATGCATTCTTATGATGATGATGATTAAAGGTTTTGCCCATGATTGTTAATCTAAAGCAACGTGTCCAGTATGAAATTTTACTTTTTAGGACATCTCCATGATATATATGTATAAGTTCATAGCTTATAATGTTTTTTGTAAAGAACAAGCTTTAATATAGGCACTCAATGTCGCAATAGAAAAAAGCCAGACATATCTGTAATGACCTCTGTATTATTTTACACCTCATAACATAGCTGGGTCCCAGTAGAGCACTATAGCATGTAACCAACTGTCTCCATCCACATCATTTTTACAGCATCCTTGCGTTTTGTACGATCACGTAACGACAGACTCAAAGCCCGAGACTGCTCCCTAAACGCTAGTTAAATGCTTTACTAATGAGGAAGGTGAAGCTTCTATAAATGTCATCTATCTGACTCTTTCATCGATGAAGATAATTTGAATTTGACTGGTTGTCATAACGCCATTCTTCCAAAAAAATTATTTTATACATACACATTGTATTTATATTATTTTACATTTTTACTTCTTCTATGTATATAAATAAAAAAGGTAAAGCAGTATTTTTAAAATTAATATGACTATATCTTTACTGATCCTTTAATATGAAGTGGGAAGGAACGGCAAAAAGATCTCACAGAAACTAAATATTATAATGAGCATGAATAAAAAACGACTCATTTACAACCAAGGTGAATCTACATAATGCGAAGCAAAATGCAGTTTGACAAAATTCCGTGTTTTTTTTATCTTATTCTTTTTTCAAAATTTAAACCTACCACATGATATTATGTTTTAACTTGAACAGAAGAGCATTGATATTGATTAGAATGCCTATAGGCGTGGGTAATATCTTACCAAGTTGGACTATAATATCATAGTCCTAGACCATTTTTCCAGATCCGAGCTCATTTACATGTATTACCATTCATACATTGTTGAGCAATCGAACACACGCCTAATTGTTTTCTTACCGTGTTTTGTTAGACCACTTAAAACCCCAATAATAGTAATGGTTGAACACTTTACGAACAAAAGGTTAATGAATAAGCAGCGTAACGTACTTGTAAGCTCGTTTGCTAACAAAAGAGGAAACTTGAAGCCCGCCCTCATTGGCCTGATTATTATAAAACTATTTCATATTGCCGATGGTACGTGTAACTCATAACTCATACATACTAGTAATTTCAGTTAATGAGAATCTACACAAGAATCGGTTTGAAACATGCTATGACGTTACTGGTTAGTTGTCAATATCTATCGAAAAATCATCGACCATTTTTAAACTATTGTTTTAACTGCTTGATCTAGTATAGTAAAAAGTAAAAAAATATTTAAAATCAAAATATTTTACTATGTAATTATATATTTTTTCAATAATTAGAGAAAACCCTCTTTTGTTTTTTGCAACGTTTTCTCTTAGGCTCAGATCGTCTCTTATATTTTCGTACGGAAAATCGTCTATATATTCTATAATGCTGTAGGTCAAATATGTTATTTCGAAGTGATATCTAATTTCATTCTTTGAGATGTTTGTTTTTACATGTAGATATTCATGAATCTTAATCACGAGATGATAATTGTTAAAAGTGCAGTTGGTCAAATAATTGTTTCTACAAATGAGTACACCATGATTAATTTCAACGTGAGTTCAAATTTAAAGCTGACTTTATCAATTACATGTAACGACAGGACGAAATCATGTTAAGGTATTCTTACCGTTATTAGACATCAAAACACTTCTTGCAACTTTGTGCGTCATCCAAGACAACGGAAATTGACGATACTCTCGAAAACCACTAACGCGGCTATTTGTGTGAGAGAAATTATATTTCTTACGTACTGTTGAACTATTAGCAATTTGTTGACTACTATACGTTTCTAATTGACGCGATAGTTATTAGTTATGAAAGGGATTCATTTGAAAAACCGTTTTCGCGAGTTTGCACTAAATACTATGAACTTAATATCAAACAAATCTTCACACACATGTCCGTTAAGTATTAGTATGGGAAGTGATTGTGTTGTTTAAGCCAACATAATTCCCTCCTACAAGCAAGTCATTAATTATCATTCAGGCAAAATTTGTTTACGCTTTGTGGGACAAGATAACCGTAGTCTTTAAATTCTAGATTGCTAAGACATCACATTTTGTTTATCTTCTGATTGTTACTATTTGCGTGTACTTAATTATACCCTTCCTGTATCTTGTTTACAGTATCTTTAAATGTCACACCAGTCAAAAACTTGTAAAGGAATCAAACTAACCATGATGTCAGAATGTCAATATATGGAATTTCAAACAAGCCTCGTTCAAGGTTAGCACTCATTTGTGTTGAGTTCTTTCATTTCAAACGGCATAATTGCATTTTTTCAAAATCTCAGCTATTTAAATATTTTATGAAGAATGAATCACAACTGCACACTAAAACCCGTCAAATGCACATGTTCGTATGTAAAATTTGTCAGTTTGAGCTGTAGTAAGCTTTATACTATTTTTTCCAACAACATACCTTACCAATCCAGCATGACAAAGTTGAGACAACTTATATGACAGTCTTGACACAAAACTCTGCACAATTCGCATTCAAGTATGTAAATCATCCTCCAAGGAACGTAATGAACGGAAAGGATTATGTAGGACAACACGGAATTACTTTGCCTAATGCTCTACAACTTTTGTAATTGTAAAATAATATCCAGGGATGAAGTAAGGACCTCAGAGACACGGACAAATCAAACGTCGGAGAAATGTTAAGCAAATGATTGGCGAGATAAGTGGGCATGGAAGGAAATTCTCCCCTGATAAATAAATCTATTCATGACTGTGTCCAATCTCATTTTCATTCGTAATTAAGGTAAATAGTCTATATAGCTCATCTTACCTGATTGCAAGGACGTGTACCTTTAGTATTAATGTTGTTAATTTATTACTACTGAACGACCAACTAGGTACTAGTACACACAAATGTTAACCCTGTTATAAAGTAGCCCAGTTGTCAGCCATGGAATGAGTAGAATGCACTTTGTGCGCCCAATTTCTGTTCTAACAATGATAACAATCGATATCCACGTGTACCAATCAACGCGCATGGAGTGAAGGTGGGCACTTTTGATATAAGGGTGAGTGTGAATGCAATGGGTAAGAGAACAAAGTAATAAATGTACTGCTGACTGAAGAGGCTTAAACAAAATGGTACTGAACAATTCGACAATTAGTTTCACACAATATACCTTGTTCTAATACAATATATTCTGTGTCTAAAACGTTGTAGACAAACATGAATAAAAAAATTTATTACGTCAAAATACATTTTGATTTCAATAAAATGAATTAATTCTGAAGACGGTGTTAATTAATGACGTATCCAGATAACCGAGACGATGCACTTATTGATTTAATCGTTTTTCTTGTGAGAGTCAAGGGACTTACGATATAAAGGTAAAATGAGATTTGAAAAGAAAATAATATACTATCTGCAAATAATAGCTTGAGACGGCACCTATTTTGTTCGGGCGTAACTGTGGCCCATAACGCTTCCAAGGAAATTACGGGAAGTCAAATACGCTAAACTTTGAAATGCGAATCAAATTAAGGGGATGTTAATATTGTGTCTCATTTGGAAAATGAACAAACAGAGTAAGGCAAGAAAAACAATCTGGGTCGGACCCGTCCAGAAAATTACTTAAGTGAGAACGTTCGATCTTAGTCCGTCTGCACAGACCGCGCAGGTCCGCGCAGACTGACTTTGATCGTTACTTTACACACTTCCTATAACGAACTTTTACCGTGGGAGTCACAATTATTGTTAGTGATGGCCACGGGAGTAGTCCCTAAAATGACTAATATTACTGGCTATGATATGCAAAGTTTTTGTAGTCTAGACGATCATCAGTAGATTGTTATCGGTACATACAAAATGAGACATGTAAAGTAATCAAACAAGCAAGGAGTCTGCACATACAGTCAGATATCTGTCAGTTGAACATGTGGTTTTACCTACTAACTAATTATGTCATTATTGTGCTTTTTGTGCAATCCGGAAATAATCCTGTAAGAGAACCTAGTCGCAATACTGAACCATTGTGACTATACATTCTTTGTCCAATACTTATTTCAACCCTTCTGTCGTTTTAGGTATATTTATCTTCCTTTCCCGATGGCCTTCCTGCGACAAAGTAAACTCTCAGATATAGGTTTTTGCTCATTAACGCCATTAAACATTTTGTCGTCTTTTCTCCCAATCCTCGTTAACACAAGTTTTGCATATGCAAACATGAAACACCAGTTGTTTCATTGATTAAATTGCAATATTTTACCTGTTTTACAAGAAGGGGACAAAACGCACGGTAAGCTTCGACCCGGTCAGTTTGTAAGGATAAATGGTCGAAACTTTAAACTCTTTCAAAATCATATTTTTCATTCGAAAAAATTGTTAACTGCTAATCTACTTTAAAATACCTTTATTTTTATATGGGGTATTCGGTCGTCCTCGCATGTGTCCAATCTATTTTAATACGAGGGACGGTCGGAAAGTAGTTGGACTTTTGACTAGTTCTCTAAAACCATTTAACTTTTTAACAAAATTCTTTCTACACTGTTTAAACAAACTGTCTATCTATGTCTATGCATTTTTGCCATCTTCGTAGGAGCTTTACTATTCCCACTATTAACCATGACGTAGACCCACTGTATAAGGTACTGTGTAACCACCGGTATCAAAGGCGCCCTGGTCTCAAATGTCTTCCCAGCAAGCATTTTCATTAGTTCTAGACACAAATAAAAGTCATGTGGGGTAGGGTCTGGGCTATAAGAAGAGTAAAACAACTTTTGTCATGGGTAATAGTTGATAATCTCCACTGTAGATGCGGTGGTATGGGAGCGTGCGTTATCGTGAAGTAGAAAATATTTTTCTTTGCTTATCTTGGACGCGTTTACTTCAGCATTTTTTCTTTCGTTTTTCTGAATTACTTCAGAATTGTACTTGGCAATGCCACTTTTTACCATTTGACATGAAATGACCAACTTTCAATCCTCGTGAATCCACAAAAGCAACAAACATGACTACCAGCCGAATGTAAAAGCTTAATCTCTTCAGACGTTGGGAACCAGCTCGTTTCTATGAATGCTGTGACTGAGTTTTTATCCCAAGTTCGGAATTATGAATCATTATTTAATCTTCAGTGATAATGTAGTTAAAAAACTTAACTTCTTCGCGATTGAAATGACTAGAATGTTCTTTTGTTTTGGTTACCCTTGTTGTTCCTCTGACAAAAAGACTATTGTACATAAAACCCCTATCACATATAAGTGGAGAGAATATTGAATATTTACAATTATCTTTGAAAATAAACTGACCACATTATTGGCAAATGGATGTAGATTTCACCAATATATAATGTATTTATACAGTTGCAAATGGAGAGACAGCAGCACGAAAAGTCCAACTACTTTCCGACCGTCCCTCGTATCTTTGGTTAAATTGGACTTTCTGAATGTCCCCTTTTACAATGACGGGTCATTTTTACATTACGTACGTTCTCATATATAACATGTTTGTCAGGGCGAGCGGTAATGGTACCATATGTCAGTGTTAAATACAACACCAATACCATTATGTTCTCACACACCCAAGTCTCCTGGATATACTCACAGTTATGGACTAATAACATTAAACCCTTGCACCGTACATTGTATTCCGCTTCCATAAAATACCTGCCTGGAACATTAACATTTTGGTAAACACATATTTACAGTTTGAAAGATATAACGGTTGGTGATATATCCAGCAAATTAATTTTAGAAGTGTTTTGTTATAGGGGCATTTACCCTAGGGATATGTGTCCATAACCTCGGTATATCATCACGTTACGGTGTTACATCCCCCACCAGTTACTTTGTGCATCGTGCAAATCTGTCTTCGTTTATTTGTTATTTTTTCCGTGATAACGGACATTGATAACGGACATCTCCGCTGCCATGACAACCATATGTATTAGGAACCGGACAGTTTGGCTCCTATACAAAAACACGAAAGTCCTGCAACAATTATGTAAAATGTTTGCCATATTCAGGTTTTCTGGATATCTTACAAGACGTTTATTGTTAGATATTGATCATGTAGACAATCTAATGAATGTATGATGGCTTCGGAATCAACTTTGAATGTAGCAAAATATTTCGAACTGTCCGTCATTTATACAAAGTCCGAATTTGACAGACAGACAGCTATAGACGTTGAACAGACTTATGATAAACTTGTGCCTGTGTCGAAAAGGTAAAAAGGTTATGTCAGTGCCAGCAGGACGGTTTCAAACGGTCATGGCAAGTTGTCTTCGAGGCTGTTCAACGGCTTATTATAGACAGTCATAACCTTACTCCTGGCCGAAAATCAATCTTTCGAATGACACTTTAAACCGAGGTCCCGTATGACCTTAGCAGTTGAGTGGGACGTAAAACTCCATACAATCCAATCCTGGCCGAAAATCGGATTTCGTACTGTGGTAGTGCATTAGCGATGGGATATATTATATATATAATATTCTACAAAACAAGTTTAAAAGGGAAGCCAGAGGAATTATAACCACATCCTTTGTATCATACATGTTCTTGTTCATGATATAAATGGAGAGTTTTGTGTGACTGGGACATTACGCATTTAAACATATTGACGCGTTCTGACGCCCCACAAGATAATGGTTTGCTGATAATTGTTGAAAATGAAAACAATACTGATGAAAAGTAATTTATTTATTTACTACTATCGCTTGATATTGTCGTCTGCAACACCTTTGAATTTGGATAAGTCTTAAATGTTGCCGTTTGGTAGGGCCTTAATGGTACGAATACCAGTGCATCACCTGTAATGGATAACATGCATAATAATGTCATTTTCACCTGCATGATTAACACATTTACTAATGAGTACATAAATATATTAATCTATCTTAAATATCTTGCGAGCCACATCTCGAGTAGTTTCGTAATTTTTTTTCATTTTGTACTTTCTTTTGATGTTACAACAAACTATTGTGTCGTGTTTTCTCTTTTTTAAATAAGTGTTCTCAGTTAGGCTTCCTAAATCCAAAATAATTCATTCGGGGTTCTGGAAGCCTAGATTAGAACCGTGATTAGCTAACACTAAACAAAGGAAGAACATGGCGTATTCAGTAAATGAAATAAAACCTAGATGGTCTAAATCTGAAAGTGCTACAGAAAATGAAAAAAAAAAAAAAAAAAAAAAAAAACAAAAAAAAAAAAACCAAAAAAACACACACAAAAAAAAAAAAAAAAAAAAAACTATTAAAATCCTTTATTTGATGTATACTGGTATAATAGCAACCATCGAACGTACAATAGAATGCATTTAAGGTTCGTCCATGTTTTCTGAAATAACGTTATGTAGAATAGTCAATGGTTTGATTTGGAGAAAGTTGTGAACGATATATCAAAGGCCAACCAACTGTGATGCCCCTTTTGTTGTAAGGAATCGAATACCACTTGTCGATCGTTTAATTTATCACAAGCTAATTCTTGGTTCCTCAGAATACCACATTTTTGAACACAGATCTACCATAATTCCCCGGAGAGCACAATTAAGGAAGAAAATTATGTTGGGCAGTGCAGTATTTCGTCCGTTATGTCTCTCAACCATGCGTAATCAAATCGAAAGTCGCTGATTTAGAGCTTAACAACCTTCTATTTTCCTTGTCTGGTAGTAGAATACAATCCCTGTTTGATCCAGAAATCTACTCATCTCGTAAGACGATTCCAATGATGAATGCAATATGAGGCTTGGTTAAAAGGTAATCCAAAAAAGCAGTATTTCGGCTGATTTTTGACGCAAATGTTAAAATTTTAGAAATTTTTGCCCTAGAGAATATGATAATATTTTGGTAATTGATGAACCTGCAAATGATCTGTAAAATAAAGAAATGAAAAAAAAAGTCACCACAGTATATGAATTGGGGATTGTCTCAAAAGTGCCGAAATAGCAGTATTTCAGCCGATTTTTTACGCAAATGTAAAAATTTAGAAATATCTGCCCTAGAGAATTGGATAATATTCTGGAAATTGATGAACCTGCAAATGATCTGTAAAACAATGAAATAGAAAACAAAAGTCACCACAGTATATGAATTGGGGGTTGTCTCAAAAGTGCCGAAACAGCAGTATTTCAGCTGATTTTTGGCGCAAATATTAAAATTTTAGAATTTTCTGCATAAGAAAATTTGATAATGATTTGGTAATTGATGGACCTGCAAATGATCTGTAAAATGAAGAAATAATAATAATAATAAAAAAAAAACAAAACAAATGTCACCACTGTACATAAATCGGAGACCGTCTCAAACGTGTACTTTTCCACTGAAAAAGCAGACTTTTAGCTCGATTTTGTATAGCTTTTAGTACATAGTTGTAGGAATTATTGGCCAAAATCATAATTATGATCGTAATATGTTGCTTGTTTGATTAAAACATAAAATAGATTTTAAAATAAATGTTTGACGTCTCAAAATTGTTTTATTCTATTGTGGAAAAGGGAAATTTTAGGCCTAAATGGCTTTGGAGTAAGCTATATTTATCTAACATTGGTGTAATGTCTGGAACTGTAGTGTGAAAGTGGAACGTATTAGACAAATGTCAGTAGATTCCAATAATTCGAACCAAATTTGGACTTTTCTAACGATACATTCGTCATAAAGCGGCCGATTTTGTGAATCTTACCTTTTTACGGTATAGGCTATACCGTATTACCGACGTCGTTACTTTGAACGTCAAAACGCACGTGTTTAAATGACGTCATCAAAACATTTCAAATACGGCCTGATATATTTTCACGTTTTATTCTTGTTCGATGAAAAACTGATGCAAAAGTTTGTATAGTTTAACTCAAGAAATGTAACGGATCTACTTTTCTACATTTTTTCTGAAACTTTAGGTTGCTATCTTATTTACGACAACATGCGCGTTTTGGATGCGCAGTCGAATCGAAATCGGCCACCTTAAATAAGAAATGTTGGTTTTCCATTTTTCGTCTTTTGTCTAAATGTTTTCCCAAGTCTTTTCTATTTGTGGCGAGAAAACCAGGTCATTTTTGGTAATGCCTCGAGGTTGTTCTATCATTTCTCGTGTAATCCTGTAATTGATGTAGAGGATCAAGTTTGACATATTCATAATTGATCCTTGAATCTTTTCAACAAACGCTGATTGTAGAATAACGTTGATAAATTACAAGGTCATTACAAGGCATCACAAATCCATGGCAGTTTGGTTCTTTAACTGAAATTTTCCTCTGATATTTCAAAATCTCTAAATAATACAGGCATATCTTTTTTAATTGCACGCAATAAATGAGAAAATTCTGCATATCGATGATAATTTTGCTCTTCAAATTGGGTTGTTGTGATGAAAAGGGCTGTGGTAGCTTATCTAGAAATATAATTATGTAGACGCCAATGTCTGTAGCTAGTCGTTTCGTTTCGGATTAGATACTGAATCATATTGGTACTCTGATCCTCTATTAGAATTGTTTCCCTTGCAATTTGTCCGAAAAGGAGATAAGATCAAGGGGAACAACTCTAACTTCCATTTAAATGTATATTTGATATCCTTTTCCTTTCTTGTATTCTTATGTTGTATTATATTATATAATCTTCAATATTTGGAGGAAATAAAGATAAAGAAAGAATGTTCTACCATTCTTGTATAGGCCTGTAATTGATGAAGAGTGTTATAGTTATAGTTATATAGTGTTATAGTTTGATATATTCGTCATTGATCCTTGAAACTGTTCAACATACACTGATTGTAGAATAACGCTGATAAAAGACAAGCCAATTAAATCATCTGCTATTTTGTATTTTGCTTTATTTAAATACTCAAAAGTGACTTATAGGCCCATGGGGCCGGGTGTTGATAGTATCATTTTTGTTATTGTACATGATTGTATAACACATGTCACTATAATAAAAATTTACTTACTTACTTACTTAAATAACCTGAGGAATCCGTGGCATTTAGATTCACAAGTGTTATTTCTTCATAAACTGTAGTTTATACTCATAATCTGCTGGTCAAGCAGGCCTTTGCCTTTTACGATACGATACGTCAGAAAGATTAAAAAAGTTTTGCAAAAAAACCCAAATATGAATGTATATAGAAATACACATTTTCAGAAAAATATGATTCAAATTTCAACATAAGAATTAAGCATCATATTACATCCCATCGTATTATCAAGTTCTACTTTATCTGCTTGACCATGGTTATTAATCAACACTTTCAAAAGCAGCCGATTTTAGACCATCCCGATTTGGAATCTTCTGCAGACGTCAAGATGCATTCATTTGCAAATGCACCCCCTATGTTTTGAGTACTCAGTGGAATCGTCTCGATGGCGGAATATCCTCTCTTATCTGTAGATCTTCAATTTTGTATTGACTTATCTAGGCTGTTACTTCTGAATGTTTTGAGGAAGTTCCCAACAAGACACAGTGGTTGTGTATGTTATACATGTTTGTAACTCTATGAGAATAAAGACATGTTGATCCCAGAGCAACAGGTAAGAGGTAAGGGTCAAATGATTTATTTTATATTGGAATATTTCGTTTACTATTCATCAAACCACATCTTGTGTGTACTCGAAGGTATCGCCTTATCGAAACTATTCCAAAAGAGACTAACAGCGTAGGGCTTTGAACGGAAATAATAATGTTGAAATGACCTTTTTCCACTTATCTGAAGCTCTGAATGTACGTAAATTAAAGAAGCCTTAAACTTACATGGACTGCACAATGTCCATACAATAACTACTAGTGGTCCTTTGGGTGTGTGTCTGGTATTGGCTAATGTTAGTCCGAGAAGTTCAGGAGAAACGACGCCATAGCAAATACACAGTGAACATTACATATTATATGCTAACCACTAACAATTGTGATTCTGATGATCTTAATAGAAAAAGGGTTTTGAACTATTTATAAAAAAGACGAAAATGCCTTTCCTACTTTTGCCTGAAAATTTTGTGTACATTTTTGTCAAATGATTCAATATTTCAAAAATCAAATGTGTCGTCAATTGTTTAGTTGGACATACTATTTTAGTCGCATGATACTTTACCTGATATTTATTAACTATTTTTCAAACAAGATTACTTTAACGACTCAACAGAAAAGGTTTGTAAAATGTTTAGGAAAAAGAAGAAAATGCGAATAAAAACATTTCTTACTTTCGACGAAAAATATGCGTGCTACATGTTTCCAAGAATTCTATATTCATTAAAATCCAATATATCGTCAGGTTTCTACTTGAAACAGTCTTTCTTGTCGAATGGGTTACGGTTACGGATCAAAAAGTTTGATTTCAAAAACGTTTCGTTATCCCTTTCGTGGCATTTTCTTCCTTTTGAAAACAGCTTGTTGTCTGATATTCGAATTGTTTGTCTTATGTGCAATCCTTTCCAATGTTTTCTTGTTATTTGGGAAAGGTTTGAGCCATGAATTGGTGTATGTCAACGAATAACCCTCCAGACCTTGTAACAGTAAATGCCGCTGTGATGTGATCGATATGCAAGCATAAGAGCAAGACATGTAAAAAGTTTAGTAGAAAGAAGATGGTGGTATAAAAACTTTGCCTTAAGAACCATTTTCACGTTTAACAAACATACAAAAATGATACTGTCGTAAACTTTAAGTTTTAAAGACACACAAATGAACAAGGAGACGTGCGAACAACTTTACATTTCTCGATTTCGTTCAATACCGTCCATAAATACATCCGTTGCAGAAAATGATGGCATTTACCAACCAGTCTATATCCAAGTAAGCAACAATTAATCTGATTTTCGAGACAAACGTCTGGTCCAATCAGTTTTCGCGTAATATAGCCATTATAAAATATTAAATCATCTACATGTGTTCACAATCGTTGGTGAATGCTGGTGTCAGTAATTCGTATGCAATATAGACCTCTTAAAATGCTTGTTATTTATTATTATAGTCACAAAGAATTGTAGTACATACGATTTTAAATAATTATATTAAAACAGATTTTAGTAGATGATTGGATTGATTAAATTGACATACAATGTCCCAAAATGCAATAGCATGTAACAATTTCTGATGCGTCTATAAATATTCATATGATAAATATTTACAAACTGCGTGAAAGCCGTAATATGCAAATATGGAAATTGGACTATTCAACTGTTATCACATGTTATTCACATTATTTCCTCACGGACAAAGATAAATCGATATCTGTCAGAACGAACTGCTTAGGAATACAAACAGGAATCATGCGTTTCCTCAAAACATCATATTTTCTTACATAGAAGCGGAATTTTATTTGATTAACGTCGATATGAATTCGTCGTCTGCAATATCAGTTATGTAATTTGACATCTCAGAGAAAGAACCCTTCATCCCTTGTTTTTTCTAAGATAGTTTATTGTGTCTGGTAAAGAAAATTGCAAAAGTAGATGTAGACAATTTTCCTTTCGAGACTATTTTTAGATATAATCTGTATACAATACAGCACATCATTTTTCGTTTTTCTTCAATATTTTCTTGGCTATGTTGCATATAACGTCTATTATTATTTCGAATATGTTCTGTCGCAACGTTCAAATAGGAAAAAGTTTCCTTTTCTCGCATTTTGATTTTTGAGAGAGGGTTAATGAATCTTAGAACAAGATCCACTACAGAACAGCTTTAATATGTGCGACATTACAAAGCGCGAAAGCAAAGTAAAGTAGAAAAAATATCCAACATGTGCGTACCAGGTTCGGACATAATCAGAACCTACGATATTAATTTTATTATGTTCCCCCCAAAAAAATCGGGGGAGCATATAGTCGCCACGCTGTCTGCCCGTCCGTCCGTCCGGCTGTCCTTTCGTCCGTCCACAGTCAGGTCTCAGTAACCCTTGGATTGTATTGTATAAATAATGTGTGTACAAAAATCTGTCATAGGAAAAGGAGGCTTAATGTATGATAATTTTTGTGACAAACACATATTCGGGTGCATAATCCGTCTATTACGGCTCTTGTTTACATTTTATTTTCTGTGTGGATACCTTGTGACAGTATTTTTCCGCTTGATGGTAGTCTAATTTGACAAAAATGCGAATTGTCCATTCCAAGCAGAGATCAAATGTATTCTTGCCATTTTATGTGTACTCCTATATAATTACGGTAATTGTTTTTATGGTTATAAGACCTCATTGCACCGTAATCATCATCATAAACGATACACAATATGGGGATTGTTATTTATTGCTCATACAATGTAAGATCATAAACATACATTGTAGTACTTACTCCTCTTTTTCAGAATAACGGAGATTAACAGTTAAGATAGATAAAGACATAATACCTTTGTTTCTTCAGTTCAAAACTCTAGGTTGTAGTAATTTTTGGAATCGTCTCGGTGATATAAATGAAATTTTGCATTTTGAAAAGCCCCCTCTGAATTGTGGCTCAGATCATTAACATTGTCCAAACTTCCTTTTCCCGAAATACTATTGGAAAGTGCACCAGACGCTACAATACACATCCTTACATCCGATATCCAAAGTTTTAGCGACCTTGTTATCATGCTATAAGTATTTTATTGCGGACATTTCTAAGAAATGAAGGTTATATAACCCTGTATATCGCCCGTAATTGTAGTCATAAAATGTATCTCACTTGCCATTACTCTTGTCACGCTAAGTTTATACCTAATAGTTGCACTAGATGACGACGTCTCATTTACATTTAACCAAGCCTGGATAACTCATTCTGTACTATCGAAATCTATCAATCCAGAGGTCAGAACCCCAGTGATGGGCTCCAACTGCGCGGTATGACCAAAGCAGATGAAAGAGGAGTTTAACTCCATTCAATCAAGCATTCATTTACATTCGACCTGCTGTTTCAAGAATGATTTACGTATTCTGACGTACAAAAGAACCAAGTTAAATATATAGCTTTAATTTGTTTTTTCTTTTATATATAGTTTAGTGATTATCAGCATGTCCTCCTTTTGCCTAAATATATTCACAAAACTTTTCTATCGTGGACGTCAAATCCTTGTTTCGGACAGGATTAGGATTTAATGGTAAAATGTGATATTTAAATTTCCCAGATCACCTCGAGTTGAAAAAATATGATTCTTATATTTTGGTTGATATATTTATTCAATTGATTGATAAATTTAACATCAAAATCTAAATAGGCTGAGCTCATGTTATTTGTTTGCAGAACTGTGCTTTGACTTAAAGTGTATCAAGTGTATCGCACTTCATTGTGAAAATGTAACATTACCGATGTCCTGAGTTTTACACCAGCAAGGTATTACACTAGCACTGCAGAAATGCATTGAACATCATAAGTAATACATCAAAAATTATATGTGTCATTTTACTAATACTTAAGAATGCAACTGCATGTGTTATAATGACAGATTTAACTGCTTTAGTTCTGTTTGTTATACAGTGATGCAACAAGGCAACGTAACAGACCTCGTTAACCTGATTCTGGTAAATTCAAAATTAAGACATTAATTCAAAGATGATATGATCGAAAACAAAAATGTTTTTAACAACATTAATTGTTGTGCTCACAAAAGAAATTTATCTGTATTACATATATATGTAAGTGTTTATCAAGACGATATTTAAACTCTTTGAGGATCTAAGTCTTCTTTTTCCTAGAAACAATACAAAAACACATAAGAACATGCATTCTTTTGCTGATGATTAATGGTTTTGCTCATGATTTTAATTCTAAAGCAACGTGTCAAATATAAAAAAAAAACTCCTTAGAACCTCTCCATGATAAATGTATACGCTTATAGCTCATAGCGTTTGTTTTTGTTTTTTTAGCTCACCTGAGCACGAAGTGCTCATGGGGAGCTATTGTGGTCACTCACCGTCCGTCGTCCGTCCGTCCGTCCGTCTGTCCGTTCACATTTCTTTAAACATCTTCTCCTCCTAAACCATTTGGTCAATTTTGACCAAACTTGGCAGGAATGTTCCTTGGGTGACCCTTTTCAAAACTTGTTCGAGAATTTTTGATTTGTCAAAATATGTTTGGCGTGACAGGGCGTGGCTTGTCAGACTTAGAGGAATCCTAAGAAAATTCTTTAAAAATCAACCATTGGCCCAATTTGAACCTAACTTGGCAGAAATGTTCCTTGGGTGACCCTTTTCAAAACTTGTTCGCAAATTTTCGATTCGTCAAAAAATGTGGGCGTGGCAGGGCGTGGTTTATCAGACTTAGAGAAATCCTAAGAAAATTCTTTAAAAATCAACCATTGGCCCAATTTGAACCTTACTTGGCAAAAATGTTCCTTGGGTGACCCTTTTCAAAACTTGTTCACAAATTTTTGATTCATCAAAAAAAGTGGGTGTGGCAGGGCGTGGCTTTTCGGACTTAGAGAAACCCTTAGAAAATTCTTTAAAAATCAACCATTGGCCCAATTTGAACCAAACTTGGCAGAAATGTTCCTTGGGTGACTCTCTTCAAAGCTTTTTCATGAATTTTTGATTCGTCAGGAAAAGTGCCTTAGTGGGCGTTGCAGGGCGTGACTTATCGGACTTAGAGTAAGAGAAATTCTAAGAAAATTCCTTAAAAATCAAACATTGGCCCAATTTGAACCAAACTTGGCAGAAATGTTCCTTTGGTGACTCTCTTAAAAATTTGTTCGTGAATTTTTGATTCGTCAGAAAAAAGTGGGTGTGGCAGGGCCTGGCTTCTCAGACTTAGAGAAATTCTAAGAAAATTCCTTAAAAATCGACAGTCGGCCCAATTTGAACCAAACTTGGCAGTAATGTTCCCTGCGTGACTCTTTTCAAAACTTGTTCACAAATTTTTGATTCGTCAGAAAAAGTGGGCGTGGCATAACATGGCTTCTCGGACTTAGAGAAATCCTAAGAAAAATTCTTCAAAAATCAACCGTTGGCCCAATTTGAATCAAACTTTACACAATTATTCTTTTGGTGACTCTTTTTAAAATTTGTTTGCGAATTTTGATTCGTCAGATAAAGTGAGCGTGGCAGGGCGTGGCTTATCGAAGTTAGAGACACCCTAAGAAAATTCTTTAAAAAAACAATGGGCCAATTTTAACGAAACTTAGCAAGAAATTTCCTTGAGTGACTCTTTTGAAAATGCGTACACAAATTTTCTTTGACGTCTAAAAATGTGGGTGTGGCAGGGCAGGGTTATCAGACTTAGAGAAATCATAAGAAAACTCTTTAAAAATCAAGCATTGGGCCAATTTGAACCAAACTTGGCAACAATGTTCCTTGAGTGACCCTTTTCAAATTTTTTTCACGAATTTTTGATTTGTAGAAAAAGTGGGCGTGTCACAAACTTCTTTCAGGTGAGCGATATAGGGCCGTTCTGGCCCTCTTGTTTTTTTCTTTTTTTTTTGTTAATAACAAGCTTTGATACACGCACAGTAAAATAACTCATTGACGCAATACAAAAAAGAGCCAGATATTCTTGCAATGACCTCTGTATTATTTTACACCTCATAACATAGCTGGGTCCCAGTAGAGTACTATAGTCCGTAACCAACTGTCTCCATCCATATCATTTAAGAGTCTCCTGGTGTTTTTTTACGATCACGTAACGACAGACTCTAAGCTCGAGACTGCTCCCTAAACGATAGTAAATGCTTTACTAATGAGGAAGGTGAAGCTTCTGTAAATATCATCCATCTCACTCCGTCATCGATGAAGAGAATTTGAATTCGACTGTTTCTCATAACGTCATTTATTCAAAAAAATAATTTTAAGTCGTATTTATATTATTTCTCACTATATGTACCTATAAAAATTAAAAGATAATAATCGAAGGCGGGATCTGGAAAAAGGGCCCCTTGTAGCGTTTGAGACAGCCGTGTTTCAATGTCACCGTATGAAAAAGTGCAGTCTTACCAGAATGAATGTTACTCCTCTATTCTTGCTACAGGTCATGAAGAAGCTACTGAAGAACAACATGGAACGAAACCTACTGTCGTTTTTAACTTGAACCAGAAAACGACACTTTAAGGACCGACGTGGATCCACGTTTACGAAGCAGGAATGAATTCTGACCAAGATCCGTGTTGGTTCTACAATTACCGCACGTTATGTTTTAACTATAAAAGAACAGCATTGGTATTGATCAGAATGTGTATAGGCGTATACGGACTAAAATATCATAGTCTAAGAACCTTTTCCGGATCCAAGTTCATTTACATGTATTAACACTCATATACTGTTGAGCAATCGAACACTCGCTTAATTGTTTTCTTACCGTGTTTTGTTCGACCACTTAAAACCCCAATAATAGTAAATGTTGAACGCTTTACGAACAAAAGGTTAATGAATAGACGGCGTAACGTACCTGTAAGCTCGTTTGCTAACAAAAGAGGAAACTTGAAACAATCAATGATGTTATTGATGGAAGCCCGCCCTCATAGGCATCATTATTATAAAACCATTTTAATATTGCCGATGGTCGTACGTGTAACTTACAACTCATACATACTCGTAATTTCATTTAATTAGAATCGTTTGGAACATGCAATAACGTTATTACTGGCTAGTTGTCCATAGACCCTTTTTAAAGTATTGTTTTAACTTCTTGATCTAGTACAGTAAAAGTAAAAAAAAAAAAACATCTAAATCCAATTATTTACTATGTAATGAAATATTTTTCAATAATTAGTACAAAAAACTCTTTTGTTTTTTGCGGCGTTTTCTCTTTAAATCAGATCGTCTCTTATGTTTTCTTGCGGAAAATGGCCTATATATTCTATAATGCTGTAGGTCAAATTATGTTATTTCAAAGTGATATCTTATTTCAGTCTTGGAGATGTGAGGTTCTACGTGTCTCGATTGTCATTAGTTATGAAAGGGGTTTATTTGAAATAACCGTTTCCGCGAATTTGTACTAAATAACATTAAGTTAATATCTAACAAATCTTCACACACATGTCCGTTAAGTATCAGTATGGGAAGTGATTGTGTTGTTTAAGCCAACATAATTCCCTCCTACAAACAAGTCATTAATTATCATTCAGGCAAAATTCGTTAATGGTTTATGGGACAATATAAAAGTAAACTTTGAATTTAAAGGGACATTTCATTCCAATTTCAATTTTTTAAAGTATGTCTTGATGCCAAGATTGGTTATTCTGATGAGTATAAATAATATTATTTTTTTGAAGTTGTTGCCAATAAGCGAGAAACACGCACTTAAAGTTGAGACATAATCGATAAATTGCATATAAATCCGAACTGTTGTCCACAACAATTTGTTCAATTTTAACACAAAAATATAGATTTCTCGTAAACGGCGCAATATTTTGCTTGAAATTTTCAGAATTTTCATAAGGAAATATACTCTTTCAGATAAAAATAAAAGTAAATTTTATGACAAAAAATTCTGAAATGTCAATTTAAGATTGCTTAGACATCACATTTTATAAATATTCTGTTCTAATATCTCTATGAATGGTATTATTTGCGTGTAGTTAATTACTCCCTTCGTGTATCACGTTTACAGTATCTTTAAATGTCACACCAGACAGAAACATGAAAAGGAAGCAGATTAGCCATGATGTCGAAATGTTTATTTACGGAATTTGAAACCAACCTGGTTCCGGGTAAGCCTTTGTTTATGTTGAGCTCTTTCATTTCAAAAGGCATAATTTCGTTTTTCAAGACCTCATCAATCAATATATTTGATAAAGAATTAATCACAGCTGTACAATAAGATTCGACAAATACACAGTTCATTTGCTTGAATTCAATATTTGTAAGTTTGAGCTGCAGCAGGCTTATTACTGATTTATCTGACAACATACCGCTTCAAACCATCATAACAAAGTTAAGATAACTTATATGACATAGTTGACACAAAACTCGGCACCATTCCCATTCAAGTATGTCAAAATATCCTCCTAGGAACGTAATTAACGGAAAGGATTATGTAGGACAACACGGAATTACTTTGCCTACTGCTCTACAAGTATAGTCATTGTAAAATTATATCGAGGGATGAAGTAAGGACCTTGGAGACACGGGTAACTCCAACTTTGGAGAAACGTTATGCAAATGGCTGGCAAGATAAGTGGGCATGGAAGGAAATTCTCCAGTGATAAATAAATCTATTCATGAATGTGTCCAATCTCATTTACATTCGTAATTAAGGTAAATAATATATATCCCATCTTACCTAATTGCAAGGACGTGTACTTTTAGTATTAATGTACTTTTCGTATTCATGATGTAAATTTTAAAAAGATAGCACAGAACGACTTATCAGGTAAACACAATTGTTAACGCTTTTACATGGCATTGCAATAATTGGTCATGTAATTTGTAGACGGCATGTTTTGTTTCCCAATCTCCGTACTAACTAGTGTGGCACTCGGTAGCCATGTGTACCTATGTACCTACAAGCGTATAGTATGTAGGTAGAAATTTGTGATATAGGTGTCATTGTGAATGTAATGGATAAATGTTTAATTTTAGTAAATGTACCGCTGACTGAACGTTTCGTTTAAGTGTCTGTAACAAAATTGTACTCAATAGATGCGACAACCAGTATAATGCACAAAAACGTTTTAGATACGTTCTGTGATTAAAATGCTTTAGATGAATAAGAAATTTCATTAGTCGATCAATATTTTGATTTAAATCGAATACGTGGTAGCCTATAAAAATGTTAATTTATGACGCATCGAGATAAAAAATAATTATCTGAGACGACGTACTTTACTGGTCGAATGTATTTCCTGTGAGACTCATGGGACTAATATAGATGAAAAAAGACTTGACCTTGTAGCACTTAGCTTCAGAAAGTATACTTTTTTAAAGGATATAATTTCATGAGACCAAAATTTGAAACTCAGATCAGACTGAGTAAATGTAAAGATTGTCTTACGTTGAAATGAACAAAGTCAGGAATGCTATAAAAACAATCTGGGTCCAAACATTTGTTTAGGAGTGAAAACATTTTGTTCCGTCTGTTAACTCTGCGCATACTGACCAGGGTCGGTATTTTTAAAATGTACGGCAAACATCGGAAAGGTCAGTATGTAAGGATAACCGGTTGAAATATTAAACTCTTTCAAAATCCCATTTTTATTCTAAGATTGTTAAATGCTAATCTACCCTAATAAACCATCATGTTTGATATGGGTTATTCAGTGGACCTCGCATTGGTCCGACATTTTTTTTAACATTTTGCAGCACTAGTACTTTCTGAATGTCCCTGTTTACAATGATGGGTCATATTTACATTACGGAAAAAGTTAACTGTGCACATTTCTTTCCCATATAAAATTTCAAATACGTAATGTAAATTAATCTATTTTTACAATTTGGAAAACAAGCCTTTTGATCTTTAAATGTCAATGATTATCAGTTTACTACCCCACTAGTTTTCTCCATAACAAGCCCGGAAACTGGGCAAGGGTAAAATTCAAGTTCACAAGCCATTTTCGAGCGTGAACACTATTGATATTGCTGTGTAGCAACGAGACAACTAAACTGTCACAAACGGCTCGTTAAAGGTTCTTCTTGAGATGTAGACCAATACCTGAGCCAACTAGTCATGCGCTGACGTTGAATAAAGCATGAATTCATATGAAGTTCCCCAACGCGGTAATGGATGCGAGCTCGACCGTCCGACTGTACAGATGTAACAAGGCGCGCCAATAAGCAATATCTTGTCCAAATCGACCATACTAAAGGGTAATTGTTGTCTGAGCCAATAACGACGATGTTGTCGACGACGTCACAGCAAGACTACACGTACCACAGGACGTCTGAGACGGATGAAGCGCTCCATTAATCGGTTTCTAACAGGCCTTCTGTTGATATAACTCAATTTATGCATCAACCTAGCTGTAATGTTTGCCGCTTACAATCGATTTCATTGGTGGTTGTTCCGATTATGGTCGACTTGTCGAAATGGCGTCATGCGTCGACGTCTCGAATATGGCCAGTCGTGGGTGTTTCTAAATTGCTGAAATTGTCCCAAAAGTGCATATATAATGTTTCTGTGCACACCTAAACGCTTAACGACCTATTGCATCTTTGGATGAATGTATCACGTTGTTTTCTGTTTAATTAAACAAATTTACATGTTTTTCTTATCAAGAAGAAAGTTAACAACAGATTCGCCATAAAACAAATTTCAACCTGACTTAGAAATAACGCCGTGCAACAAAACACTCAAACATAAAAGGGCGTTAACGTCGAACGTCCATGCATATGCGGTTGGTGGCATTTGACATTTCGTTATCAAGCGTATCTTATGGATAATTGTGAACGATATTTCTTGCCAATGGGTCGTAAATTTAAATAATAAATAAGAAAATAAGCATGCACAGTGACTTCTTTTCCATTAGTATACATTTTACAGACTAAAGCAAATTTTGTAAGACATATAATGGTTGGTAATGTTTCCATTATGTCAATTTAAGAGGTGTTTTGTGATGGGACATTTACCCAAGGGATATGATTACCTCGTTCAATTATCACATTAAGGTGTTACATCATTCACCAGTCACTTCGTGCATCGTGCAAATCTGTCTCCATTTTTGGCATTTTCCGTGACAACGAATATTGATATAAGCCCATCTCCGCTGTCATGACAACCATATATATTAGGAACCGGACAGCTTGGCTTCTATACAAAAAGAAGACACTCCTGCAACAATTGTCTAGTATGTATATTTCATATTCAAATTGGCATACACATATCGAACAAGTGTGTCGGACATCTGAGTCTCCAGAGTCCTTGTTATATGGCAAGGTTTTCTGGATATCTTGCAGGAAGTTTATTGTTAGATATTGATCAAGTAATGAATTTATCATGGCTTCGGAATCAACTTTGAATGTGATAAAATATTTCGAACTGTACATGTACATTATTTATACCGCGTCTGAATTCAACAGAAAGGCAGCTATACACGTGGAACAGACATTATAGAGACTGTCAAGCTGTAACGCAAAGAGTAAAAGGTTATGTCAGTGCCAGAGGACGGGTTCAGAGGGGCATGACGCGTTGACTTTGAGGCCGTGCCACTGTTTTTACAGACAGTCATAACCATACTCGTGGCCGAAAATCGGATTCG
Organism: Fragum sueziense; assembly: GCA_963680895.1. Taxonomy (NCBI): domain Eukaryota; kingdom Metazoa; phylum Mollusca; class Bivalvia; order Cardiida; family Cardiidae; genus Fragum; species Fragum sueziense. The sequence continues at coordinate 12,902,373 of OY804598.1, read as the reverse complement.
AACTGTGGTAGTGCATTTAGCAATGGGATATCCGACAAAACAATTCTAAAAGTTCAGTTAGAAACTAGGAAATAAATCCACATCCTCCGTATCACGTAAGTCCTTGTGCGTGATGTGGATTGAGATTTTTTGTGACTGGGATTTTGCCCATTTCCTCACATTGACCCGTTTTGACGCCCAAAAAGATAATGGCGTTGGGACTATTTGTGGAAAATGAAACAAATGCTTGAAAAAAGCAATGTATTTTTTAACACTACGTAATTTACCCAGAAAGGCCAAACAATGAAAATTCTCATGCGGTTAATATAATCGCCTGCAACACCTTTGAATACGGATAAGTCTTAAATTTTGCCGTCTGGTAGTGCCTAGATGACGCAAATACCGGCATATCACCTGTAATGGATAACATGCATAAAAATGAAACTTTCACCTGCACTATTATCAACTTTACTAATGAGTACAGAATATTAATCTATATCAAATATCTTGCTATCCACAGCTCGAGTAGTTTCTAACGTTCTTTTCATTTTGTGTTTTCTTTTGAGGTTGAAACAAAACGTGTCGTTGTGATTTTTCTTAAATAACGGTTCTGAGTTAGGCTTTTCAGATCTAACAAAACATTCGGGGTTCCAGAAGCCTAGCTTAGAACCGCGATTAAATAAATATTTAAAAAAACAACAGAACATGATAAGATAAGGCCTAGATAGTCTAAATCGGAAAGTCTTGCAGAAAATAAAAAAAACACTAAAATTCTTAGTTTTACTAGATACCAGTATAACCAAACAACCATCAAACGTAAAATGGAATAAAAAGATCGTCAAGGGTTTCTAAACTAACCCTTTGTAGTGTCGCCAAGGGTTTGATTGGACACAGTTGTGAGCTGCCAACCAACTGCAATGTCATTTCTGTTGTAAGGGATCGAATACCACTTGTAGATCGTTTAACATATCCCAAGCCAATTCTTGGTTCCTCAGAATACCACATTATTGAACACAGATCTACCATTATTCCCAGGAGAGCACAATTAAGGAACAACATTACGTTGGGCAGTGCAGTATTTCGTCCGTTATGTCTCTCAAGCATGCGTAATCAAATCGAAAGTCGCTGATTTAAAGCGTAACAACCTTCTCGTTTTGGAGACTGTAAATACAATACAATTCCTGCTTGCGTAAGAAGTCTACGAGTAACGGCTACTTAACTCGTAGAGACTATTTCAATAGGATACACAATATAGGGCTGGCTAAAAGTTAACCCTAGTTTATGTTTTAAAATCTTTTAATGCGGCCCTTTCCTTCTCTAGCTGTGAATACGGTGTTGTCTAGAAAGGACAAGGTTTACTCTCATAGCTTAACGTTGTTGATTTTGTACCCCAAGGGAACTTGATTTTGACTCTGAAGTATATGGTTAACCCTTTACCAAACAATTACCGACCTGAAGGTCTTCGTGAAAACAATTTAGGAAACATACTTATATATCTTTAACCCATTACAACACAGTGACGCCTGTTGACGCTCTATAACACAATGGATTTCGAAAACATTGTGGAAATTTACGAAATTGCTTGTGACAAGCAATTTCGTAATTTCCAAAAATGTTTTCTACCCCAAAAGACCAAAATAGTTTAGATTTCATTGATTTTAAAATGTCGATTGCAACATCTTTGAATTTGGACCAGTCCAAAATTTTGCAGTCTGGTCAGGGACTTCCATTGTACCTTCAATTTTTTTTGTTATATTGTCCCCAATTTTTAGAAGACGAGAAAAAATGTTCGAAACGACGGCATACTGATTTTCAAGGTTTTCCCATTTTTTTGCTCCGTTTTTTAATCGTTCAGAAACTAAGTTTTAAGATATCCCTTTTATACAGTTTATAATCCAGAGCGCATCTGAATTTTTGTTTTTCTATTTTCTTGTGTTTAGGGAAATAATAAGTTATCTCGAGGTCATTCTGATATTTCTCGTGTAATCCTGTAATTGATGTAGTAGGATCAAGTTTGACGTATTCGTAATTGATCCTTGAATCTTTTCAACAAACGCTGATTGTAGAATAACGTTGATAAATTACAAGGTCATTACAAGGCATCACAAATTCATGGCAGTTTGGTTCTTTAACTGAAAATTTCCTCTGATATTTCCATGATTTCAGTATCTCTAAACCAAATTGCACGCATTACACGAGGGAACGTTGTTTATCCAATGTTCGTCTTTTGTCTAAATGTTTTCCCAAGTCTTTTCTATTAGTGGCGAGAAATCCAGGTCATTTTTGGTGATGCCTCGAAGGTTGTCCTATCATTTCTTAAATATGTCTGATTTTGATGTAGGGGATCACGTTTGACATATTCGTAATTGATCCTTGAATCTGTTCAACAAACGCTGATTGTAGAATAATGTTGATAGATGACAAGGTCGATTACAAGGCATCACAAATTCATGGCATTTCGGCTCCTAAACTGATATTTTGCTCTTGTATTTAATATCTCTAAAACTTGGAGATATTTCCTTTTCAATTGCCCGCATCAAATGAGGAAAATTCTGTGTGTGTTTTTTCAAGTTTCTTCTCATATCTAAATGTTTTCACAGGTATTTTCATTTAGTGAAGTATAATCCAGATCATGTTTGGTAATGCATGACATATCGAGGTTGTTCTACCATTCCTTGTATATGCCTATAATTGATGAAGGGTGTTATAGTTTGACATATTCATAATTGATCCTTGAAGCTTTTCAACACACGCTGATGGTAGAATAACGTTGATAAATGACAATGCCATTAAATTACATGAGAAATACATGGCATTTAGATTCACAAGTGCTATTCTTCATAAACTGTAGTTTATACTCACAAACTGTTGGTCATGCAGGCCTTTACTTTTTACGATACGATACGTCATCAAACAGGATGGAAAAGTTTCAAATAGTTTTGCAAAAAATCAAATATGAATTTATATAGAAATACAAATTTTCAGAAAATATGATTCAAATTTCAACATTACAATTAATCATCGTATTAAATCCCATCGTGTTATCAAGTTCTACTTTATCTGCTTGAGTATGGTTATTAATCAACACTTTCAAAATCAGCCGATTTTAGACCATCCCGATTTGGAATCTTCTGCAGACGACAAGATACATTCATTTTCAAATGCAACCCCCCATGTTTTGAGCACTCAGTGGAATCGTCTCGAAGGCGGAGTATCCTCTCTTATCTGTAGATCTGCAGTATGGTATAGACTTATCTAGGTAGTTACTTCTTAATGTTTTGAGGAAGTCTTTCTTATGGACGACTGTAATAGGTTTTGTTAAAGAAAGAACCTAAAACGTGTAAAGCTTGTTTAAATTAGTATTCCAAAAACATAGTGGTTTTGTATGTCTAAGTTATAAATACATGTTACTCTACGAGGATAAAGACATGTTGATCCCAGAGCAACAGGTAAAAGGTTAAGGTCAAACGCTTTATTTCACATTTCAATATTTTATTCAGTGTTCATCAAACCACATCTTGTATGTACTCAATGGTATCGTCTTATCGAAACTATTATAATGAGTACTCACAGCGTAGGGGTTTGAACGGAAATAATAAAGTTGAAATGCCTTTTCCCAACTTATTTTAAGTTCTGTAGAACGTACGTAAATTTAAGAAGCCTTAAACTTGCATGGACTGCACAATGTCTATACGATATCTACTAGTGGTCCTTTGGGTGTGTGTCTGGTATTGGCTAATGTTAGTCCGAGAAGTTCAGGAGAAACTACGCCATAGCAAATACACAGTGAACATTACATATTATATGCTAACCACTAACAATTGTGATTCTGATGATCTTAATAGAAAAATGGTTTTGAAATATTTATAAAAAAGACGAAAATGCATTTCCTACTTTTGCCTGAAATTTTGTGTACATTTTTTTGTCAAATGATTCAATATTTCAAAAATCAAATTTGTCGTCAATTGTTTAGTTGAACATACTATATTTGTCGCATGATACTTTACATGATATTTATTAACTATTTTTCAAACAAGATTACTTTAGCGACTCAATAGAAAAGGTTTGTAAAATGTTTAGGAAAAAGAAGAAAATGCGAATAAAAAGATTTCTTACTTTTGACGAAAAATATGTGTGCTATATTTTTCGAAAAATTCTATATTCATTAAAATCCAATTTATCGTCAGGTTTCTACTTTTTTGTCGAATGGGTTACGGTTAGCGACGGATGAAAAAGTTTCATTTCACATACGTTTTAGATGCTTAATATTTTCCCAAATAATGCCTAGTTTTCCCTTTCGCGGCATTTTCTTCCTTTTGAAAACAGTTTGTTGTCTGATATTCGAATGGTTTGTCTTATGTGCAATCCTTTCCAATGTTTTGTTGTTGTTTGGGAAAAAGTTTTAGCCATGAATCGGTGTTTGTAAACGAATAACCCTCCAGACCTTGTAACAGTAAATGTCGCTGTGATGTGATCGATATGCAAGTATAAGAGCAAGACATGTAAAAAAGTTTAGTAAAAAGAAGATGGTGGTATAAAAAACTTTGCCTTTAGAACCATTTTCACGTTTACCAAACATATAAAAATGATACTTTCGTAAAATTTAAGTTTTAAAGACACACAAATGAAACAGAAGACATGCGAACAACTTTACATTTCTCGATTTCGTTCAATACGGTCCATAAATACATCCGTTACAGAAAAAGATGGCATTTACCAACCTGTCTATATCCAAGTACGCAACAATTAATCTGATTGTCGAGACAAATGTCTGGTCAGATCAGTTTTCGCGTAATATAGCCATTATAGAGTATTAAATCATCTACATGTGTTCACAATCGTTGGTGAATGCTGGTGTCAGTAATTCGTATGCAATATAGACCTCTTAAAATGGTTGTTAGCTCACCTGAGCACGAAGTGCTCATGGGGAGCTATTGTGGTCACTCACCGTCCGTCGTCCGTCCGTCTGTCCGTCTGTCCGTTCACATTTTTTTAAACATCTTCTCCTCCTAAACCATTTGGTCAATTTCAACCAAACTTGGCAGGAATGTTTCTTGGGTGACCCCTTTCAAAACTTGTTCGTGAATTTTTGATTCGTCAAAAAATGTGGGCGTGGCAGGGCGTGGCTTATCGGACTTAGAGAAATCCTAAGAAAATTCTTTAAAAATCATCCATTGGCCCAATTTGAACTTAACTTGGCAGAAATGTTCCTCAAGTGACCCTTTTCAAAACTTGTTCGCAAATTTTTGATTCGTCAAATAAAGTGGGCGTGGCAGGGCATGGCTTATCGGACGTAGAGAAATCCTAAGAAAATTCTTTAAAAATCAACCATTGTCCCAATTTGAACCAAACTTGGCAGAAATGTTCCTTAGGTGACTCTCTTCAAACTTTGTTCGTGAATTTTTGATTCGACAGGAAAAGTGGGCGTGGCAGGGCGTGACTTAGTGGACTTAGAGACATTCTAAGAAAATTCCTTAAAAATCAACCATTGTCCCAATTTGAACCAAACTTGGCTAAAATGTTCCTTTGGTGACTCTCTTTAAAATTGTTTGCGAATTTTTGATTCGTCAGAAAAAGTGGGCGTGGCTTCTCAGGCTTAGAGAAATTCTAAGAAAATTTCTTAAAAATCAACCATAAGCCCAATTTGAACAGAAATTTGCAGTAATGTTCCCTTGGTGACTCTTTTCAAAACTTGTTCGCAAATTTTTGATTCGTCAGAAAAAGTGGGCGTGGCAGGACATGTCTTATCGGACTTAGAGAAATCCTAAGAAAATTCTTCAAAAATCAACCGTTGGCCCAATTTGAACCAAACTTTACAGAAATGTTCTTTGGGTGACTCTTTTTAATATTTGTTTGCGAATTTTGATTCGTCAGATAAAGCGGGTGTTGCAGGGCGTGGCTTATCGAAGTTAGAGACACAGTAAGAAAATTCTTTAATAAAAAACACAATGGGCCAATTTGAACGAAATATAGCAAGAATGTTCCTTGAGTGACTCTTTTAAAAATGCGTACACATATTTTCTTAGTCGTCTTAAAATGTGGGTTTGGAAGGGCACGGTTATCGGACTTAGAGAAATCATAAGAAAACTCTTTAAAAATCAAGCATTGGGCCAATTTGAACCAAACTTGGCAACAATGTTCCTTGAGTGACCCTTTTCAAAATTTGTTCACGAATTTTTGATTTGTAAAAAAAGTGGGCGTGTCACAAACTTCTTTCAGGTGAGCGATATACGGCCATTCTGGCCCTCTTGTTATTTATTATTATAGTCACAAAGAATTGTAGTACATACGATTTTAAATAATTATATTAAAACAGATTTTAGTAGATGATTCAATTGATTAAATTGACATACAATGTCCCAAGATGCAATAGAATGTAACAATTTCTGATGCGTCTATAAATATTCATATGATAAATATTTACAAACTGCGTGAAAGCCGTAATATGCAAATATGGAAATTGGACTATTCAACTGTTATCACATGTTATTCACATTATTTCCTCACGGACAAAGATAAATCGATATCTGTCGGATTGAACTGCTTACGAATACAAACAGGAATTATGCGTTTCCTCAAAACATCCTATTTTCTTACATAGAAGCGGAATTTTATTTGATTAACGTCGATATGAATTCGTCGTCTGCAATATCAGTTATGTAATTTGACATCTCAAAGAAAGAACCCTTCATCCCTTGTGTTTTCAAAGATAGTTTATTGTGTCTTGTAAAGAAAATTGCAAAAGTAGATGTAGACAATTTTCCTTTCGAGACTATTTTTAGATATAATTTGTATACAATACAGCACACCATTTTTCGTTTTTTCTTCAATATTTTCTTGGATATGTTGCATATAACGTCTATTATTATTTCGAGTATGTTCTGTCGCAACGTTCAAATAGGAAAAAGTTTCCTTTTCTCGCATTTTGATTTTTGAGAGAGGGTTAATGAATCTTAGAACAAGATCCACTACAGAACAGCTTTAATATGTGAGACATTACAAAGCGCAAAAGCAAAGTAAAGTAGAAAAAATATCAAACATGTGCGTACCAGGTTCGGACATAATCAGAACCTACGATATTAATTTTATTATGTTCCCCGAAAAAAAATCGGGGGAGCATATAGTCGTCATGCTGTCTGTCCGTCTGTCCGTCCGTCTGTCCTTTCGTCCGTCCGTCAACAGTCAGATCTCAGTAACCCTTGGATTGTATTGTATATATAAATAATGTGTGTACAAAAATCCGTCATAGGAAAAGGAGGCTTAATGTATGATAAATTTTTTGTGACAAACACTTATTCGGGTGCATAATCCGTCTGTGACGGCTCTTGATTACATTTTATTTTCTGTGTGGATATCTTGTACACTTTTATGACAGTGTAGCGAACTTTGTTGGGTGCGAATCATTTCAATTCAGTTATTCCCCTTTGATTATACGCCGCCATTTGTTCGAGAACAAGCATCATCTTAACGCCGATTTTCTGTTTAGTTTTTATTGTTTTCCCACCCAAGTAAGCCTTTTAGTCATATCTATTGCACATGACGTCCATGCTGCTTAGTCCTCGCTGCACGCCCATGCTTCTGTACGTATTTATTATATATATTTCGAGTCCTTAGTCTCCAGACGCTCATTAAAGTAAGAGGAAGACGTTCGTTAGCTTCCGTGACCTTTCGGTAAGGTCCGTATTTCCTCTAGGTGGCGCTGTCGTAGCTCGACTATAAAAAGGACTGCACAATGGTTAGAAGTTCAGTTCGTGTGAGAACAGCAAGCTGATCACATCGCAGCAACAACAACAACCACTTGCATTTGGGTAATTATAAACTCAAGTAGTGTCCCTTTCTCTGTTATATCCTAACAGATATCAAGGAACATTAAAGAGTTGTGCAGCCCGGTCCGAGTTGGTCTAGCGTTGTAGTGCTTTGGATTTTTGAGGCCAGCGTCATTGAAGCCGGCGTCGTTGAAGCCGGCACCGGTGAAGCTGGCATTAGTGAAGCCTTGGAGAGTAGTAATATAGGAGTTTTTTTGAAGCCTGCCTAGAGGAAACACGAAAGCGAGCTAGTCTTGGAGAAGGCCTGTATATACCTTGGTTCCCCATCCTTGTTGTTGCCTTTTGAAATCCCCGGAACGTTACAACAGTACTTTTCCGCTTGATGGTAGTCTAATTTGACAGAAATGCGAATTGCCCATTCGAAGCGGAGATCAAATGTATTATTGTCATTTTATGTGTACTCCTATATAATTGCGGTAATTGTTTTTCATGGTTATAAGACCTCATTGCACCGTAATCATCATCATAAACGATACACAATATGGGAGTTGTTATTTATTGCTCACATAATATTAGATCATAAACATACATTGTAGTACTTATTTTTTTTCACAATAACGAACGCAGAATAACAGTTAAGATAGATAAAGACATTATAACTTTCTTACTTCAGTTCCAAACTCTATGTTGTAGTAATTATTGGAATCGTCTCTGTGATATAAATGAAATATTGTATTTTGAAAAGCCCCCTCTGAATTGTAGCTCTGATCATAAACATTGTCCAAACTCCCGAAATAATATTGGAACGTGCACCAGACGCTACAATACACATCCTTACATCCAATATCCAAGGTTGTACTGACCTTGATATCCTGCTATAAGTATTTTATAGCGGACATTTCTAAGAAATGAAGGTTATATAACCCTGTATATCGCCCGTAATTGTTGTCATAAAATGTCTCTCACTTGCCATTACTCTGGTCACGCTGAGCTTATACCTCATAGTTGCACTAGATGACGACGTCTCATTTACATTTAACCAAGCCTGGATAACTCATTCGGTACTATCGGAATCTATCAATCCAGAGGTCAGAATCCCAGTGATGTGCTCCAACTGCGCGATATGACCAAAGCAGATGAGAGAGGAGTTTAACTCCATTCAAACAAGCATTCATTTACATTTGAGCTGCTTAGTCAGGACACAATTCCGAAAAAGTCGCTTAGTTTTTAAGGTATAGGCATTTTATGAAGAAAAGGATTTGAGAACTATTCTAGGGGTATTTGGGTATGCTGAGTCCGAAAAACAATGTTGCCAAGCTGAAAAATGGCTCCTTCATAATCTAATTTGCATATTTTCAAAATGGCCGCCAAAACCTAAAATATGCAATAATAATGTTGTTATTTATCATTTTTTCGTCATCGTTTCTTCTAAATATCTCTAATTTCTTGTTAACAGACTAACACTAAATGATTTAATATGTAATTGAGAGAAAAGATATAATCATTTTTGAAAATTACCGTATAAATGGCAATAAAACCCATTGAAACAATAACTTTAATCTCTAATTCGTTTTCCCATGTGAAATGCAGTGAAATTATCCATAGTACTATTTTGAAATTGTTATGCATTAAAGGTTAAGTTTCAAATGTAGATATGATAAAGAACGCAAATTTTAGCACATGCCCTTTGACCATATTTAATTGCTTTTAGCAAACCTCAAACACGCCAATTTAAAAGCCATGTAAATAATTTTTCACATAATTTTGCAAAGATAATGTTAAATCCTATCCACTATAATGAAATTATTATTTGATTAACATTGTTGCCAAGATATCCACAATTAATTCTTAGAAATATAAATCAATGTCCAAAAGTTTGGAAAATGGTTTACCGTATTCATTCTAATAAAGGGTAGTGTAGTGTGGAAACTTCCATTTTGTGGAAAATTCCATTTTTACACTCATGGTTCCAAACTGCTGAATATATAGTTACTAAAACAGTTTTAATTCACGTTTTGATATCATCGGAAGTTGAATTGTGTATATTTGATGTTGAACACATATTAAACAGGTAACCAACTTAGGCATTGGACAATATTAGAAAGTACAATTATCTTAGATTTCAAAATTATGCCAGATCACAAAATAAGTTGAGAATTACAAACCTAATTCGCTATGGTAGAAAAACGAGTTGTTCATTTTGACACATTTGTATTTCAAAGAGGCAACTTATTGATCTACCTACGAAAGAGACAATACTAGAAACTGGATATAGTGACTAATATACTATATAATTACTCCAGATTTTCTAGCCAACAAATGCACGTTACATAAACTTCATCGATCGAATGGGGCTGAATTGTCAGTAACATTACAGTGGCTAATGCACATATTCATTATGTTTCGCACAAGTTAAGTACAACATCCAATCAAAGTTAATAGCTTCTTATTGCACATACATGTAGATTACATGTAAGCGATTCATCCTTTGGTTACAGACTTTTTGTAATACGTCAAAAATGATTTTGACATCAATGGGTTCGAACCCACAAGCCCTGGATAGATAGTCTCTGCTGTTATTTATTGAATTATCGCAGCTCTATCCGAAACTGTTAGAACATTTACTTAATAATAATATGTAAAGTATTGACATTTTCATCGAGACCCCCTTTCATTGGTTGTATACTGCCGAAGGAAAGACATGTAGCATTTGTATAAAAAATCCCTTTTTAGCTGTGCTCATGACAAGGGCCGTATCATTTGTCATGAATTGTCATAAATATAAAATATGGAATTCTTGGTGTATACCCCCAAGCTTTCAAAGTTGATACAAGTTTAAAATGAAGGTTCAAATATGGATGCCACACCAGGATATTAATAAGTATTGCATAGACAGGGGCATTGACGTCTTCAACGCTCAACATTTCTTCACACCAGGCAACTTTAATTGAAGGCAAGTAAGAAATGATTATGATAAGTAAAGTGGTTTTGCGCCTGATACTGCACAGAGACATTAATGGCTTCATTATTATAGACATGAAGGAATCAAATTCTGATATTTCAATTTCGCTTTGTCATATAAATTATGTTTAAAGAATACAATCTGAAGCATATTTTCAAGTATTACCAAGTGTTCTACAGAATGATGTTTACATCAATTCCATTGGTTCTCATGTATGAATTATCTCAAAAAGGAACACGAAGTCTCAATATTCAGCTCCATCTGTTAGGAACGTTTATTGTCTTTATATGTATACTTATTGAAAATTGAATAACTGAAAAATCATATATGATACATGAAAAGAAACATTATAATAACCTTTTTGGAAACAAGTGTTGGGTATGTTTCATATGATAAGTTATGATATGCTATTGTACCGAATACAAATATTCTGTTCAATGTCTTTGATATTGCTGTGCTTCGTTGCTGATCCAAGATTTGCAAAATGTAATTTAAATGTAGTCTGTTTTAGTCTGTTTTGTATTCTAAAAGATATAACAACCTACTCATCTACATGTAGGCCTTTCATAAACGTTGTGTCTGTTGACAACTCCTATGTTGTTTCTGATAAAGACAGCTGACTTATATCTTCTATTCAAATGATTCATTTTAATACTTCACGAGATCAGTGTAGTCGTCTTTTTTCATGTGTGTTTCTATACAACTTTTCGACGTTCTTAGAAGAGCCCATGCTAGTATGTCAAACATAAAAACAGGTAAAATATATTTTTCAAGAAATATCATATGGATTGGCCAATCTGTATGGGTAGATACTTAGTTACTTGATCATGAAAATTCGCACCAAATTCATTTAGTCCTTCTTTATGAAGTTTGTATCTAACTTTACCTACCACATTGTTAGTTTCTTCTTACATTTATAGGAAACTAATATTTGATGGAAATCTGTGTACCAACGACATAATCCTCTTTCTGTCCAGAAATTACGATGTGCATACCACTTAGTAAACTCTCATTATGCCCATTTTGTTCTGATGCCTGAAATATCTAGCATGGCCCTTTGAATAGACAGGGACATGTCTAATAACCAGCGAGAACATAAATTTGGTAAAGGATCGTAATGCGCTGTACTTAACGTTAGATAAGAAGGCAGCAATTTTATATTTCAAAATTGGACATATTTACGTTCTTTGGCTTGCAACTCAGTTTAGAAAAACGTATTTAGGGTGTGCTTTCGGTTTTATTAGAATAAGTATGGTACTTAGCTCTTATGAAATTTTCTGTTATCAAATCAATTCTGGTATTTAAATGAATTCCTATGATATTTGTCCATAATGCAAGTGGGATTCCGGAGCTCATTAATTTCGATCTAGTCATAAGTATCAAAGATGTGATAAAATACTTTAGCTAAGCATTACTTTGAAAATGATCCAAATTATTTTATGTAGGCTAAATCTAAAGTGTCCAAGTTTTTTTTTGTAAATCAAAATGTATATGTAAACGTCTAAAATGATACTACTGATAAGAAGTGTGTGTTTTAACATCATTTTCTTTTCTTTCTTTCTTTCTTTTTTTTTTCTTTTTTTTTTTTTTTTTTGAATAAAAACCTAAAAAAATCAAAGTGAAAGTGATATTCCGTATGTTTAAAAAGGTTTTATTGCCAGTGATACGGTAAAAGATTATAAAAGTAGTGTCAACGTGGTTCTTTTTACTTATGAAATTATTTACTCATTAGTTTTAAACAATTTATAGCATTATATCTCAACAATTTGGTTAAGATAATGCCCAAAACTTTGATACTACAAAGCGGCTTTTATGTTTTGGCGGCCATTTTGAAAATATGCAAATTAGATGGTGAAAAGGCCATTTTTACTACTTATGTACTTGGTGAATCATTTCGTTTTTGTCTGTTAACATGAAATTTGCTATATTTAGAACAAAACATGTCGGAAAAATGATAAATAACAATAATATTAATGCATAATTGAGGTTTTGGCGGCCATTTTGAAATATGCAAATTAGATGATGAAGAAGCCATTTTTCAGCTTGGCAACATTGTTTTTCGGATTCGGCATACCAAATTACCCTTAGAACTGATCGCAAACCCTTTTCTTCACAAAATGCCTTTAGGTGATAACTTTTCTAAATTCTTGCCCTGACTAGCTGTTTCAAGAATGCTTTACGTATCCTGGGTACAAAAGAACCAAGTTAAACATATAGCTTTAATTTGTATTTTCTTTTAGAAAGAAATCCAAATCCTATATGGTTTAATGATTATCAGCACGTCCTTTTTTTGCCTCAATATCTTCCCAAAACTTTTCTATCGTGGACGTCAAAGCCTTGTTTCGGACAGGATTGATTCGAACTTTACGAATGAGGATTCATGGTAAAATGTCATGTAATATTTAAATTTCACAGATCACCGTGAGTTGAAAAAAATATGATTCTTATATTTTGGTTGATATATTTATTCAATTAATTGACAAATCCGACATAAAAATCCAAAATCTAAATCGGGTGAGCTCATGTGTCTGTTGAACTGTGCTTTGACTTAAAGTGTATCAAGTGTATCTCACTTCATTGTGAACATGTAACATAACCGATGTCCTGAGTTTTACACCAGCAAGGCATTACACTAGCATTGCAGAAATGCATTGAATATCATAAGTAATACATCAAAAATTATATGTGTCATTTTACTAATACGTAAGAATGTAGATGCATGTGTTATAATGACAGATTTAACATTCTGTCATACAGTCATGCCACAAGGCTAAGCAACAGACCTCGTTAACCTGATTCTGGTAAATTCAAAATTAAGACATTGATTTTCAAAGATGATATGATCGAAAACAACAATGTTTTTAACAACATTAATTGTTGTGCTCACAAAAGAAATTTATCTGTATTACATATATATGTAAGTGTTTATCAAGACGATATTTAAATTGTGTGAGGATCTAAGTCTTCTTTTTCCTACAAAAACACATAAGAACATGCATTCTTTTGATGATGATTAATGGTTTTGCTCATGATTTTAATTCTAAAGTAACGTGTCAAGTATGAAATTTTACTTCTTAGAACATCTCCATGATAAATGTATAAGTTTGTAGCTCATAGTGATTTGTTAATAATAAGTCTTGGTACACGCTCAATATAATCACTCAATGACGCAATAGAAAAAATTCAGACATTTCTGTGATGACCTCTGTATTGTTTTACACCTCATAACATAGCTGGGTCCCAATAGGGCACTATAATCTGTAACCAACTGTCTCCATCCATATCATTTTTATAGACTCTTGGTGTTTTTTACGATCACGTAACGACAGACTCAAAGCCCGAGACTGCTCCCTAAACGATAGTTAAATGCTTTACTAATGAGAAAGATGAAGCTTCTGTAAATGTCATCCATCTAACTCCGTCATCGATGAAGATAATTTGAATACAACTGTTTCTCATAGCGCCATTCATTTAAAAATGGTTTGATACGTATTTATATTATTTCACACTATATATACCTATAAAAACAACAACAACAACAAAAAAAATAATTAAAGCCTGGATCTCGAAAAGGGTCCGTTATAGCATTTGAGACAGCCATGTTTCAATGTCACCATATGCCCAAGAGAAGTCTTACCAGAATCAATAGTTCTCCTATATTCTTGTTAGAGGCCATTAAGAAACTCCTGTGTATGCGCAGGCTGATCTTGAACCATGTTGGGCTCAAAAGTCTTATGAGACCGTTTTCCAGATCCATATTATATAATTTATGGCAGTATTTATACAATTGATATGACATGTGTAAAGGTAGTGTTCCTTTAAGGAGAGGTGAGAACGAATGGCAGACGAATCCTCGAGAAACCTAATGTTCTTTTAGCTTGAACCAGAAAATGACACATTAAGGACCAATGTGGATCCACGTTTACGAAGCAAAAAAGAATTTTGACCAAGATCCGTGTTGGTTTGTTATGTAAAAGTACCTCATGCTATGTTTTAACTATAAAAGAACAGCACTGGTATTGATAAGAATGCGTATCTAGGCGTAACTGATCTCGGACCATTTTGGACTATAATATCATAGGCCAGGACCTTTTTTTCTCGGATCCTAGTTTATTCACATGTATTACCATTTATATAATGCTGAGCAATCGAACACATGCTTAATTGTTTTCTTACCGTGTTTTGTTAGACCACGTAAACCCTAATCATAGTAATGGTTAACACTTTACGAAGAAAAGGTAAATGAATAGCCAGTGTAACATACATGTACTTGTAAGTTCTTTTGATAACAAAAAAGGGAAACTTAAAACAGTCAATGATGTTATTGATGGAAGCCCGCCCTCATTGGACTTACAGTTATAAAACTCTTTCATTTGCCGATGATCATACATATAATTTCATAAAATTACAATGTAGATAAGAATGGCTTTGAAACATGCAATTGCGTAGTAGTTTGGTGGTTGTGTATATCTATTTAAACAATATTGACCGTTGTTACAGGATGTTCTTGAGATTCTTGGCGTAAAGAATATCTTACGAAAAACTATAACAAGGCAGATAATGTAGAAATCCCATTTTCGTTTTTGCCTGTTCTTGCTATGATATAATCGTTATTATATATAAGAATACTTCTTGCGTTTTTGCTTGTTTAATAAGAACAAGTCCCAAATATATGTATCTATCAAATTCTTTATATATTCTATAACGCTGTAAGTTATATCAATATAGATCTTTTTTGGTTCATGACAAAATTATATAAAATTTAATAATTAGAGATGTATGGTTCTACATCTATATATACTGATATAACTTAATCAGGGAGTGACAATGTTTTAAATGCTGTTTGTAAAACTATACTTCCTACAAAACAGGATAATTAATTTCCAATTTAAATCCGATCAGCTAACTACAGGACAAAAGGCTAACGCATTACTTCAACCATTAGACATCAAAAAGTTCATGAAACCTCATGCGTTATCCGTGACAACGGGAATAGACGATACCTTCAAGGGCGGATCCAGGATTTTTTCCAGGCGGGGATTAAAGTCCAAATGATGGCTTAGAATGTGTTAAATATGTAAAGTTATATAGGCAAAATTCAATTTTTGGACAATTCCAGGGGGGGGGGGTGTCATGGCCCCCTGATCCCACCCCTAGATCCGCCCTTTAACTTCGAAAACCAAGTTACGCATCAATTTTTAAAAAAAAACAAACCCAAATGAATGTTATTTCTTTTGTACCATAGAACTAAATTGTTTATTACTATACGTTTCTAATTGGGTCGATGGCCATTAGTTTGTGGGGCGCCGTGGTCTAATGGTAGGACGCGGGCTTTGGGATCGAGGGATCCTGGGTTCAAATCCCGCCACCGCCACGGGAATTTTTCTGAGCAAAAAACTTGCCCCACGTTGCTCCTCTTCACCCAGGTGTATAAATGGGTACACGGGAGAGTTGAAAGTCAAAGAGCTGTGGCTGCCGAAGGCGCCGACTGTTAACAGCCGATTTGAAACTCAGTGATCGTGGGTTAAAGTGTAAAGTCGGTTGAACACGCAAGTGAAAATAGACTTTAAATAGAAACTTTAACTTTTTTTTATAAGTCATGAAAGGGGTTTATTTACAATAACCATTTCCGTGATTTTGTACTAAATAACATTTAGTTAATATCTAACAAATCTTCACACACATGTCCGTTAAGCATCATTATGAGGAGTGATTGCGTTGTTTAAGCCAACATAATTCCCTCCAACAAACAAGTCATTAGTGATAACGGAGGCAAAATGCGTTAATAGTTCTGGGACAAGATAACCGTAGTCTTTAAAATGATTGCCTACCACAATTCGACAGCCTTCATTCCAACAGCTACATTGTATGAACAAAAATTTTACGCATTGTGTTTTGCATATCCTAACTTTTTACGTGTGCTTAAAGGATATTACTTGGCAATGCGTGAACTTAATTATACCCTTCGTATATACTGTTTACGGTATCTCTAAATGTCACACCTGAGAGATACATGAAAAAGAAACAAATAAGCTTAGATATCTAAAGTACACCAAAACGCTTTTTTGTGGAATTTGAAACCAACCTTGTTCCGAGTCGGACTTTGGAGTTCTTTAATTCAAATGTCATATGGGCCCTTTTCTAGCACCTCAGCTGAATATTTTTTTCTTTTAAATCACTGATTCGCATTTTCAATTCAACAAATATACTTGTGTTTTGTCAGTTTGATACGTATTAAGCATTTTGCCATTCTATCTGACAGTATACGACTTCTATCCAGCACGAGAATGTTAAGACAACTTATATGCCAGCCTTGACACAAAACTCGGCACCATTCCCATTCAAGTATGTATAAGCATCCTCCTAGGAACGTAATTAACGGAAAGGATTATGTAGGACAACACGGAAATACTTCGCCTAATGCTCTACAAGGATAGCAATTGTAAAATAATATCGAGGGATGAAGTAAGGACCTCGGAGACACGGGCAACCAAAACGTCGGAGAAGTATTATGCAAATGGCTGGCAAAGTAAGTAGGCATGGAAGGAACTTCTCCCCTGATGAATAAATCTATTCATGACTCTGTCCAATTTCATTTACATTCGTAATTAAGGTAAATAATCTTTATTCCATCTTACCTGAATACAAGGACGTGTACTCTTAGTATTAAAGTTGTAAATGTAAAAAAAAGACAACACTGATCGACCAATTAGTTAAATGCAATTGTTAACCCTGATACATTGTTAACCAAATGTCGGCCATGCAATTTGCAGTCTGCATGTTTTGTGTCCAATCTCCGTTCTAAACAGAGTGACAATCGGTACTCATGTGTACATGTGTACGTAAAAGCGTACAGACTGTAGGTAGACATTTCTGATATCGGAGTCATTGTAAATGCAATGGATATGTGATAAAAGTAGTAAATGTACCGCGGACTGAAGGGTCATTCTAAGAGACTGCAGCAATATTGTACTCAACAGATGCGACAGACAGTATCACACACGATACCTTTTTAGACGAATACACTCTGTGTCTAAAATGCTGTAGATGAATGAGAAATTTCATTAGTCGATCAATATTTAGATTTCAATCGAACACGTGATAGCCTGAGAAAATGTTAATTAATGATGCATCTAGATAACCGAGGCGACGTACTTTTCTGGTCGAATTTATTTTTTGTGAGACTCTGTGGACTAATATAGACCTGTACAGCACGACCTGAAAAGAAAAAAAAAGAAACCTTTATGTATCACCTAGCTCAAGACAGTACACTTTTCTAATCGGATATAACTGAGACCCATCAAGTTTAAACAGACATAGTAAGAGTTTTATAAGACCAAAATTTGAAACTCAGATCAGACTAAGCAGGTGTCAGAAATGCGTCACAGTTGAACAATGAACAAAGACAGTAAGGCCAAAAAAGTAAACATAAAAAACCGGTTCCAGAAAACAACCTGCATGTAAGAGTGAAAACTTTCGATCCAAGTCCGTCTGCGTAGACTGACTAGGGTCGACACTTTTCACACTTCCCTGAATGGCCATTTACCGTGACGGGACAGAATTATTTCTAGTGAAGGCCAAGGGGGTAATCACTAAAATTACTGGTTATGATATGCAAAGTTTTTGTAGTCTAGACGATCATCAGTAGATTGTTATCGGTACATACAAAATGAGACGTGTAAAGTAATCAAACAAGCAAGTAGTCTGCACATACAGTCAGGTATCTGTCAGTTGAACACGTGGTTCTACCTACTAACTAATTACGTCATTACTGTGCTTTTTGTGCAATCTGGAAATAATCCTGTAAGAGAAAATAGTCGCAATACTGAACTTTTGTCTGTACATTCTTTGTCCAATACTTATTTCAACCCTTCTATAATGTTACTGTTAGTCAAGGATTTCTAAACCGTCAATAGTCTGATTTGGACATAGTTGTGAACGATATGTCAGAAGCCTACCAACTGTGATGTCATTTCTGTTGTAAGGAATCGAATACCACTTGCCGATCGTTTTACATATCCCAAGCTAATTCTTGGTTCCTCAGAATACCGCATTATTTAACACAGATCTACCATTATTCTCAGGAGAGTACAATTAAGGAAGAAAATTATGTTGGGCAGTGCAGTATTTCGTCCGTTATGTCTCTCAACCATGCGTAATCAAATCGAAAGTCGCTGATTTAGAGCTTAACAACCTTCTCGTTTAGGAGACGGTAAAGACAATACAATTCCTGCTTGCGTAAGAAGTCTATGTAACGGCTACTCAACTCGAAGAGACTATTTCAATAGGTTACACAATATAGGGTTGGCTAAAAGTTAACCCTATTTTACATTTTAAAATCTTTCAACGCGGCCCTTTCTTTCTCTAGCTGTGAATACGGTGTTGTCTAGACAGGACAAGGCTTACTCTCATAGCTTAACGTTGTTAATTTTGTACCCCAAGGGAACTTGATTTTGCCAGACAAGACTAGTAGCTCGTCTATAGACTCTGAAGTACATGTAGCTATGGTTAACTCTTTACCAAACAATTACCGATCTGAAGGTCTTCGTGAAAACAATTTAGGAAACATACTTATATATATATTTCTCTTTAACCCATTACAACACAGTGACGCCTGTTGACGCTCTATAACACAATGGATTCAGAAAACATTTTGGAAATTGACGAAATTGCTTGTGACAAGCAATTTCTTAATTTCCCAAAATGTTTTCTACCCCAAAACCACCAAACTAGTTTAGATTTCATTGATTTTAAAATGTCGTTTGCAACATCTTTGAATTTGGACCAGTCCAAAATTTTGCCGTCTGGTAAGGGATTGACTTCCATTGTACCTTCATGTTTTTTTGTTATACGAGGGACGGTCGGAAAGTAGTTGGACTTTTCGTGCTGCTGTCTCTCCATTTGCAGCTGTATAAACACATTATATATTGGTGAAATCTACATCCATTTGCCAATAATGTGGTCAGTTTATTTTCAAAGAAAGTTGAATATATGCAATATTCTGTCCACTTATATGTGATAGGGGTTTTATGTACCATAGGCTATTTGTTAGGGTAACCAAAACAAAAGAACAGTCTAGTCATTTTAATCCCGAAGAATTTAAGTTTTTGAACTAAATTATCACTGAAGATTGAATAATGGTTCATAATTCCGAAATTGGGATAAAAACTCAGTCACAGCAGTCATAGAAACGAGCTGGTTCCCCACCTCTGAAGAGATTAAGCTTTTACATTCGGCTGGTAGTCATGTTTGTTGCTTTTGTGGATTCACGAGGTCTGATAGTTAGTCATTTCATGTCAAATGGTAAAAACTGTCATTGCTAAGTACAATTCTGAAGTAATTCAGAAAAAAAAACAAAGAATAAATGCTGACGTAAACGTGTCCCAGATTAGCAAAGAAAAATGTTTTCTACTTTACGATTACGCACGCTCCCATACCACCGCATCTACGGTGGAGATTATCAAATATCACCCATGACAAAAGTTGTTTTACTCTTCTTATAGCCCAGGCCCTACCCCACACGACTTTTATTTGTGTCTAGAACTGATGAAAATGCTTGCTGAGAAGAAATTTGAGACCAGGGCGCCTTTGATACCGGTGGTTACACAGTACCTAATACAGTGGGTCTACGTCATGGTTAATAGTGGCAATAGTAAAGCTCCTTCGAAGATGGCAAAAATGCATAGACATAGATGGATAATTTCTTTAAACAGTGTAGAAAGAATTTTGTTAAAAAATTAAATGGTTTTAGAGAACTAGTCAAAAGTCCAACTACTTTCCGACCGTCCCTCGTATTGTCCCCAATTTTTAGAAGACGAGAAACAAAATGTTCGAAACGACGGCATACTGATTTTCAATGTTTTCCCATTTTTTCCTCCGTTTTTAATCGTTCAGAAACCAAGTTTTAAGATATCCCTTTTAAAGAGTTTATCATCTAGAGCGCATCCGAATTTTTGTTTTTCTATTTTCTTGTGGTTAGGAATATAATTAGTTATATCGAGGTCATTCTGATATTTCTCGTGTAATCCTGTAATTGATGTAGTAGGATCAAGTTTGACATATTCGTAATTGATCCTTGAATCTTTTCAACAAACGCTGATTGTAGAATAACGTTGATAGATGACAAGGTCGATTACAAGGCATCACAAATCCATGGCAGTTTGGTTCTTTAACTGAAATTTTCAGAACTGAACATTTCAGTATCTCTAAACCCAATTGCACGCATGATATGAGGAAATGTTGTTTTTCCAATGTTCGTCTTTTGTCTAAATTTGTTCCCAAGTCTTTTCTATTAGTGGCGAGAAATCCAGGTCATTTTTGGCGATGCCTCGAAGGTTGGTCTATCATTTCTTATATATGCCTGTTATTGATGTAGGGGATCACGTTTGACATATTCGTAATTGATCCTTGAATCTGTTCAACAAACGCTGATTGTAGAATAATGTTGATAGATGACAGGGTCGATTACAAGGCACCACAAATTCATGGCAATTCGGCTCCTAAACTGATATTTTGCTCTTGTATTTAATATCTCTAAAACTTGTAGATATTTCCTTTTCAATTGCACGCATCAAATGAGGAAAATTTCGTGTGTTTCTTTTTATGCCCCCGATAGGGAGGCATCATAAATTTGACTTGTCCGTCCGTCCGTCCGTCTGTCTGTCCGTCTGTCTGTCCGTCCGTCTGTCCGTCATTCCGTCCAAAAACTTTAACATTGGCCATAACTTCCATATTACTTAACATATTCGCTTCATACTTTACCACAACATTCCTTGGTACATTACCTTTCTGTAGGCACATACTTTGGTGACCTAGACTCCTGGATGACCTTGACCTTGAACATAGATTGGCCATAATTTAAAATCAAAGCGGTGTGGGGGGCATTGTCATCTTACAGTGACAGCTCTTGTTTAAATTTTCTTCTTATGTCTAAATGTTTTCACATGTATTTTCATTTAGTGAATTAAAATCCAGATCATGTTTGGTAATGTATGACATATCGAGGTTGTTCTACCATTCCTTCTATATGCCTGTAATTGACGAAGAGTGTTATAGTTTGACATATTCATAATTGATTCTTGAATCTTTTCAACATACGCTGATGGTAGAATAACGTTGATAAATGACAAGGCCATTAAATTACATGAGAAATACATGGCATTTAGATTCACAAGTGCTTTTTCTTCATAAACTGTAGTTTATACTCACAATCTGTTGGTCAAGCAGGCCTTTACCTTTTACGATACGAAACGTCATCAAACAGGATGAAAAAGTTTCAAATAGTTTTGCAAAAAATCAAATATGAATTTATATAGAAATACACATTTTCAGAAAGAATATGATTCAAATTTCAACATAACAATTAAGCATCATATTACATCCCATCGTATTATCAAGTTCTACTTTACCTGCTTGAGGATGGTTATTAATCAACACTTTCAAAAGCAGCCGATTCTAGACCATCCCGATTGGGAATCTTCTGCAGACGACAAGATACATTCATTTTCAAATGCAACCCCCAATGTTTTGAGTACTCAGTGGAATCGTGTCGATGGCGGAGTATCCTTTCTTATCTGTAGATCTGCAATATGGTATAGACTTATATAGGTAGTTACTTCTGAATGTTTTGAGGAAGTCTTTCTTATGGACGACTGTAATAGGTTTTGTTAAAGAAAGAATCTTAAACATGTAAAGCTTGGTTATATTAGTATTTCCAGCAAAACAGTGGTTGTGTATGTTATACATGTTTGTATCTCTATGGTACTCTCCATGCCGAGCTCTATTGATTAAACCATCAAATATGACCTCTGCAGTTTTCGGTACGCCAACAGCCTATTTGGTCGTCATAATCTAATTATAGCACACCATTTGAATTATCGAATCAAAATCATTCAGTTTTATCTTGCATGATCATTACGTATACATTACGTCGCTTCTATTTTTGGCTGAAGCCGGTAACATTTGAATTATCGAATCAAAATCTTTCAGTTTGATCTGGTTTGATTACGTATACATTACGTCGCTTCTATTTTTGGTGGAAGCTGGTAATTTGAAGCGTTAGCCAATCATTTCTTGTATCAGAAATTTCGATTGTTTATGAGTATATTGGCGACGATTGGATACCGAAATCCCGCCAAGGCCCCGAGATTAGACGTGAAACGACCCCGCGAGAACAGAGAGTATTCTATCGAAATGGAATGTAGGGAGAATACGCTCTGTTCGTAAGAGAGTACTCTATGGGGATATAGACAAGTTGATCCCGGAGCAACAGGTAAAAGGTTAGGGTCAAACGCTTTATTTTACATTTCAATATTTTATCCAGTGCACATCAAACCACATCTTATGTGTACTCGATGGTATCGTCTTATCGAAATTTTTATAATGAGTACTCACAGCGTATGGCTTTGAACAGAAATAATAAAGTTGAAATGCCATTTCCCCACTTATCCGAAGCTCTGTTGAATGTACGTAAATTTAAGAAGCATTAGACTTGCATGGACTGCACATTGGCCATACAATATATACTAGTGGTCCTTTGGGTACGTGTCTGGTATTGGCTAATGTTAGTCCAAGAAGTTCAGGAGAACCGACGCCATAGCAAATACACAATGGACGTTACCGATTATATGGTAACCATTTTCCTAACAAATATGATTCTGACGACCTTAATAGAAAAGGGTTTTAAAATATTTATATAAAAAAAGAAAATGCCTTTCCTACTTTTGCCTGAAATTTTGTGTACATTATTTGTCAAACGATTCATTATTTTAAAAATCCAATTTGTCGTCAATTGTTTCATTGGACAGACTATTTTTGTCTATTTTTGTACTTTGAATATTTTTAACTATATCTCAAACAACATTACTTTAACGACCCAATAGAAAAGATTTGTAAATGTTTAGAAAAAAGAAGAAAATGCGAATAAAAAGCCTTTCTTACTTTTGACAAAAATATGTGTTCTATATTTTTCGAAAAATTCTATATTCATCAAAATCCAATTTATCGTCTTGTTTTGTCGAATGGGTTACGGTTAGCGACGAATAAAAAAGTTTCATCTCGCATTTGTTTTGGGCCCAAATAATATCTAGTAATCCCTTCCGTGGCATTTTCTTCCTTATGAAAACAGTTTGAATTCTGATATTTGAATGGTTTGTCTCATGTGTAATCCTTTACAATTTACAAGTCCAATGTTTTGTTTTTGTTTGGGAAAGGTTCCATCTATGAATTTGTCTATGTAAACGAATTACCTTCCAGACTTTGTACCAGTAAATATCGCTGTGATCGATATGCAAGTATATGAGCAAGACATGTAAAACAGTAGAAACAAAATGGTGGTACAGTATAAACACTTTGTCCTTAGATCCATTTTCACGTTTACCAAACAAAGATATTTGAAGTACAAAAAAAATTCTGTCGTAAAAATAAAGTTGTAAAGACACACAAATGAACAAGGAGACACTCATTGTTCGCTTTCGTTCAATACGGTCCATAAATACATCAGTTGCAGCAGAAGACATGTCCGATGTGCCATACACCAACCAGTCTATATCCAAGTACGCTTGTAAATTACGCAACAACTAATCTGATGGTCGAGACAAACGTAATCCTCACAAGCCAAGGGTTCTACATCCACTTTGCCCCGTTACGTTCGTAAGGAACAAGGTGGAGGTCGAACCCTTTGCTTGCGAAGATGGACAAACGTCTGGTCCAATCAATTTGCGCGTAATGTAGGCATAATTAAGTACTAAATAATCTACATGTGTTTGCAAGCGTTGGTGAATGCTGGTGTCAGTAATTTGTATCCAAAGTAGATATCTTAAAATGTCCGTTATTTATCATTATAGTTGCAAAGAAATGTGGTGCATACGGTTTTAAAACAGATTTTATTAGATGATTTAATTGATTAAATTGGCATACAATGTCACAAGATGCAAAAGTATGTAACCATTTCTGATGCATCTATAAATATTCATGTAATAAATATTTACAAACAGCGTGAAAGCCGTAGTATGCAAATATGGAAATTGGACTATTCAACTGTTATCACATATTATTCACATTATTTTCTCACGGACAAAGATAAATCGATATCTGTCAGAACGAACTGCTTACGAATACAAACAGAAATTATGCGTTTTCTCAAAACATCCTATTTTCTTACATAGAAGCGGAATTTTATTTGATTAACGTCGATATGAATTCGTCGTCTGCAATATCAGTTATGTAATTTGACATCTCAGAGAACGAACCCTTCGTCCCTTGTATTTTCTAAGATAGCTTATTGTGTCTGGTAAAGAAAAGTGCAGAAGTATATGAAGACAATTTTCCTTTCGGAACTATTTTAGATACTTTTTTAGGTTTTTTAGATTCTTTTTTCCCTTTTAGTTCAATATTGTGTTGGCTTGATTGCATAATTAAAACTTTTATTGTACTTTGAAATAATTTTTGCCGTCTAAAGCAACGTTCAAATGGGAAAAGTATCTTTTTTCGCATTTTGAGAAATGGTAGATGAATCTACGAACAAGATTCATTTCCGGACAGCTTTAATATGTGCGACATTACAAATCACGAAAGCAAGTTAAAGTAGAAAAAAATCTGCAGGTATGTTTCTGATTCTGACATAATCACAACCTATGGTTTACATTTTATTTTCTATTTGTACACAATGTACACTTTTGTGACAGTACTTTTCCGCTTGATAGTGGTCTAATCTGACAGAAATGCGAATTGCCCATTACAAGCAGAGATCAAATGTATTCTTGCCATTTAATGTGTACTCCTATACAATTACTGTAATTGGTTTTAATGGTTATAAGACCTCAATGCACCGTAATCATCATCATAAACGATACACAATATGGGGTTTGTTATTTATTGTTCACATAATGGAAGATCATAAACATAATACTCTTTTTTCAGAATTAAGAATGTAGATTTACAAAGAAGATTGGATAAAGGCATTCTAACCTTGTTACTTCATTTCCAAACTTTATGCTGCAGTAATTATAGAATTTGTTTCGATTGTTTCGATGAGTACCGAAAACATAAGGTTTTGTGAAATAAAAATGAAATATTAAATTTTGAAAAAAAAGCTTTTATCACCTCATAGGTATAGCAATGAAAACACAAAAAATGTGAAAACTCTATATTTCCGAAATACTATCGAGTTATGATAGTGAAGAATGACATTGTTTGAATTTCAGATCATAATAGAAAGAGTGAGAGGTATACATGTACCTATATAAGTATGAAGCAACCGAATAACATCATTTTAATGGTTTAATTAGAAAGCATTTAGACACAACAAAATGATTTTTTTGAAATTAGGAAAGGAAGAAAAGATACAAGTGAGCATCATTTCTCTCCAAACTTTCCAAAATCTTAACTATAGGTCGCTCCAAAAATGAAGGTTAAACGTGGTGATGCCCAGTATTCAAGACACAAACTAAATGACTTTGCGATCCTGGAAGTATTCCATTGTGGTCATGTCTAAGAAATGATGGTTATATAATCCGTTAGCTCTGTAATTGAAGTCATAAAATGTCCCTCAGTTGCCATTACTTTGGTCAAGCCCTTTTACACATGTAATTCTCCATAGTTGATGAAGTTTCATCGACCCTTTCCATGTTTATTACATAATAGTGAGCTAACTGTTGCGGACAACATATGCAGGGCGGGGTATCACCTAACACAAGCTTTTCGATGTATATGAATTAAACTGTAAAAATATAATTGATTTGAAAAAGAATCTGTGCAGAGAAGGCGGGAAAACACTATAAATTTGCAAAATGCAAAGGACCTTTTAAAACAGTTAGTGACGACCAACAAAAATGATCGGACTTCAATAACTTTTTTATCAGCGTTTTTTTTTTTTGTTTGTTTTTTTTTTTTTTTTTTGTTTTTTTTTTTGTTTTTTTTTAAATCTACCATGCCAGGCTATGTTCTTGCATTTTCCACCTTTTCTTTATCAAAGCGATTTCACATTGGTCAAGAACTAAAGAATCATTATCTGAACTTGTTGTGTCACAGGATTCCTCACAATTAATAATGTCAGCTTATTTGTACATCCATGCCTAACTTGCATTCCGTACATTCATGCTGATATTGTAGATACAAATCTCAGTGAGTGAATCGAATGCAAATCATTAGAGTCAGGGGGAGGTTGGTTGTTCTGATCAGATGGCGTTTGTACTAAAGCAGGACATGCAAAAATTTGTAAGGTGCACTAGACATCACAATATACACACACATTTTGAATTAGACGACGCCTTACATCATATAACCAGGTTGTAGCGACCTTGTTATCCTGTTATAAGTATTTTATTGCGGACATTTCTAAGAAATGAAGGTTATATAACCCTGTATATCGCCCATAATTATAGTCATAAAATGTCTCTCACTAGCCATTTTTCTAGTCACGCTGAGTTTATATAGTTGCACTAGATGACAACTTCTCATTTACATTTGGCGCTCTGTTTCAGGAATGTTCCGGTTACTTTGGCACAAAATAAAAAAGAACCTTATGTCCATATGAATATTTTGTGACGGAAATTGTCAAAATTTGCAAACGGAGACATTTACAAGGCTACAAAAATGATCATAAATTCTCAAGCATGAAAATCTAGAATGAAATGTACTATATTCAGGTAAATATTCATAGGTGTGTGTGTGTGTGTAAACAAATTTGAAACAAAGACCCTGAAATGTAACGTTTTAATTGTTTTGAATGATCATATTTTCTTGATCTTAATTAGGGGTTTTAATATCTTGCTACATGCTCAGTTTGCAAATGCGACTCCTGGTTGACAAATGCTCTTTCTCGATTTGTTTTATGAACTTCCCAGAAAGTAACTTACAGCTTAAAATGACATTTCAGAATTTTTTGTCATAAATTTTACTTTTATTTTTATCTGATAGAGCATATTTCCTTATGAAAATTCTGAAAATTTCAAGCCAAAATATTGCGCCGTTTACGAGAAATTTATATTTTTGTGTTAAAATTGAACAAATTGTTGTGGACAACAGTTCAGATTTATATGCATTTTATCGATTATGTCTCAACTTTAAATGCGTGTTTCTCGCTTATTGGCAACAACTTCAAAAAACTAATAGTATTTATACTCATTAGAATAACCAATCTTGGCATCAAGACATACTTTAAAAAATTGAAATTGGAATGAAATGTCCCTTTAAGGGGTCACACATCAATTTTGCAATTATGCACTATCATGATCTATGAAGGACACTCTCATGTTTTTTTCCGTTTTACTCATGCACCTCCGTTTTTATTTGAACTTTCTAAAATGTATACATGAAAATTTGCTTTGCTGTGGTGTAAAACCATAAAATACTACTCAAATGAGTACACACAGCAGCAATGGTCGACATCTTACTATTTGAAACAGTCAATATCCCATTTTTTCTGTACATAAGGTCACATGTCGCTGCTTTTCAACAAAAACCTCGTAACTAAAGCTTAAAACAAGCTGCAGTTACGGGGTTTTTGTTGAAAAAGCGACGATGTACAATTCTTGGCCGCTACTGTAATTCTCCCCGCATTATCCCAGAATTACACGACTTGGATGGAATAAGACCCAATTTAGTACTTTCCTGAATAATTATTTTCCATTCGTAACTCTCCCCAGAGATTCAGTACATATTTGTGGAGAAGGTAATACGTCCATTAGAGGTAGGTCAGGAGAAAATGTTCACTTTTCTTCCAGAACTAAGTAATTACAGCCTGTCTAACCCTTTTCCAAACGATAAAAATTTGTAACGTTCCAATTTGAAACCTTCTGCAGACAACAAAATGTGTGTAAATTGATATATAGGATTTGTGTACAAACTAACATGGAACTATTGAGACAAAAGGAGAAACTGCTGGTTGTCAGTAGTTTCTTCTTTTGTCTCAATGTTTTCCAGAGCATTTTCTATTAGGGACGTCAAAACCAGATCTTGTTTGGGAAAGGGTTAAGCTGTAGTCATGAGGATATGACATACAACATGCTGATGACTACAAGCTTTTCCTGTTTCCAAAAGGATACCATATTATGAAGTTAAGTACGTTTAGTGCGTGTTTTGCATAACTTGTGACATATTTTCATGCCGTCGGTTACATTGGAAAATTCCGTAACTACAGCTTAGCTTAGCACAAAACAACCGATGTATTCGCTTACGTCATTGTATGTAAATGTACTCTGTTTCCATTACTTATGATTCATTATTCGTTCGACTGGACATGACATGACCTAGATTTCAGCATGAATTCTGCATTTTTACGAGAAACAAATCCAATAGGCTTACATGATATTTACATAATATCGTCGTCCAAAAATGTCATAACGGCAACTTTCCGGCGTGCAATCGCGTGACACAATATTTTTAATGTTTTTAAATAATCCCGTTAATATTTGATCGATTTGAAAAAAAAAAAAAAAAACAAACAAAAAAAAAAACGTTTGAAGCAGAGACGGCGGGATAATGAATCATGTTTTGAAAAAAAAATCATCAGATACCCGCAAAAGGTTATTGACGAATATTTGGTTGGTCGTCAATAAATTTTTATCAGATTTCATCAGATGATTTTTTCAAACAGATTTACAATATCCAGCCAGTTGTTAGCGTTATTTAACTTTCTTTCCTTCAAGCCGAATTTGAATTGGTCAGGTATAAGTGCAAGAATTGGCGATTTTCTGATTTTTTTGTCACGTGATTTCTCGCAGTGTGACCTAGATTCTAGCATGAATGCTGTATTTTTTACGAGAAACAACTCCAATTCAATATGCTTTCATATTAATTTACATAATATCGTCGTCCAAAATGTCAGAATGACAGTTTGTCAGATACATATCTTATCATTTAGACTATTGGCATTGTTTTCTTTGCCTATATGTAGTTATTTCCTTAACACGCCCTTGTTGTAGAAAATGAAATACATTATATACTAATGGAAATAAGTAACTGTGCATGCATATTTTCTTATTCATTATGTAAATATTCGACCTATTGACAAGAAACATCTCTCGCAATTGTCCATAAGAGACGCTTGTTAACGAAAAATCGAATGCCACCAACTGCACACGCATGGACGTTCGGCGTTAACGTCCTTTACGTTTGAGTGTTTTGTTGCACTGCGTTATCCCTAAGTGAGGTTGAAACTTGTTTTTATGGCGAAAATGTCGTTAACTTGCTTGCTGTTCAGAAGAACATGTAAATTTGTTTAATTAAACAGAAAGCAACGCGATACGTTTTTTCAAAGATGCACGTTAATGCATGCTTTAGACAGTATCCCCCTAATGCCAAATCAATAGGTCGTCAAGCGTTTTGGTTTGCATAAAAACATCATGTAGGCATTTTTGAGACAATTTCAACAATTTAGAAACACACGCAACTTGCCACATTCGATACGTCGACGCGTGACGTCATTCAAACAAGTCAACCATAATCGGAACAACCACCAGTGAAAGCGATTGTTGTCGGCAAAAGTTACAGCTAGGTTGATTCCAGAGTTGAGTTCTATCAGCAGAAGGTCTGATAGAGATCGGTTAATTGAGCGCTACATCCGTCTTAGCCGTAGACGATACGCATAGTCTTGCTATGACGTCGTCGATGACATCGTTTACATTGGCTTAGACAACATCTACCCTTTCGTAAGGTCGATTTGGACAAGGCATTGCTTATTTGCGCGCCTCGATTACATCTGTTCAGTCCTATGTTCGAATTCGCATTCATAAACGCGTTGGGGAACGTCATATGGATTCGTAATTTATTCAACGTCAGCGCTTGACTAGTTGGCTCCGTTATTGGTTTAAATCTCAAGAAGAACCTTTAAAGAGCCGATTGTGACAGTTTAGCTGTATCGTTTCTGCAGAGCGTTATCGGTGTCAATAGTGTTCATACTCGAAAATTGCTTGTGAACTTTAATTTTACCCCTACTCACTTTCCAGGCTTGTTACGGTGATAACGAGTGGGGTAGCAAACTGACACTCATTAAAATTTAAAGGATAAAGGTTCTTTTTCCAAAATTGTAAAATTTGATTCATTTAACGTATGTATTTAAATTGTTTTATAGAGAGGAAATGTGCCCAGTTACTTTTTTCCGTTAGTATATATTAAAAAAGATCGAATGAAATTGAAGAAAATGCTGGTAGCCAACTGTTTCCCAATTTGTATCAATGATTTTTGCGCTTTATTACTCACAGATAATATACGATCGTACTTTTCTAGATTCTTTTATAGGCCTTAGCACCTTTCAGTTTTACAGAAAAAAAAAATAGAACCAATTCCCAAAACAGATCTGATTTTTATGTCCAAACTAGAAATGGCTTGAAAAAAATGAAGCAAAAAAATAAGCATTTCGTCCTTTTCTCTCAATACTTTCTGTGAGTTGTTGTACAAATAATCCTATATTTATTGAATACACATTTTATTATATACAACACCTTTGAAATTTTGAAATTCAAAATTTTTGACAGTAACGCTGTGAAAGTGGTGTTAATGTCGCATCTATAGTAACAAATAAATAATGGGAACAGCACAGTGTGTTGGAAAATTATTCAGAAAAAGTACGTAATTACACGAATAAAAGCAGGAGGAACTGCTTTTGCTCTAGGAGTTTTATACAAGAAATTACTCCACCAATTCGACAGGCAAGATGTCTACAGCCATTTAAAAGAGACATAAATATTAGATTCTACGTGAAAGTAGATTGTGAATTGGAAAATAATGGGCTTAAACACATCCCACTGTCTTGAAGATGAATTGTTCATTTTATCACCGTCTCTAGTCGAGAATGTACATATAACACGTAACTTGTCTTCATAGTCACTGGTGGTGAACTCGGCCAAAGCGAGGGACGTTTTTCGCTACAACAAGGTACAGATATTTTGTGTTTAAATGTGGGTTTAAAGATCTGATTGGATAGTTTTTTCTAATAACAATGAAATTGTTCTAAAAATAGACCGGGTTTACGCGATATGTATTGACAAACCGTCTGTGTTGTTATAAAATGTCGTAACTACGGCTTTATCGAAGCCGTAGTTACGATATTTTGTAACAACACCGACGGAATACTAAGATCGCGAAAAAACGTCCCACGCTTTGGCCGAGTTCACCACCAGTGATAGTGTTATTGAACGGGAAATGCTAAATAATTAGCTATTCTTCAAACAATATCGTGTGTTGACAGTTCTACTTGAATATGATTGAAAATTGAAAAAAACTGAGACAAAAGAAGAACATGCTGATGATCACCATCTTCTCTATTGGCCTCTTTATTTTTCATGTTATAATTGTACACACATATTCCATTTTAACAATGCCATTTGTTTTGTCTGTAGACAGCTTTCAAAAAGGGAATATATAGCTTTTAGTTTATGCAAGGTTTAATGCACGAAATATGAGTTTACTGAAATTGACTCAATAAATGGAAGTTGAAGACGAAACCATATTAGCTGCTAAAGATAGAAATTGTTCGATTTCGGGAAAGTTATTGTTCAACGCTTTGCAGAAAATACTAGACTGAAAAATGTAGAATGATCCATACTGAAAGCTGCTGAAGACGCCAAAATATATGTTGATAAAGATAGGGTTTGTTTACAAAATATAGAGGGAAACATTGAGACAAAGGAGGTAATGCTGGATATTAGCATTTCCTATCTTGCCTTAATAATTATTTTTCCAATCTCTATCAGTGTTGTCACAATCAGGTCTAGTATAGGAAATGGCTACTGTATTGAAGACGAATTGTACATTTATCACTCGCTTGCCTATATTGTACAGACTGTGGGTAATATATCATGTCTTTATTTATTGAATGGGGTATTCTTGGTAGACACAAATTACTGCATTAAAATCGTCTTTAATGAAACGAACGCTTTTGAACGTACTTTCGTATGATAAAAGCGCTATATAAATTCGGTACTTAATAATTAAAATTAAAGAACTTCAAGAATGCAAAAAAGCTATTGTCATGTGGATGTTTAAGCATAGATATTAAAAGCATGTTTTCATTATTTAACCGAGGCAATAAAGTTTTAGAACAACACATGTTTAAGCCAGTAAAAAGTAAAACAACACAATCATCATTACGAGTTATAATTATATAGGGCTCGAGGAAATGAAGCAATTTCCTACGTGTGTAAGGTAATAAACAATAATCCTTTTCTGGGAAAGGGCTTTTATTCACTCCACAATGAAATTAACTGGAAATCTTCCAATTTGGAAGCTATTCCAGAAGGCAAAACTAATTTTGATTAAGATGGGAATTGTGTATATGGACAGTATGGAATACGCGGTAAAATGATAAAACGGATGCTCGTTTTCAGCATTTCGATGTTTCCTTAGGATTTTCCAATCTTAACGGAAGAAACATGAATAGGCAAGGTTTACTAGGTTTGATCTTCTTATGCAACTAATAACACAAAGAAAACAGGGCGCAGTCGTAATTGAAATCCCACTTGTTTATACAAATATTTTTGATAGCTTCCTTTGTAGGCAAAACAATATTTACAGGATCAATTGATCTTCCAGGCACCATTTTTTCTGCTTGATAGGAAAATGACATTATGGTGAAGGCTATCTGATTTCATATTTGATTTCATACTGTCCATGTTGTATGAAAACACATTGGTTCAAGGGACCATGGCTACATAATATAATTATGTGGTGTACCACATTATCTCTTCCCAAACAAAAAGAGTTCAAATTGCAGGTACCAAATTAGTTGCTAACTATTCAGAGCCAGTTTCAAAAACCTTTACTACAAGTTAAGAAACAGGAATGTCGTACAAGTTAAGAAACAAGAATGTCATAGAAAGAATGACTAGAAGCATATACATACATTAAAACCAACAGAAACTAATGCTATTTATCGTTAGACCTACTTGTAAAGCTTGACCACCAATTTATGTTTACGTTTTCTGAGGTATATTTTTTTTTAAAAAATCGCATATACAACTTAATAGAAAGGGTCCCTATCATGTCCCACCAGACTACTCCAATTCCAGTTGAAGACGTCAAACTCATAGGGGTCAAAATTAGAAAGTGTGTGTGATGTAGCAAAAATTTACTAATTATCAGCAATGACACATTCTTGCCTCTCAATATTTTCTAAACCTAGTTCTACTTGACGCCACACCCATTTCTTGTTTGGGAAATTCTAGCTCCCTTTATTCATTTCGTTGTGACAATAAATATTTTCAAGCAAATGTTGTTACTTTCGTTCCTCTGGGCGTTAAAGTACAGTCTTAATACTAACAATTGCATACTTTTTTGTCAAATTATTACATTGCAATGATAAGAATTCGTACATCGCTTTGATTAAAAAAAATATTTCTTGTCGTCTGTCAACATTGTCATCTTATTTTCATTGTCTCTCTTTTGTCGCAGATTTTAGATAAATGACAGGAAAGAAGTGTATCATTGTTCGCAGGAATCAAATTAATCATAACTCTGCTAAAATCGACAGGCCATCACAAATTAATGATACAAATAATCTTTACACATGCAATCGTGTCGTGCATTTAATGCTTACCCACATTGTGCTAATTACAACTATTTTGTCGTCTGCAACTCAAATTTCACTGTCAAAATGCATCTGGTGTTTGAAAGTGCATCATCTCCAGAAGTACAGAGCTACAGATAAGAGGTGATAATGGCTTTTCAAAATGCAGTTATTCACCTTTTGGTCAACAAACCCTATATTTTGGGAACTCGTTTGAATAGTCTCATCGAGACGATTCAAATGTGTGCCCAAATTATAGGATTTGGATTTCAAATAAAGGATTAAGAATGCCTTCACCCCCTCTTATCTGATTGTCTTGCTCATAATGCAACTTTTGGAGCACATATTTCATTACGTGATATCATTATGAATCATAAACAGTCTGTGAACGTGTTGTGCAATATTTCTTAATGTATCATCCGGGATTAATAACGTATGTTTCTGGAATTGTTTTTCACACCGCATCACCGCTTTACTGAATTATGACCTTCAAAGGAGTGCAGCCGGGTGTTTTCTAACGCTTTTAAAACGTTCTAAACCAAGACATGGTTTTTGCGTCTCGAATAAAAATGATTTAAAATCACCAAATATTAAAGGAGAAAATGTTGATTATTTGCATTCTCCGCCTCGATATTTTCTGCGCCATATTATGCACACATTTTGTTTTTTATCAATGGCCATTTTCCCTTGTATCAGTTTTCGAATTTGAGCATTCTTAAACTTAGTTGTTTTGGAAAAGAAAACATATCCACTCGAAGTCTTTGTCATAAGCTGTAATGTACCAAAGAGGACATTTTACTCGTTCAAGAACGAAACTTGATTTAGATACACAGATGGAGAAGGTTACGAAAATATTGAAGTGGGGAAATTGCCGAACTCAGCATCTGCCCTATTCTCCCTGTCTTGAAATATATAACACTAGTTTATTAGTGACAAGAAGCGTTTACCCCTTTCCCAGACCTCACACCGAGGTTATGAGGAAATTTTGAGAGAGAAAAGAGAAAATATTAGGTAATTACCAGCAATTTTCTTTCCCCCAAATGATTTCTACCAGGGACAACCAAAACCAGTAGATGTTGTTTTGGAAAGATAAAGTGCAAAAAAGAGGTTGCGACATCACACTTTGAAAAGGCATAAAAAGAATAACATGCTCATAATTGATTATACACGTGTAATATACATTTTCGATTTGACAAGTCTGTTACATTTTGCAAGATCTTAGTCTCTTCGAATTGAAGATGAGATGCGGACTACACGACGGATGTTAAAAAAATACGTTAAAATAAAATCCCATAAAGTTTCGAAGAAAAAGTGGAACATGATTTCATCGCAATCTTCTTATTTCGCCCCACTGTTTTCACAATTTGTTACGTTAGGCAAGGCAAATATCCGAGATTAGAGTAAAATCAGTGCAGTTGTATTTGTTCTCTTTTCATGACAAGATTTGCTTGAAGCCATGTACTCGTAGACAAAATATAAAACATTCAGTATAGAACGTCTAGCAATTAGCAGAGGTCAAAGCTTACACTTCAGAGGCATATCGCTGCTTTTCAGCGAAGACCTCGTAGCTGCAGCTCATTTTAAGCTGCAGTTACGAGGTTTTCGTTGAAAAGCGACGATAGTATTGACTTTTCTCGCAATAGACAATCGGTTCAATCTTGTCCAAGGGCCGCGGCCTTAGCGCAGTTGGTAGCGCATCTGACCCTCATTCGAGAGGTCCCGGGTTCGATACCCGGCCGCGGCTAATACCCTTTCTGACAAAATTGTCACCCACCAATGGGTTTGAAATCGTTAACCTAAGTGGGCGAGCAGCTGGAGGCTCGGTAAGGGTCTTGTGGTAGTACTGGTTTGAGAAACAACAGGAATCCATGGGTAGGTGCTCCAGCCGCCGCGATATGACCCTGGTAGTTGAAAACGGCGTAAAACCCCATTAAACTCAAACTCAATCTTGTCCAAAAAGTAACAAAGGTAGTATAAATCTGGAAAGAAAAGGATCCAGATGGTATTGATCCCTATTTTATGTGCACCGATTTGCACGAATTAATGTCTCCGAGAAAATACCAAAGTTATCTTTCTGATTCTGGTTTGAATATAGACTGACAGTTTATTTGCTAGATAACAATAATCAAAGACAGAACTTCAAGCTAGGGGACAGGTCTGGGTCATCT
This sequence comes from Fragum sueziense, assembly GCA_963680895.1. NCBI lineage: Eukaryota > Metazoa > Mollusca > Bivalvia > Cardiida > Cardiidae > Fragum > Fragum sueziense. The sequence goes on along the minus strand of OY804598.1, from coordinate 12,865,995 downwards.
CTCCCCCAATTTAGTCCTGACAGAAGATTTGTCTTTTACTCGATACAAACCTTTCAAATATCGAATATATGTACAGGGTGTCCCAAAATATGTGTCCCCATTTTAAACATCTATAAAATTGGCAAATGTTGTCACTGAGTAAAATTAGTTACATATATTAGGTATGAAGGGTACATGATGAAGTTTTGTTTGATATATAGAACATCTATATTTACTTTGAAATTTTATTCCACATAACGTTTTAAAAAATATGTCATTTTAACTGTTTTGCCAAATGACGTCAACGACGTCATCTTTTTCATTTGACAAAGATTCTTTTCCAAGCTAAGATGATCAAATTGATCCTTTCAATTTTGTTTTCCATGGCCATTGTGGCTTAGATAGATGCAGTGAAAGTCTTAACATCATTAAATTTTGAAGGGATGAAAACAATCACAAGAACTAGAGTTCGAAATGAGGAAAGATGTTGTTTCATTGAAAATTTTGATGATGGTGCAAATGGTGCTTTAAACGGAGACAACGTTTAAACATCTATAAAATTGACAACCTTTCGTTATCAGATAAAATCAGTTACATAGGTAAGAAGGGGACATGATAAAGTTTTGTTTGATATATAAAACATCCATAGTTACTTTCCTAATATATTCAACAACATCATTTAAGAAATAGTTTGTCTCTTCAAAAATGATCTCCCTTTACAGCACCATTTGCGCCAGCATCTAAATTCAGCGAAACAACATCTTTCCTCATTTCGAACTCTAGTTCTTGTGATTGTTTTCACCCCTTCAAAATTTAATGATGTTAAGACTTTCACTGCATCTATTTAAGCCACAATGGCCATTGAAGACAAAATTGAAAGGATCAATTTGATCATCTTAGCTTGGAAAAGAATCTTTGTCAAATGAAAAAGATGACGTCGTTGACGTCATTTGGCAAAACAGTTAAAACGTTATGTGGAATAAAATTTCAAAGTAAATATAGATATTCTATATATCAAATAAAACTTCATCATGTCCCCTTCATACCTATGTAACTAATTTTACTCAGTGACAACATTTGTGAATTTCATAGATGTTTAAAATGGGGACACATATTTTGGGACACCCTGTATATAATATACCTGCCTGACAACATGAACATGATTTAGACCCTACCAAAGAACATAATTTAGAAAAGTCATCAACGACATGAATTCGGTGAAATGAGAATATACTGATTTTATTTTTTCTCAAATAATTGCAAAGCAGTATTTGTTTCGGACACCAAATTCTGGATTTCTTTATGGAAACCTACCACTTAGTTATATGTCTTTATATCGACAGGGAACTGCCATAGATATTTAAGTACTCAACTGATTGCCACGTCGAGTAGCGCAATGTGTCATTTAAGATTGCGTGCCAGGCGAACATATATTATAGCGGTTCTATCTTATGACGACTACACCTTCCCAGTATGGGGGATGGTGAAATCAAGACAGTGTGTCTTGGTTATATGGGGATCTTGAACTGTCTTAAAACTCCTCTACATGTTAAACTTTCTAAGATATTTCCCACACGACATAACTCTTTACTGTTGTAGAAATTGTTTTAAGGAGACGAAATGTTTTTTTTTCATACATAAAGATTTCATTTTCGTATATTATTTTCAAGGAAATATCGATACAAAAGGCAAAACGTCTTATATTTATGAATAAAGTTTTCATACGGTTTTACTATTGCGGAAGTTTTAAGTATTTTTGGAAAAGATAAATCAAACATTTAGCTGGATGAAAAATGGACATAATACCAATTGCGATTAAGGAATACTAACATCTTTTTAAGTTTGAAGATATTTCTTTATAAAAATTGTTGTTCCAAAGTAACCATATGAGAAAGTTCGATTATTTTTCAGTTTTCTTTTCTGAGCCACCTTAAGTTTGAATAAGCATGATGATTTCTGCACTAATTCGATCCCGTTTCAGAACCATGTGTTGAAGACCTTGATAAAAATCTTGAAAAACACGGAGACAAAAGCTTTATGCACAAAACTAGCATCTTCATTTGTCAAAACTTAACTTTATCGATATTGTTGCTGTCGCCTGCCACATATTTTAAAGTTGAACAGTCTATTTTGCCAAATATTAGCCATACTGAACATGCCCGTCCCGATTGTTTGCCTTTTATGCAAGTACTAATATCTTACGTTATTTGCTAGTTCCTCGACCTTGACCTAGATTTGACAGGGAAAAAGTACCATAATCTTATTTCTTGGTGATGTGACGATTCTAAATAGTACCAACAACTCATTTTTTGAATAACAAAAACTTACAAAAAGTACAAAATTAAAAAGTACATATCGATGGTTCAGCACGAAACGGTTGTAACTGCCTATAAACATATAGGCAGTTACTACCGTTTCGCGTTGAGGCATTGATATGGCATTTCCATTACATGGACATTGTCCCATGTAACTTGTTCCTCTGTATGACCTGTGCTAATTTCGCCCTGTGAACGTCCAACCAGACGGTCTGTATATTGTGTCTGTCTGGATGACAAATGGACAGTATGTACGATTGTTTATTGTTTTTCTCAAACGTTACAGACGGCTCTGATATGATGAATAATTGTTTCGTCTGGGAAGGAGTCTTCACAAATATCTCACAAAAATCGCCCATCAATCATCTTACTCGTATACATAGACGAGTGTCTCAACTCGAGGAAGCCTAAAGTCTTTCAAGTCTGGAGGTTTTCTTATTCGCAAAGAAACTGTGTCTCCAAAAGGCTTCAGGGAATGCTACAAAGTTTGTTTGATTTGTCCATACATGTATGAGATATGCGAAGCAAAATTGGGATATATTGATATTTCTGCCTTAAAATGAAACCGTTTCTAATCTGCAAGAGATGCATTGTCCCATGTTGCTGTGGACGGCAATGGATGTTAGGACATTGATTCTTGTACAATATAGCACAAAATAAATTAATGAAAAGGAAGAAAAGTCTGGTTAACACCATTTCCGTATTTGAAGCAACTTTTCTCAATCCTCATGTGGCGGACGTCAAAACTGTGGCTTGTTTGGGAAATATTATCTAAAGAGGCCATTGAGAAACTTTAAAGAAACAGTCTTTTATACACGTAGGAATATTTTTTGTAATCATATTGTGGGCTATATAAGAAATATTGTTTCTTGGGTCATTAGAATCAATATCATATTTTAAAGATTATAAGCGAGCTGAATAAAGACACGGAAAAGGCATTCTACATTTAACTCTTACTTCACCAAATTTATCTTCTCCATAACATGCTGGAAAATCACATATCGCAACAGCAACACTAAATTGCAGAGTAAGTTCAACACTTTTGTTTGATTGCCAATTATTTTTGCAATAAGCTGTTTTTGAAGAAAATCTTGAGAAACAGCCAATCCCTACAAATATCGTTACGTATCGACAGAATAATTGAAGATATTTTGCAGTTGCTGGTATTGTTTTGCCACGTGCTAATCCAAAGTGTAAACCGGTAATATATGTGACCAGTCACGCTAAAAGGGACCTTATGGATGTGTGAAAAATGTCGACCCTAGTCAGTCTGCGCAGTCCGCGCAGCCAGACTAGGGCCGACACTTTTCACTTTTATGTAATTTTCTAAATCCGGAGAGCTTTCCCTATCTTACTATATGTTCATTTTTCGCATACCGGATCTGTTTGACCTGTGCCGAGTTCGACAAGATTGTCAAAATTTGGATTTTTGGAGTCCGGATAAGGTCCCTTTTAGCGTGACGGGTCACATTTAATTTGGTGTAATGTGCATTTCAATATTCATAATTCTAACTGCTCACTGGAATCAAAGGTTGACAATTAGATTATTAGATCTACTAAGGTTTGCTTTCTGAGAAGGGTATGTGTACTGAAATACAAACCGATGGTGGTGTATGGCGATAAATTTTGTGCTAGAAACAGACTGAGTTTAACGTGATGTATGGATAAACCGTCGGTGTAATTATAAAATCTCGTAGCTACGGCTTGATTCAAGCCGTGTTTACGAAATTTTATAACAACACCCACGGTATAATTATATTGTTTGTCCGATATTTCGTTACGGTTTACTGGATAAAATCATTCCCTATTCTGAAAAAAGTGATAGTTTTATATTCATGAAAACTAGATAGATACCCATTCAATGATACTTAAATCTGTTAACAGAGTACTTTCCTCTGGGTACGTCACGCAATTTTGTCATGAAAATACTCTTCTGTCCTATTTGGCCCTTTTCTAAAAAAGGTTTTGAAGTCACTTATAGAAATACTCAATACGCGTAGAAAATAGAAGAAATGGGTAATACATGTAATCGGTGCATTGCTTTTTTTCTACATAAGTTCTTCTCTATAACGTACACATTGTTATTTTGACTGCAACTACATATGACATTAGATACGTCTAAGAAAACGGTATTATCGTTTAGTAAAGCTTCAGGCTCATTACAATGCCCATTTGCTGTTGATTTCATCATATTTGAATCACACAATAACTAAAAAACCTCTTCACATGCTGAATTTGTGCAACTTGTTCAAATATTTCTATATCTGTGCTGGGAAGGGGGCTACTGTGGCGTTTTAGAACAACATGTACCTCAAATAAGCTATACACAAACCTTACACATGAGTAACATTGAGTGTGGTCCAGTTCCACTCTGTGGTGGGGGTTGATCTGGGTTAATGATGGTCTCAAATGTTTTATGGGCTCTTTCTCCAGAGCCCGGCTCGTAAGAAACTTGCTAAATGATATTTAAGTGCATTTCCTACTGTGAAGTAGAAAACTGTGCCAATAGTTTGCATATGTTACGGGTCATATTTTACTTCGGCAAATTACCATTTAACTGTTTGGCTACAACGCGTCTTGTAAACAACTTAACCGCATGCAATGTATCTCGAGCTGCCAAGACTGAAACTTGCAGCCAAATCACACTTTGCAACTACAAACATAATCCTTTGATCACTTTTCAAGATACAGATCATTTCAAAATCACTAGCACTTGGCTTATTTTTGGAATTGAAGAGGATAGTTAGCTCCATGAAAAAGTACACTTGACAATCTATATCCGAAAGTCATAGGTTTAATACGCAATAATTACCAGATACCAATGTTAACCCCATCCGAAAGAGTTTGTAAATGTGACGGTTAATATTTTTAATCGAATGGCTTTATTCACCGAAAGTATTCGGAACATCTTTTCTGTCATTTTTCTACCGTATTTCTTTAAATCAGATAATTCCGGTATCATTCTCGTATTTTTTGTAAACAAACACACTGTGTAAGAGGACATATTTCCACCCATCTGATCTCATTTTTCAACTCATTTTGGTTTCAAGATCTCCCATCAAGTCATTGTCAATGCTGAAACCATTCGTTCAAAGTGATGTTCCTTTCGAGTGCGATTAAATTACCTTAACAGTTATCACCTTTAAAGGGCGACGGTAACAGATGGTCTAATTGCAAAAAATGAATTTTTTTGAAAAAATATGCAAAACTTTTGTGTTGACCACCTCGGGATGGTTAATAATATGCGATTCAGACAGAGAATGAGCCGAAATTACAAGACAGATAGCTGAATTTAGGGAGAATCCAAGCCTAAATTCAACCCCATCACTGATGGGGTTAGAATTATTTTTAAATTTTGCGCATGCGCATACAGCGCGGACCATGATTTAAACGAGATTCATACTTAAATTTCAATATGACGTCATCATGTATGTTGTGACGTCATTTAAGAAAGTCGCATGTCCTACTGTTTCGACCTACTTTCGAGATCGCTTCATGAATTTGGTATCAAATTACGAAAAAATGAGTCGTTGCTTCAATAGTTTCTCGTAATCATTTAATCAGGTCATATAAAGCTTAAAAAGTGTACATTTCGTTTGTATTTGACAATTTTTGGGTCCAAATCTGGGAAATAGTAGCTTTAAAGTGACATTTCACAATTATTTTTACACAAATTTTACTTTTATTCTATCTGAAAGAGCATCTTTTCTTATGAAAATTTCAAGTCAAAATATTGAACCGTTTACGATAAATATATATTTTTGTGCTAAAATTAAACAAACTGTTGTGGACAACAGTTCAGATTTATACAGAATTGGTCATTTCTGTCTCAACTTTAAAGGCGTATTTTCGCTTATAAATAACAACTTCAATAAACTGATATCATTTCTACGCATTAGAATAAACAATCTTTGCATCAAGACATACTTTTAAAAAGAATGAAATAAATGTGAAATATCACTTTAAGGAAAAGATAATATTTTTTAAACGACCCTCTTATGGACTCCGTTTACATTGCGTGCAGACCGTTTACTCTCACAAGTACCCATTTGAAACTAGCAGAATATGTGAAGTTTTCTGTTGTTTATGATTATAAGTGGCTATGAAAAGAGTTGAGTTAGTTAAAGGGTCTTGGACTTCTGAAGACAGTTAAAGATCCCGATAATGGCTAGACACGACCTTAATTTCCCAATCCTCCTCCCTGGGAAGGTGTAGTCGTCATGAGATAGAACCGCCGTGGTATAATTATGTGCTCTAGGCACGCAACGCTCAATGACATTTTGCAATATTCGACATGACATGAGTTGATGCGTGCACTTGTAAGACATCTGTGTTTAAATATAGTGTGACGCCTTTATATATCCGCATGAACTCATATAAAATTGTCGGAATATTAACGGTTTATGTAGTTTTTCAGGCGGACATGTCTAATTCCAGTAGTCTACCATCATTTTGAAAAATCGTGTACAGAGAGAGTATTGTTAAACAGTTTATAGACCATTGGCTTCTTTACATTCAAAGAAAGTTGTCAGAAAGTCTTCAAAATTGACATTTTCATCGTCTCAATATGGATATATACCATTCTGAGCTTTGATCTGGAAAATAGCTCTAACGGCATTAGAGCAAAACATGGACCTAGACCAGTCTGTGCACCCGCATTTGTGAAAATGCAACATGCTATCATGACCGAAATATATATCATATATCGTCGCTTTTCAACGAAAACTTCGTAACTGCAGCTTAAAACAAGCTGCAGTTACGAGGTTTTCGTTGAAAAGCAGCGATGTGTAGTTCACTTTTTTCTCGGTAAACTGTCGGGACTAGGATAAAACAGACTTTCTGTCAGGGCTAAATCGAAGAAGAGATAATCCAGATCTGTTCCCTAGCTTGAAGTTCTGTCTTTGATTATTGTTATCTAACAAATAAACTGTCAGGTTATATTCAAAACAGAATCACGATGATGCCTTGGTGTTTTGCTGGAGACACTGTTTTGTACAAACCATTGTCTGCCCTTTTGCTCTCGGAATGAAAAACATCATGTCAAAGTTACATAACGTATTTAAGAGACAATATATACATAGTTAATCATGAATTTCAAGGATCTGTGTTTTGACGTAACATGGTTTTGTAGAATAAAACGGGTATATGACTTCAATTTGTCAGAGATGTGTGGCTTTACAAAACCCATAAAATGAAAAGGGGTATTTAATAAATCGATCGTTTTCTGGCCTAATACTGTCATTTTCAAAATTGATAGTTGACAGCCCAAATGATTCGAAAAGAAAAAAAACGTTGTATAACTTCTCATGTACCTTTTAATGCATTTCATATAAATAGACAATAAATTCATCATTTAATGTTATTAGCACGAAAACACTTTAAGAAGAATCACCTAAAATTATGATATGACATCCACCTATCTACAATTTCTGTTCAAGGTTAGGCGCCTATGCATCGATCATTTAATCCCATTTTTTACTTGAACTGTCTCATCTTCATACGAAGAAGAATAAACTTTGACCCTCCCCCTTGGTTAATTTTTTGAGACAAACATTCTTAAAAAAAAACAGAAGATTTCCAGACTTGAAAGACTTAAGGCTTCCCGGAGTTGAGACACTCGTCTATGTACACAAGTAAGATGATTGATGGGCGATTTTTGTGAGATATTTGTAAAGGCTCCTTCCCAGACGAAACAATTATTCATCATATCAGAGCCGTCTGTAACGTTTGAGAAAAACAATAAACAATCGTGCATACTGTCCATTTGTCATCCAGACAGACACAATATACAGACCGTCTGGCTGGACGTTCTCAGGGCGAACTTAGCACATGTCAGGCAGGGGAACAAATTTCAGGGGACAACGGATTTTCAAAACAAAACAATAGTTTTCAATATTCATCAGATTGAATTTTTTGTGGAAAACATTGAAATAGTCTCACCGAGGCCATTAACACAAGAAAATGTTTGGGTTTGAAAGATCAAAATTAGACTGCCTTTATCCCTTCTTATATGTTGCTCTGGTTAAAGAGTTAGCCCATTACACGTTATTGTTTTTTTTTTTTTTTTGTTCTTGTACAAATAGAACACGCTTGGACAATACCAAAGAGGTATGCTTCACTGTAAATATCGCCGCTTTTCTACGAAAACCTCGTATCTGCAGCTTAAAACAAGCTGCAGATACGAGGTTTTCGTAGAAAAGCAGCGATATGCAGTAACATTTGAAGATATAAACGCCAAATCCTATGCGTACATTTTTATTTTACAATGGTCACGAGATACACAGTTTCAATAATAAATACTGGCGGTGTGTAATTACCACATTCATACACCTTGTTCTTCGATCATATTCTAGTATCTTAAAATAAAAAAAATATAACATTCACGAAGTGGTTGTCCTGTGGGCTTTAGCAACCATTTTAACACATGTTACTCGTATAATTAACAAATCTTCTATGATTTCTTGTTTCCCAAAGGATTCATTTTCTCACAAAAATTAAAACGAGAGTTCAACTTCTACATCCCTGAAGAATTGCCCAATCGTGTTAACCACGAAGGTGTCACTACTTGTTGAATAACATATTCCAAATAATCCCAAGTTTTGACATCCTTTTTAAGGTTTATGACCCATCATTAAAAACGCCTTTTTTCTAGCCATGGGATATGCATCAAATTACACAAACTTGTAAAAATACTTCAAATAAGTTGATTCACCGTGCCGGATTTCAAGAGTATGCTTCAAGAAGAAAATAATTTACAAATATCTTTTCACTCTATATTCATATGCAAGGGAGGAAATTTTTAACAGTTTTGTCAAATATTTCCATAATTATGCATTATTTCAAAATTCTAAACCGTTCAAAATGCTTATGTTTGTATTTGGAATGGAAATATAACACTGTTTAGGATTTACTGGCACTTTTCAAATTTTGCCTCTGTCTCTTTGGTGCTAATGATGGGTTGTATAAGGGGTTTAATCAGCACTAAAAAATAAACATAGTAAAACTAGAATATCACTGAAAGTGATCATACCCCCCAAAAGCGCTGTGTTTGTGCATTTTGAGATGTACATTTCCTATGAACTGTGAAATGATCAAGTGAGAAAAAGAGCAAACAAAACAAGTTTTGAAAAGGGTCACCCAAGGAACATTCCTGCCAAGTTTGGTAAGAATCGGCTAAGTGGTTGAGGAGGAGAAGATTTTTGAAGAATTATTGAATGATTTCGCGAAGTCTGATAAGCCCCGCCCTGCCACGCCCACATTTTTCACCCAATCAAAAATTCATGAACATGTGTTGAATACAGTCACTCAAGGGACATTCCTGCCAAGTTTGCTTTAAATTGGCCAGATAATTGATTTTTAAATATTTTTCATATGATTTCTCTAAGTCCGATAAGCCCCACCCTGCCACGCCCACAATTTTTGACGAATCAAAAATTCACGAACGAGTTTTGAAAAGGGTCACCCAAGGAACATTCCTGCCAAGTTTGGTAAGAATCAGCTGAGTGCTTGAGGAGAAGAAGGTTTTTGAAGAATTATTCAATGATTTCGCGAAGTCTGATAAGCCCCGCCCTGCCACGCCCACATTTTTCACCAAATCAAAAATTCATGAACATGTGTTGAAAACAGTCATTCAAGGGACATTCCTGCCAAGTTTGCTTCAAATTGGCCAGATAGCTGATTTTTAAAGATTTTTATAATTATTTCTCTAAGTCCGATAAGCCCCGCCCTGCCACGCCCACAATTTTTGACGAATCAAAAATTCACGAACAAGTTTTGAAAAGGGTCACCCAAGGAACATTCCTGCCAAGTTTGGTAAGAATCGGCTAAGTGGTTGAGGAGGAGAAGATTTTTGAAGAATTATTGAATGATTTCGCGAAGTCTGATAAGCCCCGCCCTGCCACGCCCACATTTTTCACCCAATCAAAAATTCATGAACATGTGTTGAATACAGTCACTCAAGGGACATTCCTGCCAAGTTTGCTTCAAATTGGCCAGATAATTGATTTTTAAAGATTTTTCATATGATTTCTCTAAGTCCGATAAGCCACGCCCTGCCACGCCCACAATTTTTGACGAATCAAAAATTAACGAACAAGTTTTGAAAAGGGTCACCCAAGGAACATTCCTGCCAAGTTTGGTAAGAATCAGCTAAGTGGTTGAGGAGGAGAAGATTTTTGAAGAATTATTGAATGATTACGCGAAGTCTGATAAGCCCCGCCCTGCCACGCCCACATTTTTCACCCAATCAAAAATTCATGAACATGTGTTGAATACAGTCACTCAAGGGACATTCCTGCCAAGTTTGCTTTAAATTGGCCAGACAATTGATTTTTAAATATTTTTTATATGATTTCTCTAAGTCCGATAAGCCCCGCCCTGCCACGCCCACAATTTTTGACGAATCAAAAATTCACGAACAAGTTTTGAAAAGGGTCATCCAAGGAACATTCCTGCCAAGTTTGGTAAGAATCGGCTGAGTGGTTGAGGAGGAGAAGATTTTTAAAGAAAAAACCAACAGACGGACCAACAGACAGACAGACAGACAGACAGACAGACAGACCGACAACCTGACTCCTATATACCCCCCAAATTGAATTTGGGGGGTATAAAAACAGGCGAAATTTTCGTATCCACAAAAAATAGTTTATGGAAGCATATCTTTCTCTGTCACCCTCTTCTCTTTCACCTTTACTCCCTTTTCACGTTCCTCGCGTCTCCCTATCTCTTTCTCGCTATTTTTCTCTCAACCGCTGCATCTCATAGTCGAGTCGACAAAGACAATTCCCCTTTTCTATCCTTCCATACACCTACTATAGACAATGTATAGCCCGCGGTTTATCTAAGGCAGACAAAGTAATCTTTTATCTAGTTAGGAGCTGCATTTGGGGAACACAAATCTATGCATAAAACAAACACCAGTCTGACGCCATTTTCTAGAAGTCAGCTGGTGGTTGATCTTTAGAACTGAGATTCAGTAGAAATACGATGCATCTACATTTTAATTGTCACAAATCGCTCTCCGTATGTCTTAATAAAGTTTGAGCCCGGTCGGAATTGAAGGAATTTGCGCGACAAAAAATGAACGTACTTGGTTTTGAACAGTTTAAATCAAAACTCGATCTGTATTTAGAAGACGGGTTATGCTCCCCGAATAGGTTTGTGTTACACAAAAACGCTATCATACATTAACACAGGCGACAATCACTTGACTTTTTTATGATATGCGTTCCTAACTTATGTAAACAAAAACACTCGGTATAGCGGACGGGAATTGACCTGGCAGAGCATTCCATTTGATTAGCATGGGCTGCTCTGCCAGGTCGATTCTCGTCCGCTATAAGTACCCATTTTTCTCAAATTTTGAATCAAATACTTAACTCTGAGTTATGAGATACGTACCATTAGATACGTCGTATTCTCCGGTTTATTTTGATACCAAGATATTCCCTCAAACCCCCAAACATTCGTGCAAAGTGCAAACATTTTTATAAGAAAATATATCATGTCATTCAAAAATACCTTGCACGAATGTTCTAAGCTTTGACATGGATTTAAGGGAAGATCTTGGTATCAAAATAGACCATAGAGTACGACGTATCGAATGGCACTTATCTCATTATTGAGTGTTAAGTATTTGATTAAAAATTTGAGAAAAATGTGTACTTACCGAGTGTTCGTTTTTATAAACGTAAGGAAAATATATCATAACAAAGTCACGTGATTGCCGCCTGTGATTAAGTCCATCTCATTTATCTCTGAAGGACAAAAATCATCAAATTCTGCGTAGTAGATGAAGAGAAATGAGAGAAAACCTAATTTCTACATCAAGGCCCCCTATCCCGTGACTAATCCTAAGAAACGGAGAAAATAGTATCTAGGGATTTTCCAAGGGATTTCACATGTGAAGTTTCATTGACTTCGGCGTTGGGGTTGCCGAGATTTGGTTGTAGACGGAAGCCCGGACGGACGGAAGGATGGACAGACAGCGTGACCACTACATTCTCACATGAAAACGTTTCGGGTAGCATTAAAAGCACATTTTAAATTTTGTACTAGATAAAACCTGTTTTGTATACTTTGCGAGAATAATTACTTCGAAGGTATATTTAGATGCATTTTAACATGTAACGTAATTTTTAGATTGTCAAATTGAGCATCCCTTTCTAAATCAAGACTTGCTTCTTGGTGTCCCTGAATGGAAAACGTTGGGGAAATATTAAGACAAAAGAAGAAATTGCTGCTCCTTGGCATTTTCTCATCATTTTTCCTCAATGTTTTCTGTGCTATGATGAACACAAATGTTAAAAACATTGTTGTCTGTAAGTGGTTTGGTATTGGAACAGTCCAATATTTCACCTTCTAGGAAGGGGTTAAGAACATCATTCATTGAAGAACATCTGGATTTCTTGACAATGTTATTGAAATACCAGTGGTGCATAAAGTGTTTGTTTGATAATACATCGAGTTTGCTAGAACTGGAATAACAGTAGATAATAATTATTGCAGATAACACACTATTAAGTTTCTATTCTCTTATTCTTTTATTGCCTTTCAACTCTTTCCCAAGCAAGCCACATCGTTTTGAAGGAGTTCCGTATTAAAAATTTTGAGAAAACATTCAGACAAAAAGAAGAAAATGCTGCTACCAGCATTTTCTTCCTTTTGTCTGAATATTTCCTCTGTTTTACTGTACACTTGTAATTAACATTTTCTCAGTGTTTATTTTGTTGTCTGTAGTAACCTTTACAGTAGAGCAGTCTAGGTAATTCACGTACGAAAGGCTGCTATCTTCAAACTCGTCAACGCAGTAATCTCAAAGATGTAGACTAATAGAATTTGCACTATCTACTTTCATTTTGTTTGACACATTTTATTACAGTCAAAGAGTACCATTACTAGAACTTGTACTATCTACTTTCATTTTGTTTGATATATTTTTATTACAGTCAAAGAGTACCATCAAAGTGACATTTCAGAATTTTTTGTAATAAATTTTACTTTTATTTTTATCGGGAAGAGCATATTTCCTTATGAAAATTCTGAACATTTCAAGCCAAAATATTGCGCCGTTTACGAGAAATATATATTTTTGTGTTAAAATTTATGAAATTGTTGTGGACAACAGTTAGGATTTATATGGAATTTGTCGATTCTGTCCCATCTTTAAATGCGTATTTCTCGCTTATCAGCAACAACTTCAAATCAAAGTACTGAAAGTACTGTCAGTCAGCGAGGAATGAAATACTTGTTCTACGTCACGCTGCACGCACCGTTCAATGTCGTGCTTTCTGTAGATTATTCCAGCTGGCTTTGTATACATGACACAATTCTTAGGCCCTAGCACGGAACCATGAGGAACACTTTTTTTTTCATTAATATTGATAATATTTTGATAAAACACCATTCATCAGCACAGATTGATCTTTAAATTTGACTTCTCCCAGGCAAACGAAACGGCTCACCCGACCGCCACCAACCCACCCACCAACCCACCCACCACCGACTCCCGCGAGATCTGCCCTTGCATACTCACTTCTCTTGACTTAAACACAGAGCTTAATAGTTTGAGCCTCATCATTCCCTTCTTTTAGACGAGAATTATAATAATAAAAAAACTCTGAAAACCTTCTTTTTGTTATTTTCCCTCAATGCTTTATGTTTAGAAAATGCATGTTCCAGCAGTAACACCAAATTTTCTTTTTTCAATATTTCTTTGTCTGCAGCTGCTGTCGAATCAGTCGTGAATTTTGTTGTTTAACCCTTTCCCAAACAAGACCTGGGTTTGACGTCCCTTATATAAAAAGCCTGGGAAAACATTGAAACAAAAGAAGGAACTGCTGATAAGCAGCCGTTTCTCCTTTTGTCTCAATATTTTCTTTATCATATTTTACACAAATCATATCTTTAATAACATCCATTTTGTCATTTGTGGCAGTTTTTGAAGTGGGTCACCCTAAAATTTTGCCGTTTGGGAAAGGGTTAAGGGACCATGCTTCAGTTATTCGGAACACTCGGTCTTTTCTGTAGAAAGGTCTTGGTGGGACCTGTCTATTTGTGAAATATCAAGACTGTATCTTATACAGTTCATAAGGTATAGACCGATACGTTTTTATCTAGGTGACCGACGTCGCCGTCGACGCCAACAATGACACCTTCGACACTGTGATGAAACATTACCTCTGCGAGAATAAATTACGCGCCAACAAAAGTGTTTAAGCCGTCGGTTTGTTTAAGGAAGGGTAACAATTCTACACAGTAGCTTTTTCAGTCAATACCAAAGTTTGAAAGTTATGCATGAATGTCTCATTTTAAATAATTTTCAGACTTTATGAATTTTAGAAATAAAAGTTCAATATTTCAGAACAGTGTGAAGCATTTACTATGAAATTTTATAGCCTTTTTATCAAATGGTGGTAGTCGGCACGCGTAAATTTTGAACGCATTCTGTAGATTCGTTAAAAATATTTACAAAGATCTGAGTGACGCGTTAGCAGTTTTCCGAATTTATATTCAGTGACGAATATGCTGTTTGTAAACAAAGCTCAAATTGGATCGGTCTTCAGCGGCAGATCCAGGATTTCTGTGATGCGTGTTCAAGCATACAAATAGGGGGTTCTTTTTCCTATTAATACGCAATTTTGACTGATTTCTGTATGAAAATTAGATATCAAGGCTACAGAGGGACATTTACAGAGGGGCATTCGTATGAACCCCCGAATCCGCTCTGGATCCGCAACTGGCCTTAAATTCAATGATTTTGTGAAATAATTTTCAAATCTACTGTAAATTTCTAATACAGTAAACATAGCGTAAAGCGAAGTCGGCATTTTTCAACATGTAAGTAAAGTAAAGAAAAGGTGGTTTATAGTCTCACATTTACGAACAAGGTCCATATTCGCTCGACTTTTACACTTTACTCCACGATCATCGAGCTTCAAGTCGGCTTTTAACAGCCGGCGCCTGCAGCAGCCACAGCACATCGGCTTTCAACTCTCCTGTGTACCCATTTATACACCTGGGTGAAGAGGAGCAACTAGGGGTAACTTTTTTGCTAAAAAAAATTCAAGTGACCTAGGCGGGATTTGAAACCAGGACCTCTCGATCCCTAAGCCTGCGTCTTACCACTAGACCACGGCGCCCCACTTGCGCAATAATACAATAATTTTGACCAGTCTAGAACTATTTTCTCAAGCGGATTGATTATATTGGTTTTTGGTGTTGTGAGGTAATCGTCGAAAAACTTGAACAATTTGTATATTATATTCTGTGTACTAAAGCCAGCGAGGCTGAGAGCCTCGCTGACTAAAAACCAATAGCACTTATAGTCATTAGAATAACCAATATTGACTTCAAGACATACTTTAAAAAATTGAAATGGGAATGAAATGTCCCTTTAATAGAATGAAGTTGTATGTCATACTCAACAATGACGGTCGTATAGAGGCGGGGTCTCAATTGTTTGGCTCATCTGATATACCGGAAGAGGGTCGACACATCTGTATTGCAACATATAATATAATTAATGAAAAGTTATCTAAAATCACAGGCGGACCAATGCTCTGTTTTGAGATCATTTATATGGAACATTTTTAATCAATTCTGCAAATGATTATGGCTTTATTATTTCTTACTTTAAACCAAGGTATCGAATCTTTAGAGTATGCACGTTTGATTGTTCATAAAATGAGGATGTCTTCTGCATAACTTTGAAATACATGTAGGTCCACCCGTAATCATGTCGTTTGAAAAAAAAAAAAAAGATTTATATTAAGCGAGTAGCGAAAAAAAGTAGTATAGTTTAATAACGAGAATAAGTGTAATGTTGTGATTTCATGACCAAAAATTGTTTAGGAAATAATACATGAAGATAACAAAGACACTTATTTCAAGCTCATTGTCAAGCTTTTTGAAATTTATTATCGAAGTAATTTTCTGTATTTTCTAAGAATATAAATCTTACTTCAAGCTGGTTTTTATCTATAAGAGCCGAAATTCGTCTCTTGAGTATCATAAGATCCGCCTCGTGCCATTATAAAAAGCAAATATTACAATGGATCAGTTTTGTTTTCGCTTTGAAATATTGTATTTTGTTACAATTACGTATTTCGTATATTTAAAACAACTTCATATAACCGAAAAGGAAAATCCACATTTTTACAGTACATGTAAATAAATACGCTACGTACAAATGATAAGATGCTGTTGTCAATATATCGTTCATAGGCGTAGTAAATTTTATTATTATGGAGAGGGGGGGGGGGGCAAATGTTTAATTGAAAGGAACCCGACCGAGCATAAAGTTGCTAGGGGTCTGGGGGCATACCCCCATAAAAGTTTGAAGGAAAATATGGGTGAATTATTGGGGCGCGCAAAGGATATGCTGCCCCCCTTCTTAATTATTTGGGGGCCTGACCAAATCCCTGGTCCCCCTGTTCCTACGCCAGTGTCTTTCTTCATCCTATTTGATTTATTAATAAGGCTTTTGTCAAAACCGTGGTTTATGTATAAGAAGTTGTTAATTTAATTAAATATCCAAATAAGAAAAAATGAAGTAAATATTCGATACCATAACATCATCGCAGAATCCATTATCAAGATAGTTTTTGCTTTTTCTGAGATGATAAATCTTATCTCACGCCCGGTTTCATCTATTATAGCCTAAATTAGTCTCTCGAGAATTATTAGATCTGCCTCGTGCCATTATAAAGAGCAAATATTCGCTTTTCATCGAGAACCTCGTATCTGCAGCTTGTTTTAAGCTGCAGATACGAGGTTTTCGTTGAAAAGCAGCGACTTATTTCTTTTCTTAGAAAATCTCCTAACTGCAGCTTGTTTAAAGCTGCAAATATGAGGTTTTGAAAAATTAACACTTTTTAGCTGAATCAGTTTTAGTTTTATTTTCCTTAAAGGGTACGTTCATTTTACCTTTCCCCAAATAAGTCATTGTATAGTCTGATATCTAGTATACGAGTGAAGAATATTAAGGCAAAATTAAACAAAAATATTAAATATCTATCATAATGGCGATATTTTGATCAATGGTTGTTCCTTACCTCAACATCGTTGCATACGAAAGGAACACCTTTGTTGCTTCAGATAGTTGATAAGTTAACAAATTACATATCCATGTAGATGTAACTAATTATGCATGACTATATCTAATAAACATGTCAACGATTCAGAGAAAGGCGCGGACATTAAGGACAGATCCTCCATTTATTTCCCACGGTAAGATTTTTTTTATTTTTTCTGTACTGATATTTAAATATATAAGAAGTAAAAAAATGACTTAAAAACTATAGGTCACCTAGCGAATTAAAAAGTTATTGGATTTCAAGGGAGACTACTCTTGTCTAAAATTGCAAAAATGAGGTGTCACTTAAATACCCACAAGAAGGTGTTCGAAATGACTAGCATTACATAAATAAGTCTTTTTTGTGTTCAATATGTTTTATTCTGTATAAATGAGTATCAATTTGGGAAAATTTATTGATGATTTTGAAATTTTTAGTAAATCATTCTTTCAAAATTAGCTGAAATTGCTCTTTTTTTCGCAACGTTTCTGATGATAAAAAATATTCCAGCGGTAAGAATTTTTTCTTTTTTGGTATAGACATAGTGCTTGGTCATACCTACAAAAACAAACAAAGAAAAATATATCAAACCAAGCGTTTTTCTTAGTTATAAGTAAAATTTGGTTCACTTTTTGCAGCTCTGTCCGAAATTGTTTCACTACTTTTATCCATTTTCTTCCTTATTACCAGCTTTAGATAATAAAAAGTGTCATCTTTTGTGTCCATCTGAAGCGGACTAGCTCATAAAAACACCACTTTGCTTTTGTTGCTCCGTTTCCTGTCGCTAACGCCACATGTTGAACGCGTAACAGAAAGCGAAATGTACCATCCGAGTACTATTACACTTTAATTGACCAAACAGAGAAAATTGAAATAACCGAAAAGGGTCATGTCATTTATCAACCAAACATTAACTAAATGTAAAAAATACATTTTCTGAAGAGGCCAATTACTGAAACAGCTTTATTTTCGTTATTTAGGATATGCGCAGTAAGTTGCGCAGTAACAACTGGAGGATCTGTCCTTAATGGCGATGTGTCGTGTTGCAGAAGGCATAAACACAAACCTAATGTTGCTTTAGTGCAAGGTACTTATAATTTCAATTAAGCTAATTTGCTTCACGTTGTCAAACATTTGTATAGTGTAGACACATATAACCGGGATCTGGGAAAAAAGGGCCCAACACTATTACCGGAAGGCGCTATTTCAGACTGGTCAAAATTCGCAGATGTTTCAGACGGCAATTTAAATTAATGAATATGAACGAAAATTAGTATGAACGTATGGAGGAATTGCTTGTTTCTCCATTTTCACACTTTTCTAACGTGTTCAATGAATACCCACACCATAGGGCTTATTAAACAATAAATGACATATTTTGAAATGAAATAATTTACCCCCATGCTGCTAGCACACATCATGAGGACATTATAAGAGAACGCTCAGAACAGCGAGGATTTTGATAAATACAGTATGTATTCGCTAGCTGAATCGCATATATGTATGTCATATAAATGCCGTAAGTACACATTTACAAGTTCCGGCATGAAATGCCTGTATATCATTATAAACGTTGACGATATCAAATTATGTTAGTTTATTGTAGATATGAGGGTTATTTATGCCAATTTTTAGCTGACATTAACATCAATATTTTACATTTTATGCTCTCTAGAAGCCACATATTTTGGCGCGATCAAGCTGAAACTTTGTCATAAGCACCGCCTTTACCATTAATTTCTTCGTCTCACAATAGAATTAACCCTTTCCCGAACGACAAAATTTTAGGGTGATCAACTTCAAAAACTGTCACAAATGACAAAATGGGTGTTATTCAAGATAGCATTTGTGTAAAATATGGCACAGAAAATATTGAGACAAAAGGAGAAACTGCTGGTTATCAGCAGTTTCTTCTTTTGTCTCAATGTTTTCCCAGGCCTTTTCTATTATGGACGTCAAAACCAGGTCTTGTTTGGGAAAGGGTTAAATAGAAAAATCAAAACAGTCAACTCAGGTGAATGATTAAGGGACAGTATGCCCCCCCCCCCCCCCCCCCCCTAGTTCAAATTGTTACAATTGATATACCTATTTGTGGAGAGCTTTTAAGTCTGTGGTTACTGTTTGGATACGACGTATGACACGCAAACTTCTTCTTTTAAGCTCCTTCCACCCTTCAAAAGTGCGACTTGATCGGTGTCAGCATCAGTCAATTCGCCATTGTAACCGTTCCACCTGTTCTTTTACCCCCGTATATACACGTAGTAAGATATTGCTGAATGGATTCTTTTGACAAGTAAAGGAAATAACAAACGTATAAAATCCCCACCCATTCATGGCTTTGATTACAAACCAAGCCAAACGGTAAATACTGATATACGACGATGACACGACGATAACCATTCACGGCATACATTTCAATGTTGTCATGCTAACATTTCATGGTGAACTCAATTGACTTGGGAAACGAGACAGAGCGGCAATTTGAGCCAATTTGTTCGTCTCTGTATAATTTCTTGAGGACCCGGAATCAATATTGTAAAACTTAATTCTTTTATAAGCAATACCGATTTGAACATTGTTCCGCACACGTACATAGAATTGGTTTTATCTGATTGATCATATTTTCTAAATGAAAATTCTGAAAATTTGAAGCCACAGTATTGCGCCGTTTACTAAGAATATAGTAGAATGAAATAAAGGGTGAAAGGGGGGGGGGGGGTAACCACAGTTTACATGTAAACTGAATTTGTCATTTCGTCCCAATTTTGAAGCCTTATTTTTTGGCTTATCAACATCAATTTCAAAAACTGATATCATTTAAATGCATTAGAAAAAAACAATCTTGGCATCAAAACACATTTTCATGAAAAAACGAAATGAGATTGATTGCGTCATTAAATATCTTAGAGCAAACGAATTTGTGTATAAATTACTTTCATGGACGTGCCTTTTGTGTAAACAATAAATTCGAATATCTATGCATAAAAAGCAATTATTGAAACCACCATTTCACTTACGTTTTAAGCATAAATAAATTATCCGGTAACAGTATGCAGTTTTAAGGATATGTAAGATAACATTAACACAATAAACTAACAATACTAATAAATGTCACCTTTTCAATGATTAAGTCTGACGGCATAAAACTAGGAAATCTACCACAAAAGTGAAACTTATTAACATTTTTTTCACTAGAGCCTTGAAAATTGATGGAAAAGACTGAATGCATAAGTTTTGTCATAGCGTCTTTGGCAACGAACTCACATGCATGATATACAGACAATTTTTATTTTTCTTTTTCTCCGAAGGATATATCTTCTGTTTCTCTAAATGGTTGAATTTATCTTCAAAAAGCAAAATTAGATTTCGAGATCAATATCCCTTTCGGTTTATTCACTACGAGCACGCTTTTTGTATTCCAAAATGTCCTTTCCAAATTAAATAGTCCTAATTGTTAAAAAGTGTAACAAAAGCTTAAAGATGCGGATATAACGATGATAATAACCACATTTTCTTTCATCTTTTGTTCATCAATCTAGTTTCTGCCGTAATGGTTCTCTGTCTGTTTTTATCCCTCCTCATTTTGACATTTTTTCGTTCCATAATCGCCTCTCTGTCTTGCGTGTTCCATTTCTCTCTCACTCTTACATTTTCAGGACGACAAAGACAATAGGCCCTGGCGGACGTAGTTTCTCTCCTTCCATACACCTACTATAGACAATGTATGATTTATGACCCGCGGTTTATCTAAGGCAGACAAAGTAATCTGTTATCTCTCTAGAAGCTGCATTTGGGGAACACAAATGTATGCATAAAACACAAACTAATCCGACACCATTCGTCTGTACTTATTTCTGTAGATAATGTCCACCCAAATTAACCCAGGGCAACTTAATTTTCATGTGCAAAGTCTGTTAGTTGAGCGTTTTAACAAAACATTGTAGAAGCTGGGTCATTATAATAATATTACGCAGATGTCGCGGGTTAATCTTGCTTGACAATATCAGGGAGATGAAGCAGAACGAGTGTTGTTACCCGTAGGTGAATTGTCGCATTGCGTTATAAATAATAACATTGACATCGATACATTTCATTAAGAACACAACAATAGACATACGTAGATCTATGTTACATTGCTTTGTTTATCTATCAGAACCGACCATAATGAACTGTATTTTATTGTCATCAGTAAAATTGTCTCGATTCCTGAATACATTAATCATAAAAAAACTATTTTTTTTCTTAATTTTTTATTCAATGTCCAACTCAACTAAACTATAACCTGGGTATGAATGGGCACAAAACGGTCGCACGTTGACAGATAATTTCATTTTGGTTGTATACTGCTTACTGCTTCAGGTTTCTTTTCATGAAGAAAAGAAACATGTGTGTACTTGTTTTTAATGCACATGAATTTTCAAGAGTTTCAACAACCTTAATTTACCGAGTGACAATTTTATGTAGATTGAAAATGAGAGTACAAACTCAGATCCATCAAGGCATTTTACAATACATTATCACCGTAATTGATGGTCTTTATCTGAGAAGTTGAATCTTATTTCACGCCAGGTTTCATCTATTAGTGTCGAAATCACTGTCTTGAGAATTATAAGGCCTAAATCTTGTCATGGAAAAGAGTAATTATTATCATGATGATTTCGTTTGTCGTGAATATGATGTTTGAGCATTCAGTGGCATTTATACATTTACAAGCAAAAGGCGAAATGTTCCATTTCAAATGCGTCGGAATATGAGAAACTGGTGCTGAAAAATATACGATGTATAACATAACAAAGAAAGCATTTGGGCGAATGAACTAATTGAAAGAAGTCATATGCTGTACTCGATAGCAATTGGATGAAACCAGTAAAATAAATGCATTGTAAAACGCATTAACAAGGTGCTGCTTTGCCTTTTCTAAGATAATAAATCTTATCTCATGCCCGGTTTCATCTATTAACCCTTTCCCAAACAAGACCTGGTTTTGACTTCCCTAATAGAAAAGGCTTGGGAAAACATTGAGCCAAAAGAAGAAACTGCTGATAACCAGCAGTTTCTCCTTTTGCCTCAATATTTTCTGAGCTATATCATACAAAAATTTGATCTTTATCAACATCAATATTGTCGTCTGCAGTATTTTTTAAACAGGAGTGCCCTAATATTTTGCTGTTTGGGAAAGGGTTAAAGCCTAAATTACTCTCTTCGGAATTATTTGATCCGCCTTGTGCCATTATAGAGACCAAATATAATCATACCGGATCAGTCAATTTCATTTTTAATTTCTTTCAGGAAATCTAAACCCTTAATCCATTACCAACCGACAAAATTCTAGACTGCTCCAAATTCAAAGAGGTTGCAGACGACAATTTCAAGTGAATAAAATTTAAAAAAGATTGATGATTTTGGGTAGAAAACATTGTGAAAAATGAAGAAATTGCTTGTCACAAGCAATTTCTTCATTTTCCACAAGATTTTCCAAAGCCATTAACTTTTAGGGAGTCAAAAAGAGACACTGTGTGGTTATAGGTTAAACTAATTATTTCCTAAAGTAGTTCTGATTATGACTTGGATCATAGGATCAACTTAGGAAAACATATGAAAGATACAATACAATATCACAATATTATTCCTCAGTGAATACAATAAAACACTATTATAAAATACTCAATTCAATATTTCGGCAAAATTTGTCTTTTTCAAGAGTTTGAAAAACTTAATCGCACTACATAATTATTTTGTAACTAGTGTCATATGAAAGATAGTTATACAGTTGAAGGGAGTATGAGAAAAACAATTACACAGTTCAGAGTTGTTATGGGGTGTGATCATATAGTATCGTCATGTGACCTGTAATCTTGTATGTCGTCTTTATTTACACACTTACTATGTTCCTTACGATATACGATTAATGAGAAAAAAATGACGTATCGTAAAATGGGATGGTGCTTTGGTGTCATTTTCAATGGATTAGATGGCAAAAAAGCTTGCGTTTAGGCGTCGATTAAGGATTATCATACGAAGTTCAAATGCATCACGCAATGATCGTGCGGGTAGTTGACTTTTGGATATCAAAACTGTGCTTCTGCTTTAAAAGCGTTATCTTACAATGATATTGTTGGTAAGATGATGTCTATTTTTCCAGTTATCTTATCACTAGATCCACTCTTTCTCGGTGGTTTAGCACGATCGCGTGCATATAATATTTGGACCAGTGGATCCATGATATCGATGATTGTTCGCATCTGTGTTTCCACCTTTTGCGTCTTTTTCTTTCTTTACAGATTATTATTATAACTATAAAGTACGGAAATTTTGATTGTATCAACAGCCGTTTTATTGTTTGAATCAACTTTTCAAAATAGATTATTCGTTATCTTTTTTCTGAGGAGAATGTTACGGATTGTTGTAAGAAAATTGATCTCCTTAGGTTCCTCTACATGTATTTTAGAAGAATTTAGTCGAGTGTTATATTAGACACGGGTGCATATAGGTGGTACTTTAACACTGTCAGTCATCGTGATTGAAAATGACATTTATTATCATTGTTTGATAAACGTGGTAACTGGTTATGATTTGGCTTGCAGATCAGTCGAAGGAACTGCACATTTGTACCCGAAACAATTGCGAAAGCCTGTTTTTTAAAGGGACATTTCATTCCAATTTCATTTTTAGCTCACCTGAGCACGAAGTGCTCAAGGGGAGCTATTGTGGGCGTGGCAGGGCGTGGCTTATCGGACTTAGGGAAGTCATTAGAAAATTCTTTAAAAACCAACCATTGGCCCAATTTGAACCAAACTTGGCAGAAATGTTTCTTAGGTGACTCTTTTCAAAAAAAATTTCGCAGCTTTTTGATTCGTCAAAAAAAGTGGGCGTGGCTCGGCGTGGCTTATCGCACTTAGAGAAATCATAACAAAATTCTTAAAAAAATCAGCCAATGGCCCAATTTGAACGAAACTTGGCAGAAATGTTTCTTGGGTGACTCTTTTCAAAATTTGTTCACGAATTTCTGATTCGTAAGAAAAAGTGGGCGTGGCCGGGCGTGGCTTATCGCACTTAGAGAAATCCTAAGAAAATTCTTTAAAAATCAACCATTGGCCCAATTTGAACCAAACTTTACAGAAATGTTCTATATGTGACTCTTTTCAGAATTCGTTTGCGAATTTTTGATTCGTCGTAAAAAGTAGGCGTGACAGGGTGTGGTTTATCAAACTTAGAGAAACCCTAAAAAAATCTTTAAAAATCACACATTGGGCCATTTTGAACCAAACTTGGCAAGAATGTTCCTTTAGTGACTCTTTTAAAAATGTATCCACAAATTTTCATGTTCGTCTAAAAACGTTGGTGTGGCAGGGCATGGCTTATCGGACTTAGAGAAATCATAAGAAAATTCTTTAAAAATCAACCGTTGGGCCAATTTGAACCAAACTTTGCAGCAATGTTCCTTTAGTGACCTTTTTCAAAATTTATTGGCAAATTTTGTATTCGACAAAAAAGTGGGTGTGGCAGGGCATAGCTTACCAGACTTAAAAAAATCTAAAGAAAATTCTTTAAAAAATCAATCATTGGGTCAATTTGAATTAAATTTGGCAACAATGTTCCTTGAGTGACCCTTTTCAAAATTGTTTGTGAATTTTGGATTCGTAAAAAAAGTGGGCGTGTCTCAAACTTCTTTCATGTGAGCGATATAGGGCCATTCTGGCCCTCTTGTTTTAAAGTATGTCTTGGTGCCAAGATTGGTTATTCTAATGAGTATAAAATTTAATACTGTTAGTTTTTTACGTTGTTGCCAATAAGCGAGAAACACGCATTTAAAGTTGACACATAATCAATAAATTGCATATAAATCCAAACTGTTGTCCACAACAATCTGTTCAATTTCAACACAAACATATAAATTTCTCGTAAACGGCGCAATATTTTGGCTTGAAATTTTCAGAATTTCCATAAGGAAATATGCTCTTTCAGATAAAAATAAAAGTAAGATTTATGACAAAAAATTCTGAAATGTCGCTTTAAGAATAGTTCTTTTTTACGTTTAAATATTAAGTACATCCTTTAAATCAATCAATTACTAAACACGCAGGGATATCACTTCAATGACTTTCAGTGCCTTGGCAAAAAGACTGCACATACCATTGTAATTACAATTGCACATAAATCATAAGCTTATCAACATAGTTTAGCAATCTTCAACAAAGATGGTTTTAATAAGTTTTTATCGATTGATTTCCTATCGTAAAACTAATAGTAGACTAAGTAGACTAAATGCTGGCTTTGAGAAATATATGTGAGTTGTCTTTTTTTTTACCACCATGTAGTTTATGAAGAGTTTTGAATATATCGATTATAATTGAAAATCTCTTGGGCTTTGAGAAAAGTAAAACACATGCTCGCCCATTGTATCTGAAAAGGAAAAAAAAAAACAACAAGTTCATGAAATAAAACGAAGTTTGGGTTAGTCCCCCAAAACCCCCCAAACACAGTAGCGTGCATTTCTTAATCTTTCCTTACAATCAGGCATTGTCAGTAAAGGACTAAATATTACCAAATTGATTCCAGGTCCTCAAGAAGTTATAAAGAGACAAACAAATTGGCTCAAATTGCCGTTCTGTCTCGTTTCCCAAGTCAATTGAGTTCACCACGAAAGGTTAGCATGTCAACATTGAAATGCGTGTTGTAGATGGTTATCGTCATGTCATCGTCGGATGTCAGTATTTAGTGAACTGTTTCATTTGAATTTATAATCACGTAGACAATATTTCACCAGGTTTATGAATACATTTAATATGTTTTCGTACCTGCAATGATATTATGTCTGAATATTTGTAGCTGTTAGCAATTGTTTTGTCAATTTAGAGGAAGTCAAAACTTTTCTCAGATAACTGAAATGAGTCATATTGCCCAAATATTGAACAGAAATGCTGGTGATACAGTATTATACAAAAACCGTCATAGTGATATGAAAACCAACACATGTAAACAACGTTGTTACAATGATTAATTATACTGTTTCATTGTCTCCTTTGTCATAGATGATGATAAAAATCAACAATGCAGCCATTCACAATACAAATGTATCAGTTCTATAGAAATTTATGACACAGCAAAGCCAATTAGCCTAATGAAAATAATAAGTTCTTTACAATTAAACAACGCCACGTTTGTAGTAATGTGTTTTGCAACACGAAACCTTTCCATTAATGTCCGCGCCTTTCTCTGAATCTTTGACATGTTTATTGGATATGGTCATGAATAATTAGTAACATCTGCATAGAAATGTAATTTGCTACAAATAATTTCATAGCATAGAAGGTACGGCTAGTACAAATCTTTATCTACGACGACGAAGAAAGTTCCGACACACATCAAGTGTCAAAGTCGCCGAACTCTTTCCCCCAGTAATACCAATACAAATGAAGCATATTGACTAAACACTGATATCCGACGACAACATGACGATAACCATTCATGGCACGCATTTCAATGTTGACTTGCTAACCTTTCGTGGTGAACTCAATTGACTTGAGAAACGAGACAGAGCGGCAATTTGAGCCAATTTGTTCGTCTCTGTATAATTTCTTGAGGACCTGGAATCAATATTAAAATATTTAATCTGTTCTTTGCAACCGTGAATGGGAAACTTCATTGGAAACAAAAAGAATTGACATTCTTAATTCCTATATGATATGCAAGACCCATTAGATAGCTCAAGAAGCATCGTTAACCTTTCTGTACAGCAGATTGATTTAAAGACAGAATTAGGATCACAAAATCATATGCCCTTCGGTGCTGTCTGTTGTCAAGGCTCTAGATTCATCTATCAAAATATTGGTATAACTATGTTAAAACCTTAAATCTCTCCAGCATAAGTTTAGTCCTTTGGCGTACAAATTCAGCATTGTGTCAGACGTTTGAACTCCTTACCAGACACTGTTATACATCATTCACATTTTAAAGGAGTTGAAACCTAGAAATCAAACATAATGTCAATCTCTGGGTTCTGAACCGACCTACTGCCTCTGGCACACAAAAATAGCTTTTTTCGTTACGGAAGTTAGACATACTTAAACATCGACCGAAATTAAGCCTTTTATTTCTCAAAGATCTACTATTTTTTCAGACATTTCCTAAGTTTTCACACGGTTGTCGAGTCTCGATGATTCATGCACCACGTTAAACATTCCACCAACAAAAGTATGCAAACGCTAATGGATACAACGAAATAAGTACAAATAACGGTTAGGTGTCAGTGCAATATAACACAGATAATAATTTGGCAAAACATGAGATAAACTTACTATAAGCTTTTTCGCTTTTGTCTTAATGTTTTTTCGTGCTTTTGCTAAGAATGTCAATATCAGGTCTTGTTTGGAAAAGGTTTGAAGCTTTCGTCGGTACGTGTAATTATTATATAACAATGACGACAATGCACACAATAGATTCCGTGTAGTATATGCTGATTGAAACATCTGGTAAATAGCTTCATCTTCAAAGCTTCTTGTTTAATTTGTATTCCTTTGCCATGCTTATTAACCCATTACCACACAATGACTCTTTTTGACTCCCTAAAAGATAATGGCTTTGGAAAACATTGTGGAAAATGAAGAAATTGCTTGTGACAAGCAATTTCTCCATTTCCCACAATGTTTTCTGCACAAAATGACCAAAAAAGTTTAAAATTCATTGACTTGAAATTGTCGTCTGCAACGTCTTTTAATTTGGACCAGTCTAAAATGTTGTTGTTTGGTAATGGTTTAAAACAAGCAGGTTGTCTAAAATAAGATAACTCTTGACGCGTGTGAAGGCTTCAAGGGATCATTGCGGGTTGTAAAACCGCTGGATTATTCCGAAAACAGCCCCATAATGGTTGTTTGTCCAGTGAGCCTTTTTAGTATTACTATTCAGACAAGGAAATCATATTTTTTTATTCGCAACTGCGCTGTTGGTTTCCTTGAAAGCATATTGGAAGTGTTGCCATTGATAAGACTACAATCGTTATTATATTGTTCCAGAATCTATTTGTAAACGTTCTTTTTAAAGAACCCATTTCAAACACCACTTCAACATACCATTTGAAACTATAGATCTATACGTATCTTGAGAAAAAAAAAACAAAGTTGGACGTTCTATCTATGCATGAAGTATCCACTACACAATTTCTGTGTCAATTCTATAGACTAGCATGACAAGTAAATGGATAAGTTGAGTATTTATGGCAGCAAATCAGGGAGATGCGACTTATCTATTTGTTCCTTGTCACTATAAAATATTAAATAGTGGAGATTACATTTTCATTTGATAATTGTACCATAACCCTTTCCAAAAACAATATTTTGTCCCGATTGAAAATGAAATTCAATTTCAATTTTATAGTTTTATCTATGAAATTTACTTTAGAAAATACTTTCATAGGGACGAGACAAAATATAATACTGACTATAAAAATGATACTTTTCTTACCGCTTGTTTATGTATTTTACCAGCAAAAGAAGAAGGACGCATTTTGTAAAGGACGGATACATCATTAGCAGTGAATGAGGAGACCTATGGGTGCCTTCAAATTCCGATCAACCTCTCCGAATCAATGTCTAGCTTTGGAAAATTTTGTAAAATATATGGACAAAATGTTTGAGCAAAATGTTTGAGACAGGATTAACATTGTAAATAGTTTAGTACTGCAATAAGAATGCGAGAGTACAAAATTGCAGACAAAATGCAAAAAATACGACCTGTTACATCAACTCCCCCTCTCAAATAGAGGAATTTGCCATTTATCTGTCAGTCTTACCCAATTGTTCTGGCAATACAGAATGTGAGAAACTACAAACTCTTATTGATGCCAGATTCGTATTACAGTAAAGTCAGTATCTACAGTAAGTAACTTATGGACCCAGTCAAGCCTGTGCATATGCACAGTGTGATCAATGTTCATGTTGTTTCATTTTTTTTTAATAATTGTCTGTACCGATTACCGATGTTTAAGCTTTAATATTTCATATAATCGTTTCTATGTCTGTGGAATCAATTTATCCTGTACAGTGCATAAGTATATATAAAGGTTGTAAGGACATTGTTCTCCAATGTGAAATATTTACTTCGTATTGTTGCGATTTTAACTTTTCATAAACGGATTCTAAAAGATATAGAATATAAGCTAAAATTTATACGTTATGGTAAAGACAAAAAACTGATTCTAAAGGGAAAAAGTTATTTGAATATCCAGTTTTCTTCTAAAAAGAAAAGTCCGTATAAATGTATTGTTTAAAAAATGGCAAATTAAGTCGGACAAAAAGAAAATTAACTGAATCTTTAAGCATGGAATATGATTAGGGAATTAGAAAATACACTTATAAGCATGCCAACATTTGACCATAATTAAAGTCATTGTCAGCGTGAGAAAGAGTTTCCATTGTGCTCTTGAAAAAGAGTCTTGGGAGATTTTCATCAGAGTTTTACGACTTCTCCAAACAGTTTCAGCGCGGTCAATTTCAATCCAAGAATACTTCAATTCATCTTGTTCGGTGATATAGTAGCAGACACATTTGTACCATTTTGACTTGATCTTCACGGTTGGGGTTTTATCTTCTATTAACCCTTTCCCAAACAAGAACTGGTTTTGACGTCCCCAGTTAAAAAGGCTTGGGAAAACATTGAAACAAAAGAAGAAACTGCTGCTAACCAGCAGTTTCTCCTTTTGTCTCAATATTTTCTACACCATATTTTACACAAATTCTTTCTTTAATAACATGAAATTTGTAATTTGCAGCAGTTTTTGGGGCGGATCACCCTATTTTTTGCCGTTTAGGAAAGGGTTAAACAATTTCTCATTTCCAAACATCCTATTAGTAACATCAGTCCAGGGTTTGTTTTTGGTAAATATCACGTATTGTTTTCCGCCATACTTTTCTAATTTCACGTACTGAGAGAGTTTCATTACATTTTTACGATTTCTCCAGACACTTTCAGACCTGTCAATTCTGTTTATCCTATATAGCACAATGTTATGTAGCTTTGTTCAGATATTACGGACACTTGTACTGTATCATGAATTTATCCTGTTTTATTTCACCCTCTGAGATAACTATTTGTTATGATACATATGAGCCAGGATCTGGAAAAATGTCCCTTAAGGCTTTTGAGCCCATTATAGTTCTAGATCAGCCTGCGTATACACGCAGTCTGATCAGGAACCATATTGTTCTCTGATAGCTTCGACATTGTCCGTAGTAACCATAAGAGAGTAACAATGATCCAGGTCAGACTGCATGAAGGCACAGCATGATCTTGAAACATAGCTGTCTCAAATGCTATAAGGGACGTTTTTCCAGATCCTGGCTCATATATATTTTTTCAAACAATTCTCTAGTAGTGGCAACAATTATAGGCTTGTTTGTGTAGAAAACACACCTTGATTTGCCAAGCGACAAAGACATCGTCGCTTTTCTACGAAAACCTCGTATCTGCAGCTTGTTTAAAGCTGCAGATACGAGGTTTTCGCAGAAAAGCAGCGACATATGAAATTTCACCCGCTTCAGATTGTCATCTCGCAACATATTTGAATTGGGACCAGTCTATAATTCAACCGTCTGGTACTGGGTTGAAAGTGTAAAAGGTTTCAAGGTATACACAATATTTCGTCGCTTTTCAACAAAAACCTCGTAACTGCAACTTAAAACAAGCTGTAATTACGAGGTTTTTGTTGAAAAGCAGCGATTTCAAAATGCATTTGAAGCCTACAGTGAACTGTTTACAAGATCCAATGACTATTTCTGCTACAAACAATAGTGTATATATGAACAGGATTGCGTGTTCAAAGGTACAGGCACAGTTTCAGCCAATACATAATTAATCCATAGACCAAATACAGAAAGATTATATGGTTACCGGCGACCAAACTGTCTTACCTGCAGCTTATCCGTACTGTCTGTAAGATGCTAATGCCACTGAAAGATGTCATTTATCAAGGTCGAAAATGTCTTGATAACAGCTTGAATATGCTGCAGGTACGGCGTTTGTGAACGCAACGAACGGTATACTGGTCTAAAATAGGCAGTCGAAACGTGCAAAAATAATAAGGGAGTCTTATTAAATCCTTACTAAAACGCCTGTTAACATCAATTCAATTGAAAAGGTGATGGAAAATGTTCTGAATATGCTAGCATTCTACCTCGGAAATAAACCTATTTTATCAATTGCGACGCTCGAGGCTGTTTGCAACATGCAAAGACCCGAGTAGCTTGGAATGCTCTTTTATAAGATCAACTGGGTAGGTCTTCCAGTCTAGACTATCTATGATTTTTCAACCCTGCCCAAAACATCAAAAATACATGATGGTCCAATTGAAAGCCGCTGCAGACAACAAAATGAATGTCAATGAAATTAGGAATGTATAGAATATAGCTGAAAAATTGTACGAAAGTAGACAATGGTGATTATCAGTAATTTCTTCTTTTGTTCAATATTTTCCAAGACTCGTTCCATCAAGGACGTCAAAACCTGTTTGAGAGAGGGTTAATGAATGCCCTTAATGTATTGTAGTACCGATTTTCATTTTAAGTATTCAACAGAATCAATATCGGAATTGAATCCCCTTATCAATATAATCGTGAAATATGTGTGTGCTTTGAGCTTGCATAAGCATAAAAGAAGACAAAACCTACATTTCAAGGGAATTATCCTAAATTGCCTCTGCCAATACGTAATAGCATCCTGGAAAAGACCACAGAAAAAGTCAATAGAAAAGCTTAATTACGGCACGGTTATGTTCTCTATACAGGAAATATCTGCCAGGAGAACGAACTTCCTTCCCTTCTGTATATTAGATAGCGGCCATATATTAGATTCTACGCGAAATAAACATTCAAATGTGCACAGTGCAAAGAAGGCTTTTATTGCGTAGAATCTAGTCAATCTACCATACAGAATCTATCTGACTTCGCTAACGGTTCACTGGATACGGGGGCGTGGCTATGTATAGACGTCACATAAATTAACCGACAGTCTCGTTTATGCGAAACATATCGGCGAAATTATAAAATATACTGCAATTTCATTGGCTAAAATGTAGGTGGAACACTACGTTGTTGAACCTATATAAAGACGTACTCAGACGATTCTTGACGAAGCTAGAGTTATGATGTTTTGACCTCCCTTCGACGATACACATTTGGGTTGCGGCCTGTTTAATAAGCCAGTTGATCATTCGAGGCCATCGTATTGCAGTTTGAACATATTCCATACTGATGGTACAGTACATGCAGCATAGATATTGATCTTGATACGCGTATGTATAGGATTATCTTAGTCAAGCTTAGTTTCAAACTACATAAACGCCATTTTCCATGATCACAATTTATTTGATCATTCTCTTTAAACCCCGGTCGGTTGTGATAAGAATGCTCTCTGGTAGCAAGTAACATAAAATATTTACATTTATAGTCTTGTTTTTGTGCTTGTTTTTCTTTGACATGAACAAGACCCTTCCTACTACACTCACATGTAGTTCAGTATCTTGCACTTTTTAAACCATACAACCGAACATGTCAACGACAGACCATGTGTACTTTGGCCTATTACAGCCCGCAGTTTTTATAAGAAACCATATACATGCCATGCTTTACGTTTTTATACAAAATGCACTGTTCACAAATCCGGCCAGCTGTTAAAGCTCAACACGCCCACAATATCAGAGTTTTCCACACAGGACAAATCATGGGAATTGGTTTTCAACCAAGACTGGCCATTTGCATCTTTGACTTTGTTTGCTAGAGATCTTGAGGAAGTTTACTTCAATATCGCTTATACGCATAAAAAAACTCCTAGTTAGAACTGGCATCACGGTATTTTCCACATTAACCCATTCTGATGCAAGATCTGGTTTAGACGTCACCAATATCAATTGGCTAAGAAAAAAATCTACGAGTATGTAAAAACAAGAAAACGTATCAAGTACATTCAGAACAATATGTTATTACTGTGGTTAAGAGAGCACTATGTACAGACGTCAGCAATAAACCGATATAATGCAATAATCTGCAATGTCTCTGGTAGAATAGCCTGAGGTTATACATTGTGTATGTTCTAGTCCTGATGTAGTCTGGCCAAGTTAACCTTTCGCCACTTTTCAACAAAAAAACTCGTATCTACAGCTTGTTCAAAGCTGTAGATACGAAATTTTTGTTGAAAAGCGACAATTTATTTGCTTTTATTACATAATGGAATTAATGTGGTTTTGAGACTGACCGATGGCTATTTATATGTCAGGAAATTCCGCATTCCGTGACTTCGGAAGATACACATAGGCCTACTTGCCTTCATTTAACCTTTTCGTTAATACCAAGAAAGTTACATTTGAATCTCAACCACAATCATCTCATTTCGGGAAACCGTCCTTGCTGATTTTTAGAATAGCATTAATCCTTATTAGTCTGCGAATGTAAATCTTATAAGACAACAACGCTGGTCTCTGAAAGAATGCAGGTCAATGTTCTACATATATTTCTCCTTTAAGTGATAAATGTAATAGAAATCATCCCTTTTCTCTTGTTTTTAATTTCAAAAGTTAACTACATTCTACAAGAGAGACATGTTAATGTATGGTTTAAACTTAAATGCGAGAAAAAACTTTTGTTTTCAAATATGTTGTTTTGATAGTAACTTATATTATTCTAATCATATTTCATAATTTGGGTCAAAGAAAAGGGTAATTTTCAGTACAGATAGCTGTCGAACCAATATAGATACTTGGTGTGTATTCAGAAGTTTTCTTCGCTAATGAATTCATTGGAATCATAAAACTGCAATCGATCAGTCAATTGATGTAGGTAAAGTGAATATATACAGAGTGTCCCAAAAAAAACGGAACCCATTTTTGAAAGTACATTTCTCATATATCAAGTAATATGTCTCCACCAAATTTACATATGCAATAGCAACGACAGTTTCCTATTAGCAGTGAAAATTTGGTTGAAAAATAATGATTAGTTTTAAAAATATTGGCATTCAAATGAATATACCTGTAAAACCATTTTAACATGATATCGATTTTTTCGTTTCGCAGCGCGTGCCTACACTCATTTAATAAATTGATGCTTCACAATTGGTAGTAAAATTGATATTCAACACAATACAAAAGTGATTTTGAAACATTGTATTCACAATAGTGCATTTTCATTTAATCTTTTTTAATCTTAATGAATAAACTGTTAAAGAAGAGCTGCGATGTAACTAAAATGAATACAAACAAAATATCCAAGTGCATCACAGACTCATGAATAATAACCATATTTCTGACCAACATGCTGGTCACCGCTCAATTGAAAAGTATTACGGGTTTCATTGGCCTGACACTAACCTTTATGCAAAACATGTTCATATATGACAAATAACACAAAATTCACCAAAAAGAATTAAATCATAGTCCACTGGAATGTATACTATGCAGAAAAAATTAAGACTGGACTAATTTTAGGAAACATATCAAGCTTGTGATTTATGAAAATAAAAGTTAAAACTTCGCCATGTGAAATGAATCAAATTATAATTTGAAATTAATTCAAACAACCACCCTATGGACTCAATTTGAAGATACAGCACGTCTACATATTAAATTTTGAGAAAATCGGTACATACATGTACAGCGTTACAGAATTCAACAACTGACCATCAGCGCGCTTTCACGAACAAACAAGACGCAAAAATCAATATCATGTCAGATCGGCTTTTTAGTGCCATTATTAATTTGCCTATAACTTTTGAACCGATGCATATTTTTAAATGAAATTTGGGACACAAATGCAAAAATAATTTATCTTCAGTACTGCAGATTCAAAAATGAGGTTCTTTGCTTACGTTTTAAAATATTTGACTTTGAATTAGGGTTCCGTTTTTTTGGGACACTCTGTACAGCCATACTGGTCACCAAAACTCTACAGTTAACTTGCGTTTGTTACGACTATCCTAGTCTTAAGTTAAGATGTCTATACATATATATGTTTGAGAGTAAGACTATCTCTATTCTCTCTGCCTTTAAAAAATACATGTAAGTGAACAGAAAATGTGGGAAATCATCTATTGTGTTTACAAAAAGTAGTGCACCGAAGGACAGTGCCACATTCTTTGTGTAGATCCAACGACTCTTTCGCTGTAATTTCCATATAGGTTTCTATAAATGACATGGCAGAGCATCACTAGCTATAAGCTATGTAAGTGTCTATTTCGGCTGAAAACCTGAAACAAAATCCTGGATTGTTCTCGTTAAAGTGTAGACCACAAAAATAGAGCAATTGACTTTTTATTGCGTAAAAATACACATGGGTTTATTGGAATTTCCCAATGTAATTTTTACCGTCTAGACGCATTCAAATTTACCCACAATGTTGCTTATGGGTTTTTCTCTCCTTTATTGGATACTATGAAAAGGCTATATTGGGTGTATTTAAGAAGATTTCTTGGTACATTAACCTTTTGCCAACCAAACAACCGCAGCCGCTCTTTGCCAGTTTCATAGTATAGGCTCGGCTACATTCGGAAACGCCATAATTACAGCTTATGCAAGGTAGATAACCACGCTGAACCATTGAGCCATTGAGTTAAACGAAGTAAATGCTGGTTCCCTGCATTATTTTCGCCACATCGATGTTATATACTAGTAGTTTGTAAAGCTGTGTCATGCGTGTAAGATTCGAACCCAAGCATGCAAAATTGTATTGAAAATTGAAAACACCCCAACCCCCTTGTTGCATAGATCAAATTTGTTAAAGCGACATAACATTCAAACTTCAGTTTTTTAAAGTATGTCTTGATGCAATGATTGGTTATTCTAACGCGTTGAAATCCTATCAGGTTTTTGAAGTTATTTATAAGCGAAAATACTCCTTTAAAGTTGAGACAGAAATTGCAAATTCCATATAAATCTGCACTTTTGTCAAATATATATTTCTTGTAAACGGTTCAATTATTTGGCTTGAAATTTTCAGGATTTTCATAAGAAATTATGCTCTTTCAGATAAAAAGTAAAGTTTATAAAAAATAAATGTGAAATGTCACTTTAATGTATGTCGGAATATCGTGGCTAGACAATTCCTGCTTTATGAGCAATCTCATCTTCGCAAGCCAATGGTTCTACCTCCACTTTGTTCCTCACGAAGAAACAAAACAAAGTGGAGGTAGAACCCTTGGCTTGCGAAGATGGAGCAATCTGTGAAATACCCATTTTTGGAAGTGGAAAGAGTAAATCCTTTTCAAAAAGATAAACTATTGGACTTTTCCAATTTGAAAGCTGCTGCAGATGACAAGACTTATAATGATAAAGATTTTTTTGTATAATTTGGCCTAGAATATAGTGATGCAACAGAGGAAAATGTTCGTACTCAGCGCTTTCTTCTTTGGTTCAAAGTTATACCCATGTTTTCTATTAGTGCCTTAAGATATGTCATTCTTTGGAAGAAATAAAGGGATTTAATTTATGTCAGATTATGAAAATCTGGCATAACCTTGGTGTCAGTTTATAGGTCCCGGTCCTGCTCCTAAAGATGTCAATTGTTACCCAAACAAGCTCATCCTCCGACATCCTTCTA
Organism: Fragum sueziense; assembly: GCA_963680895.1. NCBI lineage: Eukaryota > Metazoa > Mollusca > Bivalvia > Cardiida > Cardiidae > Fragum > Fragum sueziense. The sequence goes on along the minus strand of OY804598.1, from coordinate 12,829,050 downwards.
AAACATCAAAACATTGTCTCCATTTCTTGCACTAAAACATATATTGTAGGAATAATCTATACTTTCTTCAGCAATTTATTTGTACACGAACCATACAAAATGTGTTGTGAAGGGAGAGAGTTCGAAATATTCGTCTGTACTTCGTTGACATTCTGTTTGACTTGTAGATTGTCTATATGTCAGACAAAATTAGCGAGGAAAGACAAAAATGCAGATCACCCTGAACATTATACGCGTGTAATGGCGTCAGTATTATCTACATCAACAATAACGTATAGTTCAGTCTCGATATCGCGGCACGTATTTACAAAGTATACATGTGTAAACAATGGAAAATGTTCCCATTATCTCACTACAATTTTGCATACGCTGGTTAGAATATTGTAGGTATGAAACGCCTGCAAGATTCGAGCCATCATAATAATTATGCAAAATTCCATTGGTTTTGAGTTTGGTATTTTGTTTTTTACATATGTTAATTTTGTATCGTCGTTTCTCTTTAAATTAGCGTGACAAAATGAAGGAAATGATAATCAGCCTGACGGATAATGTCATTATTGCAGAAAGTAATCAAAGTCATGCAGACGACGACTTAATTAACTAGCTGTGAGCTTTTTATGGAGAAAGTACTTTAAATTGTATTTTTGCCTCCGGAAGGATTTATCTACCAAACATTACACGTTCATCCATTTCTCAAACGTCGCATTGTAGATGTTGTAAATCGAATACAACGAAACAGGGTCATAAAACAACAACTATAACAGGATAAGAAAATATTTTGACAAATATGGTCATCTCTGAAAGAAAATGAGAAAATGGAGAAGATTTCTCTCATTGTGTCTACAAACATACAAGGGGTACACGCCTGGTTGTCGTACAGAAAATATCGATTTAAAAGTTAGCATTATAGATTCTTCACTCTACACTCTTGTCGATTTGAGTTATAAGTTTTGTAAAAAAACCAGCACCAGCTTAAAGATAGTACCTACGCTCATCGAAAAAAGGAAGAAAAAAAAACCCTTTGAAATTTGGACAAGTAATAATTTTCTCGTTATGTCGAGTTTTCCTATGTTTCCCTCTCATCTGTAAGAACGTATAAACTATACATCACTCGTCGAGAATCTGTTCATATTGACAAGTTAGGGAATATTTACACTATCTGGTTCGTAGATAAATATTCTCAAACCCACGAGAAATTGTAAGATTAAATGTCTATGATTGTACGTTTTGCTGACATGTAATAAATCTTACGTCCTCCGATAGAACAGAGCCTGCCTTTTCCCAACTTTAATTTTTGGTATGTTCTTTGACCAACTTAAGGATTGCAGAATTTTAGACTGGTTAAAATTCAAAGATTTTGCAAGCGGCAATTTCTATTTTTTTTTTTTTTTGCCTTTCTGTGTTCAAAAACATTACGGGAATAATTTTCCACTATGTGTTCGAAATGCGTTCTTTTGTTGGGCATCAAAAGGTGCATCTATATGGGAATTGGTTTATTCTCCAAGTTGGTATGCATAATAAACAAAGTTTTTATCGAGATATAATGTTTTCTGACCATGTACACGTTACTTTTGCCATCGCCAATTAACCAATTAAAGTATGTCAATGTTATAGCTCCTTTGAAAATCTTGGCATGTGTATAGAATTTTAAAATGTTTAACTTTGATATTAATCTGAATTTAATATTACTTAGAACTCCGTTGTATCAAATTCCATTCGCTGAATGAATTCCACCGGAGAAATATAGCATAAAAGACAGAAATTGCTGATTTTAAGTAATTCACATTCTTTGAGTACTATTTCCAGCCCTGCCCGACTATAATGTAGCTGCATTTATTAAATATCCCTTTGTCATGAATTTTCCAAAATCTTCTTTATTTTACTTTAATGACAAACGGTAGAGTTCATGACTTTTATGGGTGAACTCAACCGGTAGATTTTAACATTCATTACAAGGAGTACGTTATTATACGCAAGTTAAATAATAACCCATTCCCAAATATTATCCTACATCACTAGATAACATAGTCAGTAAAAGTATTGAGAGAAAGGAAGAAATTGCAGATAATCAGCTGTTCCTCCCTTCCTCCTAATATTTACATGACTTTAACATTTTCTGCTTTCCAAGTTTCTGTCATCGGCAGCTCCTTCCAAGTTACACTGGTCTTAAATTTCGCAGTTTGGGAAAGGGTCAATCGATTATTTTCTCGTTTTCAAATTGATTGAATTGCTTTCAATGATGTTTTCATCTGATATTTGTTGCTTATATTCGTGAAAATAATTGTATTATATTGTACATTGTAGGACATTAAATCGGGTGATATGTATTCAGATCATCCTGCATTACTGTGCAGGATGATCCTTGTACATACCAGCCGAGCGTACAGGTAATTATCAACGAAACAGAAATTATCATGCCTTGTTGCAAGATATTGAAGCAGTAAAACGCATAATTTACCAAATATGACACCAAACCATATCTCTCGCTGTTATTTTAAATTTGAAATGCCTACATTACAAAACGTGATTTCCGCAAAAGAAAAATAATCATAATATTGCCATTGTTATGCCATGTACATATGACAACTGTTTGTAAGCATTGTAATGACGATGAACAATTCTGTTCAAGTCATTTTGTAAATAAAATGTTCTGTTCTGTTCTGTTCTGTTCTTTAATATGTCGAGGTATTTCGACAACAGCATTGACTTGAACACACAGAGTATCAAATTTATGTAAGGTCCGGTGTCTATTGTACTTTTGAACTTTATTTGAAGTGTCAGCTCGATACGTCTGTATCTGATAAAATTGTGAAGATGTTTGCTCGACATTTAAAATGTTTTACTTTCAACACGCTGTATAAAATTCTGATGGACTGAGGGTTATTTGAGAGTCTATTAGATTATATACTGAGAGGCAAAAATAAGTATACACCCTAGTTTTTCCACGTTTTCTGAATAAACGATTCATAATCGTGTGTAAAACTTTTAATCTCCTCCTAAGGTGGCCGTTTATTGATGTAACCTTCTAAACTATCCGTGTTTCTGTTCTTCCTTCCGTTGCGAAGGTCTTTTTATAGCATACGGTGTCACCGAAAAAGGGGATATAATCGATTAATTAATGCAAGCATCAACAGTGACACAAACCCTACATTTATTAACGAATTTTGATAAAAATATCACAGAAAGTTTAGTGTCATCTAAGACTATTAGTACATTGTTATTGTTTTTCCTATCAAGATGTGTCATGGCAAAAAGGGGCTTGATGAAAAACAACCTACCTGACATAATTCTTTCTATATTTATTGACGGATTTTGATGAAAATTTTACGCATAATGTTTCTAGAAACCTGACTAAGTGTATATAGTGTCAAATTTCTTTCATATCATGCTGTGTCATAGAAAAATGGGCCTTAAAGCAAAAAGTGGTTTATTTGTCGATTTCTACCAGCCACCGAATATTGTGTTATAATGTTAGAGTAAATTTAACGTTGTGATTTGTTGTGGTAAAGAATAAAGAAATCATACACGGTTTAACGGCAAAATTTGATGCTCCACTAAGTCGCACGTGCAAAGTTTGCAAAATCGGCATGTAGCATAAGTATGGGTAGTCAAGCAATTTCAGCTAAATTTTATCAACACTGTATTAATGGTTTATAGGTAGAAATGAGAAGTACAAAATTTTGAGTCAATATTATGGAAATTAAGAGAGATATTGACAAACAAAAAGTGTATACTTTCTTTTGCCTCTCAGTATATGTCTGTAAAAACGTATTTCATTGACATGCAATATATCTCTCCGACACCGCCTTAATAAAGCCAGATATCATAACACAGCTTGACATCTGTTTGACTAGGAATACAGAGAAGTACATTTGAGGAACATTTGAGGAATATACAACCGTTTCAGACAGCGAAATCTTACACGTCTCTAATTTAAAAGGTGCTGTAAAAGTAAACATGACAAAATTATAGTGGGCGAACACATTTTTATAGGTGATAGATCATTGTTTTGTTAGCAAAACGGATGTCAAAAGAACATTACAAGTTAACTGCATACATGCAGATCTAAAGATGGAGAAGGGGTGAATATATTCTAAATTTGTTATTACAAATCCAAACCCTAATATGTTGATACTCATTTAAATCGTCTAGAGGGGACAATTCCAATGAGTTTCCACAACATTGGCTTTTATGAAATGACAATAATGAAACCAAAATAAAGGGGGGTCTCATTTGCGCCCACGTACAGATTTTCTTGTAACTTTACTCATAGAATGCCTCTGACCTATGAACTACAAAAATATATTCGTTTTACTCAAAGAGTGCATATAGGTCTTTACACGGCACCTTAAAGTGTTCCCGGTTTTCATTGATACCCGTCTTACAAAAACTCAGTGTTGGCTATCTAGTTTTGGTATAAATCCACATGTTTTAATACAAATAGCAAGAGGAGTCATTGTAGAAACTTTTGATACCAATACTGTTGGTCCCAACATGCGCAAAAAATTCTTAGAAATTAATTTAGTCAGAAATTGTCAGAAAAATAGCCGAGAAATTTTCAAAACCTAAAATTCTATCAAATATTTTTTTATGTTCCTGTCTTTGTCAACCTATGAAATTGATAGGAAAGTTGGCCATATATTTTGCCCGTTTGTATGCAAAATTTGGTGAAAATTTGAAACCGGTAACATTGTCAAATAATGAAAATTGTGAACAACGACACCTTAAGATGTTCCCGGATTTCATTGGTACCTGTCTAGCAAAAGCACAATTTTGCTTACCTAGTTTTGATATCAGTCCAAAATTTTAAATCAGAATAGCAAGAGGAGTCACTGTAGAATATTTTGATACCAATATTGTTGATATCAACATGAACAAAAAAATTCTTAGAAATTTATTTTGTCAGAAAATGTCAGAAAAATAGCAGGGAAATTTTCAAAACCTAAAATTCTATCAAATATTTTTGAATGTTCCCGTCTTTGTCAACCTATGAAATTGATAGGAAAGTTGGCCATATATGTTCCCTGTTTGTATGCAAAATTTGGTGAAAATTTGAAACCGGTAATGTTGTCAAATAATGAGAATTGTGAACAATGACACCTAAAGATGCTCCCAGATTTCAATGGTTCCCGTCTAGCAAAAGCCCAATGTTGCTTACCTAGTTTTGATATCAGTCCCAAATTTTAAATAAGAATAGCAAGAAGTGTTATTGTAGAACATGTCGAACATTTTCAGACCAATATTTTTAATAGCAGCATGCCACGTAATTTCTCAAAAATCTATTTAGTCAGAAATTGACAGAAAAACAACCCAGAAAATTTTATAAAACCTAACATTCAATCAAACTTTTTTGTATGTTCCCGTCTTTGTCAACCAATGGAATTAATAAGAAAGTTGGCCATATATGATCTCTATTTGCATGCAAAATTTGGTGAAAATTTGAAACCTGTAACATTGTCAAATTATAAAAATTTGGAACAACGGCATCTTACCATGCTCCTGGATTTCAATGGTACCCGTCTAGCAAAAGCCCAATTTTGCTTACCTAGTTTTGATATCAGTCCCAAATTTTGAATCAAAATAGCAAGAGAGGTCATTGAAGAACATTTTGGTACCAACAATGTTGATGCCAACATGCGGAAAAAATTCTCAGAAATTTATTTGGTCAGGAATTGTCAGAAAAACAGCCGAGAAATTTTCAAAACCTTCAATTCAAATAATTTTACTTGTATGTTCCCGTCTTTGTCAACCTATGAAATTGATAAAAAGGTTAGCCATATATGTCTCCTAGTCGTATGCAGAATTTGGTGAAAATTTGAAACCCGTAACATTGTCAAATAATGAGAATTGTGAACAACGGCACCTTAGAATGCTCCCGGATTTTAATGGTATTCATCTAGCTAAAGCTCAGTATTGCCTGCATAGTATCGATATCAGTCCCCAATCTTAAATCAGAATAGCAAGAGGAGTCATCGTACAACATTTTTGTATCAATATTGTTGATACAAACATGCGAAAATGATGCATGTTCTTCTCAAATCTGAGATTATCAAAAAGTTCATAGGTCAACAAAGCAGTGGCTAGTTCATCTTTACAATAGAAATATTAGCAATTTTGCATTCAAAGGCACAATTAATGTACAATAAAAACTGTTTTTGTGTTCTTTTTATTATCTTGAGCAGTGTAGTAAAGAAAATAATGTTTATATTTTTAATTACTGTGCGAAAATGCCCAACACTGTAACCGGAAGAAGAAGAAAGTAATCTAAGTGCTGATAAGCCACAAAAGAAAGTTAAAAAGGGTGACATAATAGATTAAATATGTAACATAATGTATCTCCTTTATTTTTCATCCCCACATTTTATAATTTACTCTGCTGTTTGGGATTTTTTCTACCATTATATTATTGGTGGGTGGGGTACGACAATGTGCCCACTATTCTTTAAAATCATGTTTTTGTGTGATAAAAAGTTAAAATTAATGCCATGTGTAAGTTGGTTATGTTAAATAAAGACAAGACAAAGCATAATGAGCTATTTACATATATGTATTTAAAAATAATTTAGTAAAATCTTAGATTTTCATTCTTAGAAATCTGGACCCTTTACACTTAAATTCAAAAACAACAGTGTTACCGGTTTTATTTTTTCTTCATATTTTACCATAAGCATGGGCATATATAAGGGCAATTTTTATGTAAATTTCATAGGTTGACAAAAACTGGAACTATGTGAAATTAAGACCTGAATTTGGTCGAAATTCTTAAAAACTTAAATTTGGCGATGATGTCATGCAAAATCTTCTAGAAAATTGTTTTTTGTTGAGTAATATATACTATTCTGGTTTATACACGATGAGAAATTATTAGACATTATTTTTGGGGACAATTTGGCTCAAATACGACAAAGCTGGGTGTATATGGCCTCGTTAAGTTAGGATACCCCCCCCCCCATTTTAAGCAAAAATCTTTTAAAAATTCTTAAAAAAATATTTTCCAGAAAAGAATTTTAAAAAAACATTTCGGGAATAACGCGGTAATAAAGAATACTAACTTTATACCAAATTTCATGAAATTCTGAGCGTGGGCACAACCCTATGGGAATTTCTGATAGGGCCCCCCTTTCAATAGTTATGTGGCAATCCATCCAAATATAAAATACACGTTTATACTGCTGTAAAACTAGACACCTTAATGAAAATGGACAATAAAAACCAAATGTCATGACAAGTAGACAGTATCCAAGGGCGTGCAAATTGACACAAATTAGTCTTGTGTCTGCAAGCGGAAGTCAATTAGGGTCCCCTGTAAAAGGTTCATATGTCAACGTTACAACACTTGTTGGGAATGTTTATGAGCACGAAATACGGCCATTGGAAATTGTCAGTATCACAGCGTGAGTCGTCTTGTTGTCTTTATTTTGTGTGTCATATTGCAATCATTATGAACATAATCCTGCGAAATCCTCGTACAAGACTCATTACATAATGACTTATTCTGTTATTGAAAGAAGGCATAATTATACTGCATTGGCCATTGTCAATTTAACATTTTTAAACAATATGATCGTATTGTAATACAAAAGTTGTAGCAGTATATCAACATAACAGTCTGCACGTTTAGGCGGGTATAAATACGTGACAGTTTTAATTACCAAAAATGCCTATTTTACTAGACAGAAATGAAAAGATGTATGTATATCTCCATTCACAAATGTCTATAATGATGATGCTTATTCGGACCGTAAAAAAACATAATCTTCTCTGCTACAATTTCTAAGCTAGAGTAACACAATGAAAATTTTAATTACAAAGCAAATTTCGCAGAGTCTGTGCAATAAGAACGAACTAAAAACGGGACATACTAGCAAAGATCGTGACACACATAAGTATGTCTGCAGAATCAAGAATAACCTTCATTGATTTTCTGCTCTAAAGACAAAAACAACTGTCAAAATCGATGAAACTTCCCTTCTAAATATTGCAAGAGAAAACATAATTAAATGTGGTATGCGGGGGTCTATATGTTTTCTTTGATTTTTATCCAATTAGCGAAGGTGAGGGATAGACCGAATAAACTTTCACTGGGGCTTGTTGCTACAGTCGTTTGTAGAAATATGTATGCCTCTACTATGTGAAATGCTTGCTTTTTGAAGAAAAAAAATAGATGACGAAAATGGCATCTTTAACATTATACCAGAAAAGTACGCATTTAATTTCTTTGGAAAAATACATTTGTTGCATTGAAACGTTTTAATCAATCTCAAAGCACAAAATCGTTTTAAACTGTTTTGTTTCTCGAATAGCTAGACGTCAATTTCTTTGCATTCAAAATTAGTTAATGTTTTAAAAATGTTTAATTCGACAAACAAGAACTCTCAATTATAAAAATTATACTAACACACAAAAAAGCGTCCCCTTGATTAAAGGAAACAGAGTACCTTTGTCTATGCAAAATGATATCGAACATGGTACATGTATCAACATTTACAAAAAAGTATTTTGCTGTAGGACGATTTACATTTGACATGAGTTTTACCATTAACAAAAGTTTGCTATACATTTAAAGTGACATTTCAGAATTTTTTGTCATAAATTTTACTTTTATTTTTATCTGAAAGAGCACATTTCCTTATGGAAATTCTGAAAATTTCAAGCCAAAATATCGCGCCGTTTACGAGAAATTTTTATTTTTGTGTTAAAATTGGAGAATTGTTGTGGACAACAGTTCGGATTTATATGCAATTTATCGATTATGTCTCAACTTTAAATGCGTGTTTCTCGCTTATTGGCAACAACTTAAAAACATTAATAGTATTTATACTCATTAGAATAACCAATCTTGGCATCAAGACATACTTTAAAAAATTGAAATTGGAATGAAATGTCCCTTTAAGATTTTCAGAATTTTCATAAGGAAATATGCTCTTTCAGATAAAAATAAAAGTAAAATTTATGACAAAAAATTCTGAAATGTCACTTTAACTAAAAGACGGTGAAAAGTAAAAGTTGAAGACTTATGGCATCATGTTTTTGTGGGTAATCCATTTCCGCTGACGTCATAAAGCGTTATGACAGATCTATGTACTTAACTTCGTAGATAAGAGCAAAGTATTTTCCTGTGCCCAAATGCACATTGTCAATAAACATGTAAAATGTCATAACATTTAGTTTCTGAAAATATCTCTCATACATGTTTATATTCATAAAAAATAGATGCTTGTGAGGAAAATGTATGTATATATTTTAAACAAAAGTCTGAGAAAGGACATAATGCCATACTCAAGTGGCATGGAATTGCATCTTCAAATAAAATACCAAAACCACTCCTCGTCTTTTCAATCTCTAGGCAATCAAATTTAAATAGACTTTTGTTGATCACCATGCGCTGTAATGGAAATTTTAACTTTGTTTGATTGAAATGGCTGCATCATCGTGTAATTACATGTACGCTCATGCAATCTCAACAAAAACGCTTAACCCTCTCACAAACAATCAATAGTATCGATGACACTGTAAGACAAGGTTTGGGAAATCATTGAAGCAAAAGAAGAAAATGCTGGCAATCACAGTCGCCCTAAGGTAGAATACTCGTAATGTGCCCATTTTGAGATTATTAAAACATCGGATTTTTTCGAGCGGTGTCGTTACGTGTAGGTATCCGAACCTATCCGGACGCGGTCGTAAACATTCGGCGGTTGAACGTTCCACCGCCGAATGTTTTCGACGTCGCCCGAATAATTCCGACGTCGCACGAATCTCATTAGGTGTAGACTACCTTAACTAAGGAACGTGCTCAACCGGCTGATTAACCACGACGGAAAATAGTTTACTCTTCAATATAGAATAGTGGTGATAGGAATGTGATGAAAGGTAAAAAACAACAAGTTCTAGAAATAAATCTAGTATATACACGGTGGGGATTGTGCATGCTGGGATGGGTAAATCTACGGACAAATTTGCCTCGCTTCAGGTAAGACATTTTGCAATAACTTCCTTATTTCTGCGTCAATTCAAAAACGGTTTGTTGCATGTACCCCGCCTTACTGAACTCTTTCCTCCCATGCATGCTTTCCACGACACCTTTTTGTACTTTTTGCGAAAAGTGATCCCAACCGACCAGAAAAAACGACAAAAAATCGGATCGTTTTTCAGGTCAGTTGGGATCAATTTTTGGGGGAAATAAGGTGAGTTTTCAAATAGGTAATACACCTGAGGAAAGCGCTCCGTAAGGCGGGGTACATGCAACAAACCGCTTGAAAATTGACACAGAAATAAGAAAATTATTGCACAATTTCCTACCTGAAGCGTGGCTTATTTTGTCGTAGTCGTTATCATTTCGTTTTCTGGTCAGTTGGGATTAATTTTTAGAAAATTTAATAGGATACCACAAATAATCCATGTATCCGAGGAAAGAGATTTTCAAGGCGGGGTACATGCAACGGAACTTTTGAAAATCGACAAAGAAATAAAGGAGTTATTGCAAAATATTTGACAAGATTCGAGATTATTTTTGTCCGTATTCGTTATCCATCCCAGCATGCACAATCCCCACCGTGATATAGCACCAGAAAAAAATCATCCGAAGGATTATCCCCGAAACAATAACGGATAACGATCAGTTACTTTAGATTATAGCATATCGAATGTAAGAGATGTGTTAGATGTGGTCTTTTAATGTTCATTGATACGTACGGAAATTAGAAAGCACGATAATCAACTTAAAATGTGAGGTATTTGGATTCTTTGAAGCACAAAATATGTTAAGGAGGATACGTTTTGATTAACAATGAAAAGTGGTAATTCATTCATTTATTCGTACATAATTTTAGTCAGTACATGTCCTTGCAAAAAGCTTAGCTAAATATGAAATAACGTTTTCGCATTTTACACCACAATTTCTATAGAAAACGTAATATTAATGAATAATAAACGATTGACTTTGAAAAAAAATATAGTCTCATTATGTGTCAGTTGGGCATCCATAGCTCGTTTAACAACTTTTCGGCGGCCCAAACCCTTCCTGCAATTTGACAAAAGACAGTTCTAGTAAATCAATCCACGAACTTTCTAGTCACAAATAGTACATGAAATTATACTTGTATGTATACTTATAGCTAGTAGTTAGATGCAATTATTGTGGTTGAATATCGCTGCCGCGTGCTACAGCTTAAAACAACGACGACAGATACGTCTATACAGATGAATACAGATACAGATACCCGATGCAACCCAAACAACAGAAAAGCCTTAACTAATTAAATCAATCTCGTATTCATACCATCATACTGGATACGCCAAAAAGACGACTTGTTGTATCCGTGTGTCGACAGGAGAGTTTATATCTTACCATCCCATCTCAACCCTATCTAAACCACGAGTCTGATAAGTCTGGACTTCATAAAATATTAACGAGAATGGCTTTTATTGAAGTGCTGCTTGCTCCCATTTAACGCTTTCCTTAATAAGACAATGTTTTGATGCAATGAATAAAAAGGGTATGGAAAACATTGAGATAAAAGAACAACATGGTAATCAGCATTTTCTCCTTTTGCGCAATTTTCATGTGCTATCTTTTACATAAATCATATCTATATCAACATCAATTTGGCCAACTGAAGCATCTTTCAAGTTTGGTCTACTTTTTACCATTTGGGAAAGGGTTATTGCTTTGCTTAACAAGACTGGGTTTCTGAAATTTTCAATAATGAATTTTTGAATTGACCAAACAGACCAAAGGGTCAATGTCTATAACCAGTATCAAAAAGCAAGATACATTTGTGACTTACATTTTTGCAATGTACACAAAGTTCATGTTGCACAATGCCAATTTTATCTTGTGAAGAACATTTGAAATTAGAATTATCGAAATTGTTGCCGTTTTGTATAAAGTCAAACATTTGTGACCCGTCCCGCTAAAAGGGACCTTATGGGAAGTGTGAAAAATATTGACCCTAGTCAGTCTGCGCAGTCCGCGCAGCCAGACTAGGGCCGACACTTTTCACTTTTATGTAATTTCCTAAATCCGGAATGTTTTCCCTGTCTTACTATATGTTCATTTTTCGCACATGGGATCTAGTTGATCAGCACTGAGTCTGACAAATGTGTCAAAATTTGGATTTTTGGAGTCTGGATAAGGTCCCTTTTAGCGTGACGGGTCACATTTAAGAAATACGACCTAAGGTCACGGTGTTCGAACATACTAGAGAAAATAAAATTCCAGAGTTATCAAATAGCTACGATACGTTGTAGTTGTTTGGCATAGCATTCTGTTTGTATCAACAGCACATTTCAACATGTATTTGTAAAATAAATTTGCCATTCGAGATAGTACAGCTTTTTTCAGTTTTTATTCTTCTAGAAAACTTCAAAGATTAAGTATCCCAAACGAAAGAATGTTCAAAACTTGGTTATCAAATTTCAATCAAAGCAACAAAAATTTGATGAAACATGTTTTTGAAAATGAAAAGCATTTTTTGTAGTTTAATGGTGGCTTACAATTGCTAGTTTTCTAGTGGCTGGTATCTGTGTAAAAGGTTACACCTTTCTTGTGGTCCTATTAACCCTTTCCCAAACAAGACCTGGTTTTGACATCCCTAACAGAACAAGCTTGGGAAAACATTGAGGCAAAAGAAGAAACTGCTGATAACCAGCAGTTTCTCCTTTTGCCTTAATATTTTCTGGGCTATATTGTACGCAAATCCTATCGGTATCAACATCAACAAAAAATTGGACCACCCTAAGATTTTGCCGTTTGGGAAAGGGTTAAATGGCCCGATTATACTTGTTCACGCGATGCTAGCACAGTTATAGAGCATTATAATAGAATTGGTGTTGTAATGGCGTGATGAATACAAAACCTTACATGTTTGAGTTGCTATCTTTTACGTGTGGGAAAGGCACATGTTGTTTGGTCTAAATTGTTATACAAGGCACGTGTCCTACAAAAGTTGCAAGTCTTTTAATGTCGATCATTTGACTTGAACACAATCTTTGTTGTGGTTATAATGATAATATTATCGAAGTCATTCACTGTTATGTATTGAGAGTAGCCTTTGCATTGACCAATCAAACGTGTTGTAATGCACCTTTAACCAGAACCATCAAATAACTTTTGTATCGGATGGTGATGGCTGATATTAAATAGGGCTGCTTGTTTTTAACATATAATAACACATTACGGAATATTCGCCGTCAAAATACAGGCAATTTTATCTCGACTCGGCTCATTCTATTTCCTTAGCATTTCTAAAAAATGAGTAAAGGGATTTATTTCGAGTATTTTTCTCGACATACAAAAGCCACTCCTTTCGAAGACAATTTCCGTGTGGAGGGTACTTAAATTCCCAAATACAATTCCTGTTGACGGAATTGATGGTTGTGCTGAGTAGTAAGAAACAATAACTACAACAAAGCAATTTGTCCTCTTGTCATTCCTAGTCTATTATCTTTGTGTTAGAATTCTAATAAACACCGGGAACGCTCGTGCAAATTCATTTGTCAAAGTACCACTCAAAAACAAATAAAAGCCTAAGAGTATATCAAAGGGAAATTGTAGTGCTAACAAGATGGTCCTACATACACGAAATACGGAATTATGTACCCCACGTTGGTGTGATTTTTGTTTATCATTCAGAGCAACAAATAACAGGGGGCAATGACGTTCAAATATGTAGTTTCAGATCAAGACCATATATTGTGGGTACTCATTTGAATCGTCTCAACGAGACGATTCTACTGAGTACCCACAATATAGGTTTTGATGACTTTTGAAATATATTTTGCATTTTGAAGATCCATTAGATCCCATTATCTGTAACTAAGGTCCTGAAGAATAACAACGATTTACAGACATATCACCGACACCAGGTTGCATTTTCAGAAGGAATGAAAATGGTACATGTAACAGATTGATTGACACAACTACAGAACATGTTATTATAGGGTTCTTGTCGGTGAAAACATTCTTATTTTTAAACAAAAAGTATAATAAACCTGTTGTTGAAATACTATTTTCCACCCTGAGAAAATACAAAGACGATTTCGATTTTTCTAAGATCATAGAAGATGACCCTTTAAATTGACATTTCTTTCTTTTTTTTTCTTCGTAATGTTTTCTTTTATTTTTATCTGAGAAGAGAATATTTTCTTATGAAAATTCTGAAAATTTCAAGACAAAGTATTGCGCCGTTTATGAGAAATAAATATTTGTCTATTAAAATTGATGTGGACAACAGTTCAGACGTATATAGAATCCGTCCTTTCTATCTCAGTTTTTCAATTATCAGCAACAACTTAAAAAATAAAAGCAATTATACGCATTAGAATAACCAATCTTGGTTGGCATCAAGACATACTTTAAAAAATGAAATGGTAATGTTTTGTCCCTTTAATTGTGCCTGTCAGACGTTACTGTAAGTTAACACCGGATTTGCATCAAAACGATCGTAAACGCTTCTAGAGGAAGGCCAAAAATCTCTGCGACTATCCTGAAGCCTGAAGAAGATATGATAATTTTAACGACTTAAACCAAATCCCGCTATTTCAGAGCACCCTTTCCGGAAGGAGTCTTTTTTGCCATCTCCAGTATATCAAAGAAGGGTGAAAACAACATTTGGACAAAAATACAATGCTGGTCACCAGTCTTTTCTTCATTTAGATAAGATATGTAATATAGAATGTTAGTTATATATTACGTTATTTTGCCATGGTATGAATCAAATTAAAGTAGCGTTATTTTGGCCATTTTGGAAAGGATTACGGCTTATATCTTTCCTCGTAAATATCCCCGAAATACCTCGAGTATTAAATCGTCATTATGTTTTACACAGACAAAGTGTTAATGGCGAAAAACACGATGTTTTACTTATTTTTCTTATTGAATTCTCGGCCCATAAAATCCATCGGAACAACACTTATTTGAGAGGTTTATTAGATTTAATTCTTTTTTCGTCAAGTACTTTATACCGGTAAACAATTTTGAACTTGAGAAACCAGTTTGATGTTTAACAAATTACCAGTCAGCAAACTCATAGACTTCAGCAAATTTAAAGATGTTATAAACGACAATTTAAGTTAAACTTCAACATTGTAAATCTAAAATTTGGAATGTCTTTGTAGAAAATATTTTCCGCATTGTTTTCCAGAACCCATGGAACTGGGTTTCAAGATATTGTCCAAATTACAGCATTGACTCTTTATCGTATCTGGGATTTGGAAAAGAAAGAAAAAATAGGTAAAGCCAAACAAATAAAATGCTCGAAAATGTAGAAAAGAGACAAATCGATACACTTTGGATGATGCTGTTCAGATAACAGAAAATGGCTGTTTCAATTGTAAAAATTAGCCGCGACGCGAGAAAAGCGGAATTTAGCATAAGCGAAAACAAAGACACAGATCATCTTCGCGGTAACCGCGAATCTGATCAGCGTCTGTGTTTTCGCTGGTGAGAAAGTTTAGTTCTTCTTCTTCCCATGAACGAAATTTCGTGACTCTAATCACTTTCAGCGGCTGTACAGCCTCATTTGTGTCGGATCTGGTCAAAACTCCCGAAGACCGATTTTCTCGCGTCGCGGCTCAAATATCATACTATGTTTTTATCATACTATTGGCCCACCAGACCCGTTGATTGAGTTGTTGAAAGCCCCCGACCGCTGATTACATCGCAATGATGATTTATAGGTTGTTTGTACCTTTTTCGACAATAAGGTTACAACAATAAAATCACATCTGTCCACACGATGCTTTCTACGCAAATCAGCAGCAGCAATTGATCGTCTTCTGTGTATTAATTACCAATGAACGACTTATTTTTACCCCTTTTTAATGTGAGACCTGGGTAATGCAGTTCCTGTATAATCGTTATATTTCGACTTATTCCATGATGTCCGTTAGTCCTAACATTTTTAAAGTACCGATATATGCAATATCGAATGTTTCCGTAACAATGGATATAATTGAACGTGCTTTGATTTCAGGGGAACATTCTAATCAGTTTTTGTGCAAAATATGTTTATAAATTGTATGAAGAGTAGGCAAAACAAGAAAAAAGAAAGCAAACATTCAAAGTTCGTGAGAATGAAAGTTACCTCCCTTTGAAATTGTCTATTCGCACCATACATATTTTGTCCTATAACTGGTCACATAGCCCATTACCCAGGTCTAACTTTAAGATTAAAGCTTTTTAAAATATTGAGACTAAAGACAAATTTTATCCCATTAATATAAACATGCATTGTTGAGGCTACAACAGTAAACAAATTGCAAGTCTTTTATTTACGTTTTCTTAGAGTGTATTTCTGACCGTCTGTCTGTGCTTATCTAGTTCTAATGAACAATTGACCACCGTCGATGATACTATATCGTCGCTATTCAACAATCAAAATACTGAAAGTACTGTTGTGAAGAAAATTTGTTAACAATGTGGGTCTGTCCAGAAGTAGAGTACTATGATTAGGTACTTTGATTATCCATTTGAATACCTTGAATACTTTGATTCGTAGAGTACTTTGATTAGGTACTTTGATTATCCATTTGAATACCTTAAATACTTTCGATTTCATGCATCTACCTATAGCTCTGAATATATTTCATAGTTCAGAAAACTTGACTGACCCATTTACAAGGAAGGCCATTGGACTGATATTTGAAACATAATTAAGCAAATTACTACATCGGTCTTTTCTTCTATTAGAGACATGATTAATTGAAAGTTTCATTTTCAGTAACACAATTCAATATCTACATGTATAACTTCAGACTTACATATTGAATATTCGAATGACTGTTACCTCATTAATCCTTGCTTTTGATGGAACTCTTTATAATGAGGAGGACCGGAAGATGTTGTGTGGTATGCAGAGACTGCTAAAGTGCAGAGAGAGGCAGCTGCATAGAGAAGCAAATTTTGCAAAATGTGTTTCCCAAAAACCTCGTAACTGCAGTAACAAGCTGCAGTAACGAGGGTTCTGTTGAAAAAGCATCGACATGTAAACAGCTCCACTGAAAGGGTGATACAAATGATCGTCTGATCCAGACGTATAAATGAAAGGGATTGACCGGACATTAGAGATATGAGGGGAACATTGTGGGTGTTCAATGGAATAATCTTTAGACAATTCAAATGAGTATTCATAGTATAGCGTTTTACGTATAGTCAATACTATTTTAGCTTTCCTATGAACACCCTTGGTCCGCATTGACTGTACAAAGCTCTATATCGTGGCTTTTCAACGAAAACCTCGTATCTGCAGCTTAAAACAAGCTGAAGTTACGAGGTTTTCGTTGAAAAGCGACGATATAGGCATACTGGTACTTAATGTATCTTAATGCTTTGTTTATCTTTTAATACAATCTTACATAAAGTCGTCCATCAACGTACACGTGTTCTTCCTATTTTTCCTGAAAGTTCTCCAGAAAAATTGTATCAAATTGTAACAGAGGCGTTTCCAAATTGATGTGTCTTTTACGTGCTTCGATTGAAGGGCCGATAAGTTAGAATTAATGTGAAGAATCATTTAATGCTTTCTCAAACTTTTTTCTTGTTTTGATTAAAAAAGGAACGATTTTGGAAATTATTGAAGAAAATGAGAAAATGGTGACAAATAACTATTTATCATTTTACCACTGCAAGGTTTGTTGTATTGTGCATGCATTCCGGGTGTTGTATTTATCTCTTTTGCCATTTGCAATAGGCTTTGAATTGGAAAAGTCTAAAATATCTCTGTCGGGGAAAATTAAACTTATAGATTTTAGCCATTGATAGACACAAATCGTGCCAGAAAATAGGCGCGTTTTACTACAAGATCGTGTGTGTAATATGTTTATTGTGTCGGCGTTATTAAATTCAGACATTTATCTTTCAATATTTGATGATAAATTTAATAAGTTTTTCTAGTTTAACTGTAAGTGGAACAAACTTAATGTTGTTTACGTATCAGCATTTTTCGTTATCTCAAGCAACGAAAGGGCCGTTGTCCCATATCCAAGTACATCGCTGCATCAAAACATAGATACTATGGTATTAGCATAGTCTATCCCTAATGAGATGTACACGACGTCGGAATTTTTATTGCGACTTCGTTAGCTTTCGTTAAGTATCCGAACCGATTCGGGTAATATTGTAGACATTCGGCAGTGGAACGTTCCACCGCCGAATGTTTACGACGTCTCCCGAATAACTTCAGCGTAGCACGAATTTCATTGGAAGTGGACTACCTTAAACAAGCTATAATTTTCTAAGGGTTTCCGATAAAAATGGACGAAATATTGTCGGTGGGGTGTCAAAACCTCGTAACTCCAGCTTTTTCAAGCTGTAGTTACGAGGTTTTGACTCCCCACCGACGAATTAAGTTTCATGTCACAACCTGACCTAGTACCAGTATAGAAGCATTATTCATTCATATATACGTAATAATTATGCCATTCCGTGGTATTCCGTCTGGATTAATCTGTCTGAAACGTGTCTTGATTGAAAGAAAAGATTATTTGATTAAAACTTGGGCATGCGTTAACAAATATCTTCCCACGAATTGGCTTCTCAGACCGATTTTATAAAGCCTGTAAACTTTACAAAGTAAGATACTCTTATAAATAGCCTGAATATACTCTGCATACACAACAGGCTTAGAATTAAAAAAAAAGATAAAAAAAAAAAAAAAAAAAAAAAAAACATAGTCTAGTATGTAAAATTTTCAGAAAACTGATTTCATCATATATGAATAAGTGAGAAAAATTGTTGAAAGCCATTCCCAATTTATAACTGCATCTAATTTCGTCTACGCCGACTCATGTCGACGTTTCCTGAAAATGTGCGAACATTGTATTATCGTCAAATTTTTACGATGTGCACTTCACATTTACGACTTCTTACGGCGTGAAACTAATCTCCGTTATTCCGGAAAAACGTCTTCTTTCTGCCTGTTTTAGACATATATCGGTGACGCGATATGTTATTTTCTCATTCCTAAAGTGCAATTTCATGTAATACTGACTCACCGTACAAAAGTAAGACGCTTAAACCCTTTCCCAAACAACTGTCCTTTCTTTCTACTTAAATACAAATTGAAGAGATGCCAATGATCGTTGTATTTTACGCATCAGCACCATGGAAATATTGAATGAAAGGAATAGAATAAGACATTTTTTCTCTCATCTTTTCATTAGCTTTCTAGACTATGAACCAGCTGTTTCTGTGAAATGAATCCACGCTCGCATGTATACGCGAAAGAAGATATTAAATTTGTAATATCCTGAGAAGTTACTAACCATTTTTTCTGTACAATATTGACACGTAAAATGTCTAACAGCATAAATATCTAAGTTCAATTAGCCCTTTCTCAAATAATAGTATGTTGTTAAGTCCCCAATATGATAAGCTTGGAACAATATCGAGACTAAAGGGGCAAACGCTAGTAATCAGAGTTTTCCTCATTTTTTTTTTCAATTTATCTCTTCTGTATCGTAAAAAAGGTCTTATATTATCAATATTCATTTTGACGACTGTATGAGCTTCTGATTTGAACCACAAGAGAATTGTGTCTTTATAGATAGCGTTTAAAAACTCAGAAGCAGAAAAAATACATGTAGTGTCCCATTTAAGAGAAATAGAATAAAGCAAAACTAATCCCAACGTCATTGTCTATTTTCAGTTTGCAGTATAAAAGTTATCCGACAAAGTACACCAAAGTTTCTCCCGACCCCTCAAAACGTGACTGTACATAAAGGCGAGTTGGCCAATCTTGTGTGTCGAATACAGAACCTAGGTCCAAAAATGGTAAGTGGAAAATATCATCGCTTTTTAACAAAAACCTCGTAACTGCAGCTTTAAATAAGCTGCAGTTACGAGGTTTTCGTTGAAAAGCAGTGATATCTAGTTATACGTAATATACATCAAATTTTGATATAAAGTATTCCACCAGGTACTTCCAAATTTCTTGCAACACCACTAAAAGTTATAGTACATAAAGGCAAGTTTGTCAATCTCAAGTGTGGTATACAGAATCTAGGATCAACAATGATAAAAAATATTTATGAAAGAGTGTGTCGCAGCTTTTCAACGAAAACCTCGCAACTGCAGCTTAAAACAAGCTGCAGTTACGAGGTATTGATGAAAAGCGACAACACATTTAATACGTTATCTGGAAGCATGTATCATTTAAAGTGACATTTCAGAATTTTTTGTCATAAAATTTACTTTTATTTTTATCTGAAAGAGCATATTTCCTCATGGAAATTCTGAAAATTTCAAGCCAAAATATTGCGCCGTTTACGAGAAATTTATATTTTTGTGTTAAATTGAACAAATTGTTGTGGACAACAGTTCGGATTTATATGCAATTTATCGATTATGTCTCAACTTTAAATGCGTGTTTCTCTCTTATTGACAACAACTTAAAAAAACTAATAGTATTTCTACTCATTAGAATAACCAATCTTGACATCAAGTCATACTTTGAAAAAGTGAAATTGGAATGAAATGTCCCTTTAAGACTACATGTACAACAGAATAGGATACACGGCGGTGAATCGCGTAATAAAACATTTTAAAAAATGTAAAAAAATCTGTTTTTATGTGAACAATTTCAAAACGGTTCGAAGCAAAGAATGTGGAAAACGTCAGGGATTGACATGATGGGTTAGATCGTTTAAACAACACCCTATGAAAGTTATTAGCAGCCAACACAAATTTCGATTGGTCTTCAAAAACATTTGACTGGTGCTATTGAAAAGACCGTTTGTATTCAGCATATTCATGGCATATTCCATCCTCTTTGCTTCTGAAATGGCTCATATATCAACACAATTATAAAAAATACCGGAAATGTTGTTTCACGTAATCCCCCGGCATGAACTACCTTAGAACAATCTGATAATGATCAATTCAATTTGCTGTCTGTAGCGACCATAATGAATAAGCTATGAAACACGTGACTTTGTTAGGTTTGTTGATATGCTTTTATCGAATGGTACGTATCTCAATATTGAGTTTTATGTATTTGATTTAAAATTTGAGAAAATGTGTATTTATATTCTGTTTTTATTAGGGAGACAGGGCGGAGTCTAAAATGGTTCATTACATTTAAGCTTGGGAAGAAACAGCCTTCTCGATTAGCGATAAATCGTCGGTATTATGGCAAAACATTTTAACTACAACGTGAATCAAGCTGTAGTACCAAGGTTTTATAAAAACGCATTTTACAATCGCACATTCTTTCAATTTCGAAATGTGTTCATGCTCGTGCCGCATGCTTTTCTCTTAAAGTGACATTTCACATTTATTTTTCCTAAATTCTACTTTTATTTCATCTGAAAGAGCATAGTTTCTTATGAAAATTCTGAAAATTTCAAGCCAAAGTATTGCACCGTTTACGAGAAATGTATATTTTTGTGCTAAAATTAAACAAATTGTTGTGGACAACAGTTCAGATTTATATAGAATTTGTCATTTCTGTCTCAACTTTGAAGGCGTATTTTTCGCTTATAAATAACAACGTCAAAAAACTGATAGCATTTCTATGCATAAGAATAAACCATCTTTGCATCAAGACATACTTTTAAAAAATGAAATTAATGTGAAATGTCACTTTAAATTAACCAAGATATCGAGAAGTTAACTCGTCGAATAACCTCTTTGCTTAAGCCTCTCTTACAACCCGTCGTGCGTCTTTCTAAATCGTACGTTTTAAAAAGACGCATGACGGGTTGTAAGAGTGCCTCAAAATATTGTCCGGTCAATTCTTTGCTGCGCGCAGACTGCGTCGTGGTTGTGTCCACCAAAATCGTACGTTGCACGTCCGTGCATCGTACGACTAAACGTGCGTTTTAGACGCAGACAGCGCGCAGACCGCACGCAGGACCACGTACAACCGGTTGTAAGAGAGGCTTTAGCCACACCCTGAAAGGTGAATAAAGACAGAGAATACCGTGCGTTTTTGTTTACACAAGTTAGAAAAAAATATCATAACAAAGTCACGTGATTGCCGCCTGTATGAAATGCCAATATGAAACCAATGTCCCCTTTTCCAGATCCATAGATATTAGCCGTGTGTCATGGATAGTTGACAAACAATTAAACATATAAAATCTAAAAAATAAAGTAAAAAACAAAAATGCTCACTATAAATTGGGCTGATCGCAACAACAATTAAATGTGTTTTTTTTTTTCTATTCATCTTAGAACAAAGTTCCATATGTGACTCATACTTAAGGTATCTACTTAGTTGCCGAATTTCTCCTTGTGGCTGAGATTTCACAGCAAAACACTTTTCATTTCCCAAACATTAAAAAATCCGCACTGTTCCAATTTATATGCCTATTTATTTCACTGTCAATGCAGACAACATAATTGATATTAACAAAGTAAACAACAGTACCGGAACTCTTACAGGATAAAATAATTGGTATCAGAATATCTTCTTTTGCATAAATGTTTACAGAGCTTATGAACTAAGACCGCAAATTCCATATCTCACTTGATTGGGAAAAGGTTAAATGTAATAGCAGTACTATAACATTGTTTAAAACCGTTTAAGTGGCAATTCGGGAGATTTATAACTTTGAGAGAAAATTCGTCTTAGTTTCAATTGCTTAATTACTCCGCGGTGGTAGGATCAAATGGATTTTCTGTAAGTAAAGAGGGGGAATTCGGCGGTCTAATTAAGATAATTGGGTCAGAGAGACATTGTTTGATTTTGTTGTCCTGTCACGTAAACTCTTAGAAAATGTGGTGAGGAATGAATTTTAAGGTCACGAATAGCTTGCCTTGTATTAGATTGAGGCTGTATAGTTGATTCTACGCGAATGCGCGGAGCGCATTGAATGTTTATATCGCGTAGAATCTACTATGTAGACGCTATCTGTATTAGTGTTCGCCAGCAATTTATTGTAGACGGGGCGTGGCTATGTATAGACGTCACATAAACTAGCCGACAGTCCCGTTTATGCAAAATATAGCGGCGAAATTATAAAACATATTGAAATTTCATTGGTCCAAAAAGTAGGTCGAGCACTTAATTCTTCTATAGTTCATTGTCTGTTCCATTTTGTTAAATGGCCGCTATTTTACCAAGTACATACATGTAATAACGATCACTTGACGTGTGTAAAGCCTGTTAAGATGGTGTATTGCATACATGTATCAAGAGGATGTACTTTCAAAAAGCTAAAGACAAGAATTCTACTACCCGGAATGTGATTTTGTGTGGTCGTTTCTTTTCACTCCGGCAAATTACAGTTAAATCTTGTAGTCTCCAAAGTAT
This sequence comes from Fragum sueziense, assembly GCA_963680895.1. Lineage (NCBI taxonomy): Eukaryota > Metazoa > Mollusca > Bivalvia > Cardiida > Cardiidae > Fragum > Fragum sueziense. Next base: position 12,805,795 of record OY804598.1, on the reverse strand, counting down.
CCTTTTATAAGCGATAATGTGTTTTTGTTCAGTAAATGTGGTATTTTTTTTTCTCTTTTATGATCCTGTTGTGTGAAGACATTTGAATGATGAACATCAAATGTCATCAAATAGTGAGAACCAGTAGAACCACCACCAAGATGGGGAATCACGTGCATGGCAACAGTTGAAGAGAATCTTCAATAGATACATTTATATAAATATGTGACAGATTTGAAAATTGTGTGAAACCTTAAAGACGGGGGGGGGGCAGACAACACCGCACACCAGGAGTTTTCTGGACATGGTTGATATTGAAAAGTTTAAACAACATTTGATATAGTGTACCCATATTATCCCCAGATAACTAAATTTTCGTCGATAAGGTCTTTGGTTAATTATTTTAAATAATATTCTTATTCAATTATTAGCTCCACTGACCGAAGGCAAGTCGGGTTCATGGCATGTCACTTTTTTGCCATGTGTGTGTCCATGCCTGCGTATGTGCTTAAACTTTCAACCAAACTTTACATGAATCTTCCTTATTTAGACCTCTTTCAAATTCCTTCAATTCAATTGTCATGAATAATGTAAATCTAATAGCTAATGAAGCGATATGGAGCCGTCATTGCGTTATTGTTTGAATTTGGACCAGTCTAAAATTGTGTCGCCTGATAATGATTTAATCGTTTGTAGGTTGTGTGGAGAAAGTGGATGGATGAACACCCGCTGACTGTAGGGGAAGATACATTTACACCGTCGGGTGAATATACAGTCGACCATGCTCAGATCTCCGATACAGAGAGCAAGTGGAACCTCCTCATCAAAAACGTCCAACCCAAACATGAAGGCGTGTATGAATGCCAAATTAGTGCTAAAGGAATGTTTACACGTCTTATTAGTTTGAAAGTTATAAGTAAGTACATTTTATAATACAATGTATAGTCTCACTACGATTTGTTGTCACATGTTTAGAAATGCGTTCTCTATGTTTCAAAAATCATATGCGTATGCCTACATGCTTATTCCCCTGTCTCCGAATAAATACACTGACACGCATTAGAAAGTGTGTAGTACTACCATAGGTTGGTTTACATTCGTTCACAGACGTTTGCTTTACGCAAATCACAGAATTGGTGAAAAATAGGCTAAGAGTTGCAAATTCGTTGCGTTTTGTATGTTTTTGCCTTTTATACTTTGAGATAAACTCAGTTTCCGTTGTGTTCTCCTGATCAATGCAAGTGATATAGACCGCATTTAGCTGCCTATGGTTAATTAGCTCACCTGAGCACAAAGTGCTCGAGGTGAGCTATTGTGGTCACTCACCGTCCGTCGTCCGCCTGTCCGTCTGTCTGTCTGTCTGTCTGTCTGTCCGTCCGTCAACAATTTCTTCAAACATCTTCTTCTCCAAAACCAACTGGCCAATTTTGACCAAACTTGGCAGGAATGTTTCTTGAGTGACCCTTCTTCAAACTTGTTCGCGGATTTTTGATTTGTCAAAAAATGTGGGCGTGGCAGGGCGTGGCTTATCGGACTTATAGAAATCATAAGAAAATTCTTTAAAAATCAACCATTGGGCCAATTTGAACCAAACTTAGCAGAATTGTTCCTTGAGTGACCCTTTTCAAAACCTGGTCGCAAATTTTTGATTTGTCAAAAAACGTGGCCATGGCAGGGAGAAAGGGGCTTATCAGACTTAGAGAAATCATAAGAAAATTCTTTAAAATCAACCATTGGGTCAATTTGAACCAGACTTTGTAGGGATGTGCCTTAAGCCAATCTTTTTAAAATTTGTTCACCAATATTTTCATTTGTAAAAAATTGTGGGCGTGGCAGGGAGAAAGGGGCTTATCAGACTTAGAGAAATCATAAGAAAATTCTTTAAAAAATAACCATTGGGCCAATTACAAGCAGACTTTGCAGGAATGTTCTTTGAGTCTCTCTTATCAAAATTGATTCGCAAATTTTTACATTTGTCAAAAAATGAGGGCTTGGCAGGGAGGAAGGGGCTTTTCAGCCTCAGAGAAATCCTAAGAAAATTCTGTAAAAATCAACCAATGGGCCAATTTGAACCAAACTTTGCAGAATTGTTCCTTGAGTGACCCTTTACAAAAAATTTTCATAAATTTAAAGTTTCGTCAAAAAATGTAGGTGTGACAGGGCAGGGCTTATCTAACCAAGAGAAATTGTTAAAAAAATTCTTCAAAAATCTTCTTGTCCTTAACCATTGGGCCAATTAGAACCAAATTTGGCAGGAATGTCCCTTAGGTGACCCTTCTTAAGATTTGTTAGCGGATCTTTTATTCGTCCAAAATTATGGGTGTGGCAGGTCAGCACTTATCGGACTTGGAGAAGTCATTTATTTATAAGAAAATTCTTTAAAAGTCAATCATTGGCCCAATTTGAACCAAACTTGGCAGAAATGTTCCTTTGGTGACTCTAAAAAAATGTGAATTTTTGTTTCTTCTGAAAAAGTGGGTGTGGCAAGGCGTGACTTATCGGACTTAGAAAAATTCTAAGAAAATTCTTTAAAAATCAACCATTGGCCCAATTTGAACCACACTTGGCAGAAATGTTCTTTGGGTGACTCTTTTCAAAATTTGTTCTCAATTTTTTTATTCATCAGAAAAAGTGGGCGTAGCTTATCAGACTTACAGTGTTTGCAAATTTTGTTTTGGACAAAAAAAGTGGCCATGGCAGGGCGTGGCTTATCAGACTTAGAGAAATCATAAGAAAATTCTTTAAAAATCAAGCATTGGGTCAATTTGAAACAAATTTGGCAACAATGTTCCTTGAGTGACCCTCTTCAAAATTTGTTTGCAAATTTTTGATTCATCAAAAAAGTGAGTGTGTCTTTAAACTTCTTTCAGGTGAGCGATATAGGGCCATTCTGGCCCTCTTGTTTCAGTTACATTCTTATTTCGACGGATAGTGAATACTATACTGAGCAAAAAAAGTTTAGCACGTTTTTTAACACATTATTTTTTCAGTTTATGATAATTAAATGAACATTGCTTTGTGCTGTTCAGTTGTCCCGATCGACAACCATTATGCATACAGTTCACGTGTAGAGCGAACATTCACTGTATTGGACAAAGTCCAAATAAGCAAAAGTCACGCGCGGCACGTGTGCAGTGACATCGATAATGTCTAGCTTGTCCAAAAACACACGATTACACAGATCTGTTAGCAGAATCAATTTAACTGTTAAAAATTCTTTGAAATTGATTATGGGAAGGCGAGAATGATGACGTAAGTTCGACGTCAGAGAGCTCTTTGCATGCTCCAAGCAGGTATGTCTGTTAGAGATGTCGCTTTGCATTTCAATTGTCCCCAATTGACAATTACGCGCCTACGGCACTTGGTTTATGCAACTTTAGCCACCAACGACCGACCTAACCGTGTAAAACGACGTTCAGGGAGGATCGTTTCACAGCAACGTCTTGACGACTTTTCGAATTCCTGTCTAGTAAGAATTAAGTGCTACTCCTCCAGGACGTCACAAGGTATACCGTTAGTGACCAGACTGTCCGGAACAGGCTCCACACAACTTGCACCAGGGTCCTCCGATCTTACGCAAATGACGTTAAGCATCGACAGGCAAGGCGTTAGTGGGTATTGACACATCGATATTGATTCAGGAGACGTTGGACTGATGTCCGGACGAATCTCATTTTACGTGTCATTAACTGACGGCAGGATTTGTGGTTGGAGAAGATGAGTAAGGCTTGATACCAATAACGTCATCATTGAGACTGTTACGTCGAGTGCAGCGTCATTTTTAGGCAGGAATAGATGAAAACAATTAAACAGAACTCATTTCAATTAATGGCAACCAAACGGTGCAAGGGTACTGCAATGAAATTATCCAACCCGTCATACAACGACACAACGTTGTGATATTTCAATAAGATAATCACCACCCACTTACTCCAAGGAACATACAGAATGATCTACGCCTGAACTGCTTAATCACCAGCAAAAGAACACACAAAGAACATTGTTGGACGTCAGGCTAGAGAAAGTAATGACGTCTGTAACGTCAATGGCAATGAGCGTCATCTGCAGTATGAATGGGAAAAATTCCTTTCTGTGTGGTCAGGAAGCTTCTCTGCAACATGGGAAGACATTGAATGGCGGTCCTAGCTGCTTATGCTGGTCATTCGCGTCATTGAAATTTGCTTGACTTTCGATATCTGACCCCTGTGCTCTTTAACGTAAGATACCTAAATAACGCTTAAGAATTTTGAAACAAAATTTTCAGGAAGCGCCAGAAAATTGAATTTTCAAACACATTAGAGTTTTATTTTTATGGATTTTGGAATAGTTTTTGACTAGGAAAGGACATTTTCCAAGTGTGCTAAACTTTTTGTGCACAGTATTATTATGATATTTGAGACAAAGATTGGAGATTGGTTCAGAAGATATTTTTGTCCGTATTTGTTATCCATCCCATGATGCACAATCTCCACCAGTATTGTCAAACCTTCAGGGTTTTTTGTCCAATTTCACTATTCACTGTCATTTCTTTGGCCTTTTTTATTCGAACAAGTATATCTACCGGGCGAAAATGTCGAATTGAAATAAAACTGAATAAAAGCCGATAACTAAGACTTCGAACCAGGGAAAGAATACATCCAAGTTTGACCGTAATATTAAAAGAGAGAACAAAGCCCATCCCTGACACTTCGAATAAAGAGCAAAAAGTGGTGATTGTTTGCATATTTCATGAAGCAATTCTTTTCTAAATGTGCAATGCAACAGAATTCTCGACTTTAATTGTACTTTCAAACGATGGCATTAATTCACTGCTGATAAACGAAATCTATGAGAATACAAAATATGATGTGGAATACAGCGTCGCTTTTCAACAAAACCTTGTAACTGCAGCTTAAATGAAGCTGCAGTTACAAGGTTTTTATTGAAAAGCATCGCCAGTTTACTCCTATTTTGATACCACCGGTTAGGTGGGAGATCAAATCCTCGTAACTCAAGTGTGTTCAAGCTGATTTGTAGTTTCGAGGAATCGACCTCCCACTTATGATACATTTTCAATAAGTTGCGCTGAATGTTCCATATATGCAAGTTAACGAATACGTAAAGAGTGTTTAGAAGCTACATGCAATTTTAATAAATTTCAGGTACTTACATTTTATAACTTGAGTACAATGGATACTCATCCTAGAAACTCGGAAGCATAGTCCAAATAAAATTAGTTTCTACAGGGTAAAAATTTATTAACGTTTTTAGAAACTAGAAAATTTCGTCAATCATCGTTTCAATCCTTATCAGTGGATCTACCTTTTACAAATATTTCGACCTTTAATAACAATATTCCGTGTGTCATTTACAACATCTTCGAATTTAGACCTGTCTAAACTGTTGAGGTTTCAGAAAGGGGACGCTCTTTTTAAAATAAGGCCTGATTTTGACAAGCTTATCAGAATAAACTTCGAAAAAAAAAAAAAATTGACACACAAGGCAAAGCTGAAACGTAGTATTTGCTGCTTTAATATCAATGTTCCGACCTATATTCTACACAAGCAACATGTTTATCAGGATCCACTGTGTCATCTACAGTAGTCGCAAATTGTGCCGTTTTGGGAAAGGGTTAAATAAACATTTTCTCTCATGCTGCGACAAAAACATTGGATTCTGCACTTTAATAACATCAAACAACGCTGATCAATATCTGCGCTGTCATGTTTTGTTAGCATCTTCAGAAAATAACGTCGCTTTTCAACGAATATCTCGTAACTGCAGCTTGTTTTAAGCTGCAGTTTCGAGGTTTTCGTAGAAAAGCAGCAATAAAAAGAAATCCTAATTTGATTTTTCTTTGCTTTTTTCAGATGAACCATTGGATAGAAAACCTCGTAAGTTAATTATCTTTCGTTCCCCTTCTTTCATCTTAAATGATTAAAGCCCTTCCTTAGAAGTTTCCCGATTGAAAAACTTGGAATTGCTATATTTGAATATAAATGAAAATTTGCTGCGCTTTGCATTGCTATTTCTAATTTTCGTCTTTTTATATTACGTGCTCCAAGCGCTTCAATGTCTTTCTTACCCATATTTTACATTTACTTGTTCTTGTTTTATTTGTCTTTAACATGAATGTTCGTTGGAGAAAAAAAAAATGCTGCGATGTTTGAAAAACTACATGTTCAAAATCAAAGCTATGACAGAAGACTATTTAAATGTTCTTCAAGGTAGCCCACCACTTATAAGATTCGCCCGATTTCTTATTGGACGTCGTCAACATTCGTGACGTATCTGACCTGCACGGAAACATTACGAGTTATACGCCCCCCAAAAAATTTGAAGACTCTTTAATCTCATTAGCGGTGTCCTACCTTAAGATCAAAAATACGTCAGGCTTTTCAAAATGCAATTTTTCGTTTCTTATTCATCAAACCTTATGATGTAGATAATTATTGGAATAGGACTTATCGTCTGAACAGGTAAATTACTAAAAATAGATATGGCGATTGCGCAATCGAAATCCGGTCGTACAATCTTGGTAGTACACACTGACCACCACCATAGAAAACGATAAGGAAAATACGGAAAGGCAAAGGAAAAACAACAAATACTCCATAAAAAGAAACATAGTATTAGATCTACTACCCTGTTTTATTTACTTTAAAAATTGTCAAAGCTTTTGTTGACTGCTTTAAGATTTTCATCAAAAGCTGAGACAAATTACTCGTGCACAGCTTGAGAAGTTAAGAAATATGCCTTTTGTTACACTATCACAACTAAGATTACAGGAAACTTTCAATATTTCTTATCTTTCCTAAAAACTATAATAAATCAATATTTATTCGCCAATAAATTTGCGATGTTGGCATAACTTAAAATTGTAGAATATATTATTTTTAACCATAGACCCTTTCTTTTAAATATACAGTTCCCTTTGTTTAATATGAACTCAATCAGTTCCCTTTGTTTAATATGAAAACAATCAAATATTTAACTCGGCTCCCCTTTTTCCAAACATAATAAGTTTTTAATGTCCTAGAATAAGTTTTGGTAAATATCGAAACAAAAGAAGAAATAATGATAGACTAACAATCCCAGTATATTCGTTACTATATTCTACACAACTCTTTTCATTAGTAACATCTTTTTTTGTATTTGTAGCATGTTGCAAATTTGACCATATCTTTTTTAAAACAGTGACAGCAATAAAGGGATTATTGAAGGGAAAGAAATAGTCATAAGCATATTTCTTTTTCCTTTCCCTAAACGGTTTTGTAAAGTATTCTCTATTGGAGATGTCAAAACCATATTTTTTTTTTGGGGGGGGGGGGGGGGGGGGGATTTTTTTTCAAATTTAAAAAAAAGGTATACATCGTGGGCGAAGATCGCGTGTTAAAATGATATTCTAGAACATACTGTATACCACCTTTTCCCACCTTTTTTATTATTTGAAACAACAGTATTCGCTACAGAAATCATCTGACCGCTCTCGTCTCTAACATTTTTTATTTAGACTTTTAAACCCTTTTCCAAACAGCAATAGTTCAAGTTGATCCACTGGAACGGTTCAGAAGACAAAAAATAATGCTTCCTCATAAAGAAATATATCCATGATATGGAACAAATTATTTCGATCTCTGTTTTTGGAGAAAAAAAAGTCGCAAAAGATAATTGCAAACTGATGACTAAATTGATGGTGAGAAATTGAGAATTCTACCATTCGTATACAATAAAGTACAAAAATATTTAGGCAAAAGGAGAAAATATATGACCTGGTTATCAATATTTTCCTCTATTTTCAATATAGTTACTGTATAATATTGCCTAATGATTGTACGACTTTATCGCTGTTGTTATCACGTGATCTTGATAGGGATTATCGATGACGTCAAGACGATAAGCCCTATAGTCTCATCGAGGCGATCCCAAATTAGAGCCGTCAAATAGGGTTTTAGATTTAAAATCTAACAAATTTAGAATGCCTTTTCCCTAATGTCCATAGCTCTGAGTCATCGTTAAAATGGTAAAATGCAGAAACTGCAGTCTATTATAATTTTCTTTTTTACTCGAAATGATAGAAAATAACATAGAATAAGATCAACTTTTGACTAACAACAGTCAGATATTTACCCATATGAGCCTTTAACCCATTCCAACACACTGATTCGTTTTGAATCCACAAAAGACAAAAGGTTTTGAATTCATATCAGAAAGTGATGAAATTGCACAAGTTTGATATAATGATTCTTAGCCAAAATGACTAAATCTTTTTTTCTTTTATTTCATTCACTCTTGATATTGATTTTTGAATCTAAAAGGTCTAAATTTTGCGGTCTGGTAAGGGCTTAACAGACGCTACCAGTAATGCATATGATATTAGAATAACTTCGACCTTGATTAGTCTGTTTGCACAGACGACGACTGATCTGGAGCTGTCTTTGTTTACATATACCATAAGAACCTTTTTCCCGAAAAACTTACTACAATTTTAGACTACATTTTGTCCGCTATGACGTTCAATATCTATACGCGCACGTTCACTTGCATGTATGTCTTTAAGCAGTGCATCTCACTTTCTTCACCAGTCAAAACACGATAACTATAACTTCAACAATTTGTACTTACGTCGTTTTGGACGTCAAACGGCGACGTAAGTCATAAAATCAACGTGCGGCAAGGTTTTACGCCTGTTTTGTATAAACATATCTTTGAAGACAAAGGCGTAATCTTGTTTCGCCCAAAGCGTGCAGAGCTTCAGATAAGATATCAAAAGAACCGACAGATTAACCATGCACAAAGTACTAACTCATAATTTGACACCGACTTTAATCTGACTTTAATCTCCCAGATGAAAAAGCTTTCTGTTACCCGCATGTATGTTCAAAGCGATCTAGTTATCGACGTAAACAAATTCCTGCTAAATTCCTTCTTACAGCTGATTTGTAGGTCGGTCATTCTGCTAACCGATTTATTCCTGACCCTAATAATGCCTAAATTTGACGTCAACAACATAGAAAGCTTTAGCCAACATTGATGTAAAAGAAAAAGTACAAGGCTATATAACATACATAAGTTCTGTATATTATGTCGTCATCATGTTTTTGAATGGGCCAGCGCTCTGATGTTAATAGCGACATCCAAATATCAACGAGCGAATTTTCATCAGTGAAGACTCGGATTACCGGAAGTGTTCTGCGGGTATGGACTAAAACGATAATGGAAAGGGGTCAATTGACGTATATAGAAATGGAATTCATGTGTACTTACAGGAATGTTTCAGCATTCTTTCATCTTGTCATGAAGTCTGTTAGAGACTCCCGATGTCATAAAAGAAATCGATCTATGTTTATTGTCCCGGTTTTATGTCACATCTTGTTTGGAACCGTGAATGGAAACTTTATTACATTAGACTTTGTCAGTGTTTTTAAATAGTTTACGCAAGTTAGATCTACGGATAAGGTAAGAGCGGATAAAGATAATCTTGCAGTATTTTTCACTTCATAGGCTATGTTTGAGGCAGGCCGACTCATTCGAGACTATTCCGACGTATACCTACAACATCGGATTTTGTGATTTATAAATGATATTTCTTATATTTTGATAAGTCTGGAAACCCGTATAAATTGACAGTTATTATGGTCATTTCAATAAATATTCAGCGCACAGTCTCATGCATCAGATTTAGTAAAAAAAAGTTGAATATGCACGGAGTTCTAGAAAATAAATCATAGCCTATGGCGCTAGAGATCAGCGTGGATCAAAATTAGCAATCGGTGGTCTGCTAGTCAAAAAGCTGCATCATACGACATATTCAGAGTAAATAATTTGAGTACACTCTGTAAAAAAATCTTTTTGACAAAAATGGAGAAAAACCTTGTAAGCAGCAGTTTCTACTTTTCATGCACTTGTTTTTTGTCGAAACCTTTTCTCATTGTGGTTGTCAAAAGATCGTGATTTTGGCATTATATATCAAGACAACTTTCTTTTATCTTTTACCTAAATAAAATCTATCTATCTATCTAAAAACAATTCTAAAGAAAACGGCATTATCTTCTTTTCTCATTCTGATTCCGAGGCTATAAAGTACTCAGTTCCACAATTATAACATTTATTTAGTTGTCTGCATTTTATGAAATTGGATTAAATAAGTCATTCAAAATAAAATCAAGGAAACAATTGCATTAATAGAACTAACAGTGTTTCTGGAATGACAAAGACTGGACCTATGGAAAGAATGGCCCTCTTAACATTTCAATACACCTTTACAGCCAATGGGTCTTTATCTGACTGTGTGTTTACACAGGCTGATCTAGATTCTTGTTCGTCTCAAAACTCATAAGGGTCCTTTTTTAATATCAGGTCTTTAGCGATGGTAACAAAACATGTGACTCGTCACGTTAAAAAAGACCTTCGGGGATAGGGGTGTCCACAAGAACAACTTTTGAAACACGGGTTTAACTTCGTAGACATTAACCAGATGTTGCTTTTGGAAACGTAACATAAGATAAGAACAAACAATGTACCTAGAAAATTAATTTAGAGTGCAAGTAGGTTCTAGTTAGTCTGTGCAGTTTGCGCAGAATGTTTAATTTCGACACTTTTCTCACTTCCAAGAAGGCTCCTCTTTACTCGTAACGGGTCACATATCTTAACAGCCTCTTTTTTTAACTTCCAGAACTCGTGATTTCGGGGACAGAATACGTAAACCAATACAAAGACATTCGATTAAAGTGTAATGCTACGGGCATGAAACGTGCACCTGATGGAATAGACTGGTTCTTTAACGGCAATAGAATTCATATGTCCAATCCGCGATGGTATAACCGAATAGAGATATTAAATCAGAGGCCCGTACCTGGACGTTCGTATATTAGTGAACTTATAATTCACCACAGTACGGTGGAAGACATGGGAAACTATGTGTGTAGAAGTACGGACCTCAATGTTAATAGTATCAAAGTTCATATTTTAAATGGTAAGTTAGAGGTACATATAAGAGGGGATGTTGTCCTTTCAAGATGAATTTGTTCACTGAATGTTAATTACAACCTATGTTGAAGGTACCCATTTGAATCGTCTCGTCGAGACGATTCCAACGAGTACCCTAAACACAGGATTTGGATTTGAAATAACAAATTGAGAATGCTTTCACCCCCTCTTACCTGTTGCTCTGGTAGTACATTTTTGTCATAAATATGGGTAGAGAAATGCATACATGTAATACAACGTTCCTGCAAGTGACACCTGCCATCGTAACCTTCTTGTAGCAGTCAAATTGGGTGATCTGTATGTGTAAATATGTAATAACATAAATTTTGTTGGGACTGGCATTCGAGTTCTAACTTTCCATGGTGTTTGAAGAGGCATGTTTTCGAGCAACCGAAATTTGAATGTATAACCTTTTTTCTCGAACAAAGTCTATTTTTACATTTCTGTAAATTAAAGTTTTGATTAAAAATGGCAAATATTCTGTCGAAATATTTCCTTTTCCCTGAGCTAATTCATAAAGTATGTACTTTTGGCTATACAGATTTGTCACTTGCAACACTGGCATTTCGACCCGCCTAGTAATTTCCCGTAGAAGTAGGGATAATGCACGTACTAAAAAGTCACAACAACATGTTCAGGGTTCTCTCGTTCCTGGAAGAATACTATCTTTGAGGCGTCAGTGACACATATTTTATGATTCTTTTGTAAACAACTTTGCGTGTGTTATAAGTTATTTTTACTCTAAATCAGCACGTTTTCGGGGTCGAGGCTGCTGCAACGACAATAATCAACTTCTTCTTTGTTTTTAAAGATTCTGTAAGTCGGTAAAAGTTTCAAAACAAAGAAATGTCTTTGTATTGTGTCTCCGTTAATGTCTCTTTTTATTACCTTTTTGTCCTAGTACGATATTATGATACATGTATACAAAATTTGCATATGTAAAAACGTCGCGAAGCGTTCTTATCTCTACAAAAAATTGCATGTTGCTTGGAATTGTGCAGGTTTGAGACATCAGCAAACTGCTAACCATCACGTGCACAAATGAAATAGTTCTGAGTACGGTGCTGTTTTTTAATAGGCCTTGGGTAACTTTTGTAAACTTGTGCTATAATATCGTGACCGGACTGTAGTTGAGTTAACTTCTTTCTAATAGAAATTACCAATTTATAGATGACATTAACTTCTTTGTGTTGACAGTTTTAAGCAATTTATTCAACCATTGTAATACTAATATTTCGCACGTAGCGTTCAAATTCGCCGTAAGTTAACCCAAGCTGTAGTGGCGACATTTTCGAACGATGCTATCAATTTACAACTATTACGTATCCCAAACCCATATTCATAATTGTATCCCATTTTAACCCTCGCCAGTCTCAATGTGTATGTTTTCAACGCGACATAGCAGCATAATTAAAGATCGATTTTTAAAAATGAAGACGCAGATAGGCAAAAACAGCATTCTAGTTTAAGACCATTGTAAAAAGAATAGTATTTATCTAAGCGCAGACTTATCAAGTTTGATACTGTTTCATCTGGCGTTCCCTTTTACTGAGACAGGGCACATAAATTATACAAATTAAAACATCCCGTTTTGAAACATATCATGTGTAAATGTGGGTATGCATTAATTACATCCACTTCTTTGAAATTGTAAGTAAAAACGTAAATCGGTGCAACCTACTCAATGTTGATTACTTATTAATCGGTAAGCTCTAATAAATGATGCAGATATTATGAAGATATGCGTCAATTAATGCAGGAATTACAAACAGATGCTCACTCTATACCATTAACGTCTAGTTTTATTTACTACACATAGGCCTACATGTATTGGAGCAGAAGAGAAATGATTTTTTATACCAGATATATAATTTTTTACTTGGATCAATGTGAAAAAATATTCCTGTAAAGGCAAACATTCCTTTTAGTCCGGCAGCACACCAAGATGACTATGCAGCAGCGTGTATAGAATCTTTATATATATATTTTCTGATAGAGGAGACAAAGTAGATTATGAAACCAAGTAGATCTACTGCCACTCTGGTATTATTGAGCATTTCGCAAGAAACAAGATGGCGGCCAAGATGGCGGCTAAAACCCGTTTTTCAAATGTATGTCAGTATACATATATGTGTTACCATTCTTATCACTGTGTATTTGTACTTTCAGCAACCAGAGAAAAACCTCTTGTGCCTCGAGGTAAGTAATATTTGTCTCTTATGGTATTATAGAAACCTATGCTTCAGGGTCAGCCTGTATCTAATATAAGTTGAGTCTTACTTGAATTCATGCTCATCTTGTACTAGTATTGGACGTCATGCTACTAGAGAACAACATGGATTCAGATCAGAATTTGCGTATGCACAGGCTGATCTGGATCAAGGTTATTCTCAAATACCATAAAGGGCACTTTTGCATACCTTGGCTTATATACTGTCTCTTACATCGTTTGGAGAATGAAACCATCTAGGATTTGTTAGCTGCTTCAAATGATTCATGGATGACAAAATAGTCTACCTAAATCTCACCCAAAATGTGACTTGTGTAGGAACTTTTTGTTAATGCTCGACCTCCATGCTTAAATGAAACTTCGATATGTATGGAAGATCACTAGGGTGGAGGTCACATGATGGAGGTCATTTTAAGGTCACTACAAGGTCAAAGGTCAACTAAGTGCAAAAATCAATGGTATAGCTAGAAAATCCACCATAACTCACTTAGTTCTTGGTTTAGACTAACAATTTTGGTATCAAAATGAAGCTGGGACACCCATCTTTAATTTGAGATATTGATATGCAAATCAGCTTATCTGCATATGTAAGATTTTGAAGATTTAATCAGAAATTTTGAAGATTTTTTTGTCATTTCTTATAGTATATAGTTGGAACATAAGCTATAACTGGCTAAGTTTGTGGTGTAGATTCACAAACTGGGTACCAAAATGAAGCCTAAACTTCTGCCATCAAGTAAAGTTATGCAAAATAGCTAAATTACGTAGGTATGATTTTTAATTAATATTCAAATTAATTGATGAAAATATCGCCAATTTGTGAATATTTGATACACATGGCGATAGGTCTTAGAGAAATCATGAGAAAATTCTTTAAAAATCAACCATTGTGCCAATTTGAACCAAACTTGGTGTGAATGTTCTTTGAGTGACCCTTTTGATTATTTGTTATCAAAAGTTTGATTTGTCGAAAAAAGTGGGCGTGGTAGGGGGGGGGGCTTATAGGATTTTGAGAAATCAAAGTAAATTCTTAAAAAATCTACAATTGGACCAATTTGAACCAAACTCGGCATGAATGTTCTTTGAGTGACCCTTCTTAACGTTTTAGAATAAAATTTTGATTTATGATTAAATGTGGGCGTGGCATGGTGGGGCGGGGCTTATCAGACTTAGACAAATCATGAGAAAAATCTGTAAAATTCAACCGTTGGGCCAATTTGAACCAAACATGACGTGAATGTTCTTTGAATTACACGTTCGAACAATTGTTAACAAATTGTTTGATTCATCAGCAAATGTGAACCTGACAGGATAGGGACATTTTCAACTTGGCGAAATAATGAAATAATTCTTTAAAAATCAACCATTTTGCTGATTTATACTCAACTTTGCTGGACCGATTTTAACAAAATTGTAACTTAATTGATAATGATCGGAACGGAAAGTACTTACTTATAATCCATTGCCTTTGACAAAAATATTTTCTCTTAAGCAATCTTGGTTAAGGTGAGCGATTTAGGAACATCATTGTCCTCTTGTTAAGAATAAAGCAGGAAAACAGTTTTAGTTCAAAAAGTTGGTGGCGTACACTAACAATTTAAAATTGTTGTTTCAAAGTAAAGGCTACATAGCCACACCTAATTTAAGTTAAGCTTGCAATTTCAAGCTTACCATCATTTCCAAGATTTTTCATATCTTTTTTTAAATCATGATGAAATATCACAAATAAATATTCTATACATATATTGCTTTAAAGATTTATGGAAGGGTTAAACCATATTGTATATTCATAACTTCCAGTCACGAACAGAATTAAGCATTTTGATACCTTTTTACAGAATCAGATCGAACTACAGTATACAAGAGAGTGTGTTTTCCATAGAAACGCATCTTTTAACAAGAGCTGTCACTGTAAGATGACAATGCCCCCGACACCGCTTTGATTTTAAATGATGGCCAATCTATGTTCAAGGTCAATGTCATCCAGGGGTCAAGGTCACCAAAGTATGTGCCTACAGAAAGGTAATGTACCAAGGAATGTTGTGGTAAAGTATGAAGCGAATATGTTAAGTAATAAGGAAGTTATGGCCAATGTTAAAGTTTTTGGACGGAATGCCGGACAGACAGACGGACGGACGGACGGACAAGTCAAATTTATGATGCCTCCCTATCGGAGGCATAAAAAGCTAGCTGATGGGTGTAGCTGGAGAAACAGCAATAGCAGTATTGGTGTCATTCATAATTATTAAGGTCAACTATCAGGGTCAGATAAATATTCCTCAAAAGGAATCACTTATGCCAAGGGTAGACGCTGCTCCTTGATTATATAGTTGATTTGAGTCTTCCTTTAACAGTAGACAAAGTTGCAAATTGTGCTCATATTTTTATCGAAGGAAAAATACCTAAATTCATTTCAATCACGATTTCTTGACATTTAGCTGTCAAAGTGACGTTTTAGGTGATCATGAATTTGTTCATCATGGATTTCCCTGGGATGTTTGGCATGCCTCAACTACTTGTCCTCTTAAACTCACTAGCCATTGACAGTACCTGTCTTGGCAAAAAAAGTTTGTCGTTTTGCATACAAGTGCTTTGGTACTCAACGTTTTTAGCCTATCTACTCTACCTCATCTTATTGAACCTTTGATTGTCGCGGGGCTGGTCTATTATCATTTAAAGGGTTGGTATCTTGTCATTTAAGAGAAAAGCATTAAGAATTTGATAAGATTTGCGTTATCTTTCTTTTCCACCCTGGTTCGGAGCGTCTTTGTATGGACATGCTTTAATCAAAGTACTTCCTGATGACAAACATACATTCTCTTATCACTATGTTTTGTTTCCGAAGCAAGAATTGAGAATTATATGCTCCTCAGAAGCTTCTCAAGATACCCAGTATCACTCAATGATTGACTTCTGTTTGAATTTGGATTTTTTGTCACACCCATATCTAATTTTATACTGGATTTTGTATATGCAAGAACGTCCAAAGTCTCTTTTTGGATAGATCAAAGTCCACCTTGCATTACTATGGATTAAGATTCTTTACGACATATGTTTTTTATCTTGCATAGAGATAAACAGCATAGTCCAATATCATGCGGTCGTTTATTCAACAGTGAACTTTAAGTCAAAACTCATCAATAAACAGCAAATCTAAATGACAGCTAATGGTTTCTTCATCCACCAGTTTGTGTCATATTCCATGAGTGTTTCAATCATTATTTTCTAACGAGTATGTGATTAGAATTACCAACATACCACATTCATTTTAGCCTGTTAATCCCAAAAGATGAGAAATTAAAGGCAATCATAAATGTTCACATTAACTTGTGCAGACAGATGGGTAGATATAAAGTACAAAACTACCAAAGTCTGATTTTGGGCAGTATAACATAATTACACAGTGTCATTAAGTCTTTCCAAGAAACAAAATAACTTCATGAAACATGAATGTTCTAAAAAAAAAGGACAGTTTTGTTTTCAACTACAGGGTCCTCCACAGAATAATTTGAAGCCGTAGCGGCAAATCATACATATTGGTAAACCTTGGAACGCATTGTGTCCATGCAAATAATTTCGAATAAAAACATAATGGGAAAAGAAGAAATTGCTCAATTTGAGCAATTTCTTCTTTTCCCATAATGTTTTTATACAGAATTATTACATTTAATTTATAAGAATGTATTATTTATCAGTTTTTGACATGAAATACCTTTACATCTCTCTTTTTGGTGACCATTTTGAAGAACTTAGGCTGTAAGGGTAATTTTGAAGCTGTAGGGGCATCATAGTAATTTACACTCATGAAACTGTAGTGGGGCTGATACAGCTTATTAGGCTGGGGAGAACACTGAACTGAACTATTCAAAATCATCTGTATGCAAATATTTAATCTGCAAAAATGTTAAAACACGGACAACTAAGCTTCATTTTGACATCAAATTATTAGTTTACATATGGAACTTAGCAAGCTACAGCTGATTTTCTTGATGCATTCTCAAAATTAGCTATAATATCAGCAGAATTTTATTGAATCTTCAAAAATGCATATGGAATATTTGAGCTAATTAGCACAAATGTGCTTAGAATTGCATATTTGTCTCAGCTTCAATTTAATACCGACAACTCTTTTAAGTCGATATGCAGAACTTTAAAATCAGCTTTATCTAATTTTCCTATTGCACTCCCAAAAAACGACAATAATTTCATCTATTATTCCAGTTATATCTCAAGTCATAAATAAACAAATTATTTATTTTATTTAAAGCTATGCTGGGAAATTAAGATGGATGCCTAACCTTCATTTTAAAACCATAAAACTGTTAACCTACACACAGAACCCAGTGAGTAATATCTGTTTCTCTAGTTATATCCCATTAAACAACTTTTTTCAAATATATGTTTCTATGGAAACCACACTCTGTAGCATATTAAAGTTCAACCTGATTCTATTCTGGAAAAATAGACTCCAAAATGCTTATTTTTGTGTTGGACAGGAAGTTGTACGTACATATACCACAGGATTTAGTATTTGCAAGATGATTGAAGCTCTGTATATATCTAATATTCACAAAATTGTGATGTGTTCATCATAATTCTAAAAATCAATAAAAAAACATTAAAATTGTGCTCATGCAGATAAGCTTATTTGCAAACTTGAAGTTAAGTATGGATGTCTAGGTTTTATTCATACCAAAATTGTTTGTGTACACCAAGTTAGTAAACGTTATATAGGGAACAAAGACAAAGAAAATTTCATCAAAAATTCCCATTTACTTATAAAAATTATGCATTTGCATGTTAGTTGATTTGCATAACTAATACCGAAAATACAGATAAATGCTTTAATTGGATACCAAAAATTAATAATCTATACCAAGAACTTATTAAAAGTGAGCTATATCTCATATTCCCAGTGTACTCTAAAATATTGACGATAATTTCATCAATAATTCTTATAAATTCTACAGTCATGAATTTGCAAATAAGATTATTTGCATAATAATTCTGACAAATAAAGACGGACACGTTAGCTTCAATTTAAAACACTATCTGTCTAAACCCAGGATGAAGTGAACTATAGCCGTTTATCCCGCTATACCCCAAAACACTTTTACAGGATATGTTACAATGGAAGCCACACCCTCTACGATACTGTAATTCAATCGGATCTGTGTACACATATTAAAATATGCATAATATTATTGGACGCTTAACATTTAAATTATGATTAAATCAATACACAAAGCTTTCCAGTGACATGAGCGAAAATGGCAATTTTGTCAGATACAAAAGCTTATAACAAAGGAATTTTTGTTCCGATCAAGCTAAAAGTAAAACTGTTCTTGCATATAATCAATTTGGTTACAATTTTGTTAAAATCGATTCAGCAAAGTCGGTTATAAATCAGCACAACGGTTAATTTTTAAAGAATTATTCCATTATTTCGCCAAGTTGAAAATGTCCCCACAATGCTACGTCCACATATGTTGATGAATCAAACAATTTGTTAACAAATGTTCAAAAGTATCATCCAAAGAGTATTCACAGTAAGTTTGATTCAAATTTACCCTAAGGTTGATTTTTAATGAATTTTCTTATGATTTGTCTAAGTCCGATAAGCCCCGCCCTGCCACGCCCAAAATTTTTGACAAATCGAAATTTTGTTAAAAATAATCAAAAGGGTCACACAAAGGACTTTCGTGCCAAGTTTGGTTCAAATTGGTCCGATGGTTAATTTTTTAAGAATTTTCTTGTGATTTCTCTATGTCTGATAAGCCCCGCCTGCCACGCCCACTTTTTTTTCGACAAATCAAAATTTTGATAACAAATAATCAAAAGGGTCACTCAAAGAACATTCACACCAAGTTTAGTTCAAATTAGCCCAATGGTTGATTTTTAAAGAATTTTCTCTTGATTTCTCTAAGCCCGATCGACGTGTGTATCAAATATTCACAAATTGGCGATATTTTCATCAATTAATTAGAATATTAATTAAAAATCATACATATGTAATTACGCTATTTTGCATAACTTAACTTGATGACAGAAGTTTAGGCTTCATTTTGGTACCTAATTCGTGAATCTACACCACAAACTTAGCCAGTTATAGCTTATGTTCCAACTATATACTATAACAAGAGGACCATGATGGTCCTATATCGCTCACCTGAACCAAAATGATATTAGGCACAGTTTTGTTCAATTCAATTAATATTTATGACTTTAAGACTGAAAACAAACTTATGGTCAATAACATTGTGTCAAGTTTTGTTCTGATTAGTCACTATTTGTGGTTGTCGGGGTAAAATTTGAATGGCAGATCATCCAAGATCTTATGGTCTCCAACATTGTGTCCAATTTTTGTCTTGATTGATAAAAAAATGTAGATTCTAGATTGTAAACAAGGTCAAAAACTGTTGAAAACAGCAATTTTGTAAAATTAAAGGGCACATAACTCTCAACTTTCTGATCCCATCGGGCTGAATATTAAACTAATACGAGTTCTAACAGTCTCCAACATTGTGTTCAAGTTTTGCCTTGACTAGTCAACAATTGTAGATTTTATAGCGGGTAAACAAAGTCGAAAACAGCCGAAAATGGCAATTTTGTAAAATACATGGGCACATAGCTCTCGTCTTTCCGGCCAGATCAGATGCAGATAACTTAAAACTTTCTGGCCTGATGAGACCAAAAATCAAACTCATCCAAGATCTTATGGTCACCAACATTGTGTCCAACTTTTGTATTGATTGGTCAATATTTGTAGATGCTAGAGTATAAACAATGTCAAAAGTAGCTATTTTTTACATTCAAGGGCAGACAACTCCAGATTTTCCAATCCAATCTGACCCAAAATCAGACTCTTCCAAGATCTTATCATTATTAATATTGTGTCCAAGCTTTGTTTTGATTGGTCAATAATTGTAGATACTATAGTGTAAACAAAGTCGGAATCTGTGAAAAACTTCAATTTTGTCAAATTCAAGGGCAGATAACTCAGGACTTTCTGATCCGATCAGACCAAAAATCAAAATTGTCTGAGCTCTTATGGTCACCAACATTTTGTCCAACTTTTGTATTGATTGGTCAATATTTGTAGATGCTAGAGTGTAAACAATGTCAAAAGTAGCTATTTTTTACATTCAAGGGCAGATAACTCCTGACTTTTCGGTCCGATCTGACCCAAAATATAACTCATCCACGATCTTATGATCACTAATATTGTGTCCAAGTTTTGTCTTGATTGGTCAATAATTGTAGATTTAATAGTGTAAACAAAGTCGAAAACTGTGAAAAACGGCAATTTTGTCAATAACAAGGGCAGATAACTTAAAACTTTCTAATCCGATCAGCCCAAAAATCAAACTCATCCGAGATCTTATAGACACCAACATTTTGTCCAACTTTTGTATTGATTGGTCAATATTTGTAGATACTAGAGTGTAAACAATGTCAAAAGTAGCTATTTTTTACATTCAAGGGCAGATAACTCCTGACTTTCAGGTCCGATCTGACCCAAAATCGAACTCATCCAAGAACTCAAGGTCATACATGTTTTGACCAAGTTTGGTCAAGAATGGCTTATATTTGTAGATGCTAGAGTGTAAACACCAAATTGTTGACAGACGGACGGACGGACGGACGGACAGACGGACGGACGGACGGACGGACATACGGACAGACGGACGACGGACAAAAAGCGATCACAATAGCTCACCTTGAGCACTTCGTGCTCAGGTGAGCTAAAAATGACAAAAAAATCTTCAAAATTTCTTATTAAATCTTCAAAATCTTACATATGCATAGCTGATTTGTATATCTATATCTCAAATTAAAGATGAATGTCCCAAATTCATTTTGATACCAAAATTGTTAGTCTAAACCAAGAACTAAGTGAGTTATGGTGGATTTTCTAGCTATACCATTGATTTTTGCACTTAGTTGACCTTTGACCTTGTAGTGACCTTAAAACGACCTCTATCATGTGACCTCCACCCTAGTGATCTTCCATACATATCGAAGTTTCATTTAAGCATGGAGGTCGAGCATTAACAAAAACTTCCTACACACGTGTTTTCTAGCGCCTTATTTCTATAATTTAGGTAGACTAAAATCTAAATTCGTCTGTTCAGAATAGCTGAAAGTGGAAAGTAAAATGTAAACGCAGAATGAATAGACATTTTGTATGACACAGTCAATAACAAACACAAGAAAACATTAAAGGGGTAACTATCAAAATGAAATCGTCCATATATAGGCCTTGAAGCATAGTTTATATCCAACCCAAGCTGTTAAAAACTACAGAATTAAATTGCAAATAATGCGACTTTACTTTCATGTAAAAATGATTATGCTTTAATTTCTTATTACCCTGAAACATTGATTTTGTCGTCTGTAACACATTTGAATTTGGACAGGTCTAAAGTCATGTCGTTTTGGAGAAAGTTAATTCATATTTACTCTTTTCCAGAGTCAAATAATTTTGATGAAGACGCTGCTTCGTCCATGGACGGGCGATACAGGAATGGCGTGAGGGCACGACGTAACGTGTTTACAGACTTGTGTGTGTTTATGATGTCGTTATTGACATTCCTCGTTATCAGATGAACGCCCTGAAAAATAATTTGAGCTGGAATGTGGGAAATGGCACATCTATAAATCATGAAATTTGAGACCAATATTGGACTTGATCAGACTTTGCATGACCAATTGTGCTCATATCCGTCAGTATTGTTTGAATGAGGCTGTGACTACGGTGTTTTCGAATGTTACATGTATAAACGATATGTATAACATCG
Organism: Fragum sueziense; assembly: GCA_963680895.1. Taxonomy (NCBI): domain Eukaryota; kingdom Metazoa; phylum Mollusca; class Bivalvia; order Cardiida; family Cardiidae; genus Fragum; species Fragum sueziense. The sequence goes on along the minus strand of OY804598.1, from coordinate 12,783,817 downwards.
TTGCTTTTCAACGAAAACTCGTAACTGCAGCTTTTTTTAAGCTGCAGTTACGAGGTTTTCGTTGAAAACCGACGACATGTAGCAAGTGCTACGACGGCACTGTGGATATTGTTCAAATTGACATCTCTTGATCGTTTTTGGTCTCAAATTCCTCAAGCGTAGTCCATTTTCTAGATTCTGGCTCAATCATATTTTCAACACGATACCCCCGGAAATTCTTCAAAGTGAAATATTCGTACTTTATGTGGCTCGTCTTGAGCATAGTTGACGAAGTTGTACTTTGGGGGTTATTTCGTATACCATAAACGCTTACACAAATTGTCCAAAAGTGAACGTGTATTAATATATAAATATAATTTGGTACGAAAACGCATAACTGGGAGTGCTAGTGTAGTACATATGTGCGGGTTTTAGTGCGAGTAAGCAGGCAATAAATATGTCTGTAATGTACAGCGCAAGTAATGTGATAAATTGGAGAAAGTATGTACATAGAACTTATATTTGATGAATCGTATTTATTAATCCTTTACCAACTGGTAAGGATTCTGACATGGTCAAGTTGAAGTTTACAGGAAAGTGAATTTTCGATTGACAAAGTGGATATTGTTGAAGAGAGGACGTGTGTACCATGTAGAAATAACTTTCCTCTTAAGAGCACAAACAAGTCTCGTTTAGGAAAGGGGTAATAACTCAATGGAATGATTTAACGATTTTGTCTGAGAATTGAACAAGAGTTGTGACAGATTTTGAATACCTGTGATTCTGCAGGACGGGTTTTCGTAAAATTCTATCTCTCTGGCCGCTCGTCGCTATTAGGTGTGCCTTACACAAAAGGTGTCGGTTCAGTAACAGTCCTTTAACGTCGAACTTGGGTTCAGCTCGTGTTCATTCATTACTGAACCCGTGGATAACTTACGTTATACATACTTACATCGTCGCTTTCCAACGAAAACCTCGTAACTGCAGCTTGCCTAAAGCTGCAGTTACGAGGTTTTCGTTGAAAAGCAGCGACACGCTTACATACGTTATATAACTGGCCCTATGAACAATAGTAGTTTTGAAGGCACATTTACTTCGTGTTGACCGGTTGTGATGTTATTTATACAAAAACAATATTCACAGAAACCATTGCATGTTAAGATATTACGTTATGTTAAGGCATAAACATGTTCTACCATCACAACTTTATAAATATGTTTGCCATTATGATTTGTTGTGGATGACAGTTTGCATATATAGTTTATCGGCTATAACTGTAGACTTGTATACAAACACTAAAACATAAATAAACAGTTTTAACATTTATAAAACCATTTATCGTGAGCTATACGGGCTAATTAATGTCATAACTCGTTCATTTTCGAAAGAGAATGCCATTGGGTTTGAGTTAGGTCATTTCCAACAACAAGTAGTAGTGTTTGTATACAAGTCTACAGTTATAAACTTTGGGTTATAATTCTATATCGCTGCTTTTCATCAAAACTTCGTATCTACAGATTGAAACAAGATGCAGGTGCGAGGATGGTTCGAACTATCGTGGGCCCGGTTGTATAAACATTGGTAAGCGCTAACCAAATTGTAGAGTACATGTTTTGGTCGAGATTGACCGTGTTGTTATATGGAAATCTAACCAGAAAAGGTACTTAACCGCATGGTTAGCTGTGACCAAAGTTCATACAATCAGGTAGAATATGTTCGCTTAGGTAGCTGCTTTTAATACTGCGGTAGTTCCAATCAACCAAAATATACTCATAATATCAATACGACAACCATTTATAATATTTACTAGAGCGGGAAAAGTATTTAACTCACTTCGAATCTGAACCAACAAAATTTGAGGATATTGTTTAAAACTAGTGTAATTTAATCTACAGATATATGTTCCTCAATAGAAATGTACCAAATTATCAAAATGAATTCACTTAGAATCTACCTCATTTCGCATTTCCCGTGGTTCAAGGCGGCTATAGTCGATTTGAACGTTACTTTTGCGAAATACGTACATTCTCGATAACAAAGTCCATGTATTTTCCGACGAAGTACATGTATACTGACAAAGTTTTGGTTCAAGCCGTAGTACCATATTTCATAACAACACAGACTGTTTATTAAAACATTAAAGTAAACCAAATCTATTTTTATCACAAAATTCATTTGTATTTGAAAGTATATGTGGACGAACGAAACAAAATTTTAATAATTGATATCAAAAGTTGAAAATGTGCGTGGTAGAGCAGTATAGTAATATTAATTGTTATTGGTGGTAAATGATGAATTGATGATAATCAACGACTTCATTTCCGTCAATGTTTCTCCAATCTGTGCTACAAGGAATGTCAAGCCCATTTTTTTAGAAAATGGCTAAATTAAAGAAATACATCTAACTGCATCGTCTGTTTTGTTAAATATATATGTTGATATGTTTTTTTCTTATGTTACATTCAATTTTCTTTTGTTTTGCACGGTTAAGTTATTGTTGAATTACGTTATCTCAATATTTGTTACGTTAGAACCTTTTGAAGCTGTTCAAATGAGGGACCAAAAATAACGTAAAGGCTTTGTTTACTTAAGTGCCAACCATAAATGGCCAGTCAGTTTTGGCTAATGAGATCTTCTAATTGCACAGTGCCTCCCGATTCTCCACTCATGATGTCGGACGTCTGACAGACACAAGTCTAAGGTAACCACTCTTCAACTAGCTGGCGGCTGATCGACCGGTAGCTTCAGTTCTTACCCAGCAGACCGGCTTCCGTCGGGATTCGAACCTTCCACCACCCACTTAAAGGCGGATGTCATAAAGATTAAGCTTGGAAACAGTATCACAGGCGGCAATCATGTGACTTTGTTATGATAAGCTTTCCTAACTTATGTAAACAAAAACACTCGGTAGGTACATATTTTCTCAAATTTGAAATCAAATATTTCACCCTCAGTATTGAGAAACGTACGATTCGGTACGTCGAGATCTCCGGTTTATTTTGATACCAAGACCTTCCCTCAAATCCCTGTCAAAGCTGAGAACATTCGTGCAAAAAGCAAAACTTGCTCAAGAAAATATTATTATATCACAGCATTCAAAAAAAATTTTGCACGAATGTACTCAATATTGAGTGTTAACTATTTGCTTAAAGATTTAAGAAAAATGTGTACTTACCGAATGTTTTTGTTTTCAAAAGTTAGGAAAACATATCATAAAAAAGTCACGGGATTGCCGCCTGTGAGTATACCTGGCAGAGTTTCTCTATCGTTTTACATTGGCTGCTCTGCCAGGTCATTTATCGTGAGGTATATGTGTGATTAAACCACGCAATTAATACAAATGTCTCTGCTTACATACATGTATATAGCTCTCATCATTGAAAAACTGATTCTCACGTTATATTTCAATTTGACGTTTCTAATAATTGTAGAGGCATTGAAACGCTAATGGTGGTCGTTGTTTTCCGTATTAGATACACAGTTTTGCAAGTAATTTAACTGTATTTTGGCGTTCCAAGTAGCGTTGCTTTTTAACATTGTTTAAACGTAAGTCGAATAAAAGATCCACCTATACGTATACCTAAACGACTGCAACATGGATCATATCGTCGCTTTTCTTCGAAAACATCGTAAAAGCTGCAGTTACGAGGTTTTCGTTGAAAAGCATCGATATATAGATTGTATGGACTCATACTGGATCCATATCGTATACAAATATGTACACTATAAGTCAAGACATAGTTTAAACAGTTTCCAAACTATTTATCGTGAGATGTACGAGCGAATTAATGTCTAAACTCGTTTATACTCGAAAGAGAAACTCCGAAAGTATTTGTGTTCGGTGATTCTCAACAACAAGTAGTATATTATTTGTATACAAGTCTAGAGTTATAAACATTGAATTATATACAGTCAAATCTCTCTATGTCGAACTTCGTGGGACCTACGAGAAAACTTCGACGTATAGAATGTTCGACGAAGAGATATTTTGGAGACAACCGGCTATCATCGCTTTTACGGGCACGTCACGTCATGTCGGTCGGAGTTGCTGGATACCCCCCCCCCCTTCTCGTGTTGACCCGGGTCCTTCACCAAACAAGTCCTGCGTGAAATAAGCGATAGATGCTTCTGTAGTTATTGTGAATAACAAATCGTCGTTGTAAATGCAAAACCTCGTATTTTTGGAAGATTTTTAAGGAGAAAGAAAAAAGTGCAATTAATTTTCCCAAACTGAAAGGTTTGTTTGATATTTGGACATATTGTTCACTAATAAGGTGTCATTAATATTTGATCAGTAAAATATCTCAAAAGCTTCAAGAATTGTCTTAACTGGGCACACAATGTTTTACTTTATAAATCGCAGAAATCTACATCCGAGGTATTGCACTTTTACACCGATGAAATGTAACGCTGTATACATTTTCCCGTGCCTTTTTATTTTAAATCATCAAATCACCCACTTTTGACGTCCTGAACAGTAATTAATACACAAAATCAAACACAATCAGGTAAAAATCAATATTCGATGAGGGTAAAAACCTGTGTTGATTGCTAGAGTTGACGGGTCGAAAGGTGTGAAAAACTGATTTGATTGCAATTATCATCGTGTAAGTTTGAGGTTCGTCGTTTAGAGGTGTGAATGTGTGCAAATATAGGCGGTTGGACTTCGAAATCGGTTCGACGTAAGGAGGAAGTTCGTGCAAGAGAAAACGACGTATAGAGGTTGAAATATATAGAAATAAAGAGCAAAAGAATCGGGACTTGAAAATTACTTCGACGTAGGGAGAACTTCGGCTAAGGGAGGTTCGACATAAAGAGATTTGACTGTAGTCCATCAACAATAACCAGGGACATCTGTATGTAATGACATCACTTCGGCAATGTTTTGACTAACGGGTTTTGCACACGAACATTTAGTTATCCCGGGTTAGTATTGGTTGACTATACTAAACTTGTTTTAATTTTTATAAGTCGCTTGTTTACATACAATATAGCTCAAATAAATGACCTGGCAGAGTAGCCCATGCTAATCGATAGAAATACTCTGCCAGGTCATTTATTGCGAAATATTCCTAAAATTTCTCAAGATGGGCCGACATATCTTCTAGAGCGCACATGACTGATAATGCATGTATTGTTTCTATTTATTGTACTGAATGTTTTCATTGTACACTGAAATACATGTACTTATTTGTTGACTCGAATAAATGTGAATATTCAATGAAAACGGTGGTACTGTCTTCATTTGTTTTGCCACGACAGTCAGAATATAGGAATATCCTTGTTGAGTGTTCGACCTAATTTTTGGACCAATGCAATTGCAGTATATTTTAAAATTTTGCCGCTATACTTCGCATAAACGAGCTGCCGGCTAGTTTATATGACGTCTATACATAGCCACGCCTAGTCTCCAATGGACCGCTAGCGAACATCAAGTCAGACAGAGTCTGTATAGTAGATTCTACGCGATATAAACATTCAATTTGCTGCACGCATTTGAATGAATCAATTATACAGCCTCTATCTAATACGTATCCGACAGCTCGCCCGCAGCGGGTATTACGTCATTAAACAATTTCAGAAAATCGTCTATAATTCTATTAACGTTTGACCAATATGAAAACGGTGCAAAGAGGGTGGAAACGTGCCAGTGATTAGCAGGAAAAAGTAGATCTTATAAAAATCTGACGATTATTAGCAGATTTTAAACGATCTATCACACACGGTTTCTACTTCACTGCTTCCAACCCAAATCAAATTGGTCATGAATTGACAAAAATATTGTGTAATTGTTCTATTACGTGATTCTCCATCTTAGTCATCGAATACAAAGCCCGGGGAGACATTGTTCCAAATGATAGCAATAGGGAACGATTTTATCCAGCTAATCGTGAAGTAATTTCGGAGAAGCAATAGTATGCCGTGTGTGTTGTTATTAACTCTCGTAACTACGGCTTGAAGTGAGCCGTAGTTACGAGAGTTTATAACAACACCAACGTCTTATCAATACGTAACTGTAAACCTTATCTATTTTAGCACAAAATTCATTTCCATTGGATAAAATGATAAAACAATCGATTGCTTGTTGCAATTATTTCTTCTATAGTTTGGTATTTAATTTCGGAATGATGTTACATTTCATTTCAAAGGGCAATATATATCGATTAGCGATTTTCTCGAATGTCTGTCACGCTGTTTTACCCAAGAAACAGGCACCTTTAATTTCCGGTCGTCTTTTTAGATTCTCTGATGTCACAGAAAAACATGAATAACAAGCATGTCGTAATACACCCTTTACCCTTGCCAAAACTCTTAGGTCTAGGTTGTTCCAATTAGAGCACAAAACGGTTTTGATAATGATATGATTTGTGTAAGAAATAGCGCTGAAAAATTGAAATGAAAGAAGAAATTGCTGATCATTGCTAAATTAATATGTTTCTATTATTTTGTCTCAATGTTTTGATAATAACCCATGGATATCCGATTTAGCAACAATTGTTTATTCTTCTAATCGGAGACATAGTCTTACAGTCTTACTTATGGCAAATCGAATATTTAATCGAATTCTCATAAACACTGAATTTATCATAGAAGAAAATCATTGAGATAACTGCGATTTCAAAAAAATGAACATTTTCATAGACTAAGACCTAACTTTACTGTCATTGACCGAAATAGAATCGACGACGTGTACAATCCGAAAGTTCGATTCCATTGGATGATAATCGTTGTATGTGTAAATAGGCTACCCTACCCGCACTTTATATTTAAAGTAAGATTTACGGAAAACTGGACCTTGATAAATAGTCAAAAACTTGGAATAAGCGCTAAAGTTTCTTTCTTTTTAGCCCTAGATACAGCAATGCACCACACAACTATGCAAACTCCGACTTTCGCCATGCTGCTCTTATTCCTGAAGAACCTAGCATGTACCCCTTTAAGAAAGTTAAAGCTAAGCAACATTGTTCGAAAGAGGATATGTCTATTTTTCCTTTGGACGAGATCGGATGGTGATGTGAATTCCTCATCACCTGATTCTGTAGACAAAAAGTGCAAGATTGAAATCTATAGACGAAAGCAAAATAAAGGTCCAGTATTAATGCAAAGAAATCAGACAGATCAGACTTTGCGTAGTTGCAAGCAGATCTAATATGTAATGTATGCTATTTTGAACACAAGCGTTTTTTTATTTTAAGTTGGCAAGACTAGCGAACATTTCTTTCTAAAAGGTTGACAGAGAACCATTAGCGCATCTTGCTATTAAAGTCATTTGAAAAAAAAAAACAACATTAATTTCACAAAGATTCATTCTATCAAGAGTGACACGTCGGAAATAATAGCACAAAGCATTAACATAAAAACGTTGACGTCTTCCTAATTTATATCCTTGGTGTGCCTGATTCCTCGGAAACCGTTCTGAAATCCGGAAATTAAAAGTGCATTAATGTCCTTGTAAGCAGATTGTCCTACACGGAACTAAATTTTCGATAAAATGTGTATAACATAAAGAAAACGTCCAAAATAAAACGAATACATAACTGCTTGCATTTGAAGCAGTCCATCTGTTTTGTCTTCAACATTGTTAATTTATCATATATTAATTTAGCATTGTGGGTAGTTGAACCTGATGGACAATGTGTCCTAAACCTAGATGTATCCATGATCCAGCTAGATAGGAGCAAGATGAATTCATCTTTAAGCTAGACTTGTATATATGCAACATAAACTGAACATTACTTTAAGAATAAGCGAAATAATGAAGATGCAGGTCGGCAAGTGACACTTCAGAACGTGATAATCAAGGCTCGTCTAAGTAACAATTGAGGTACGTAGTGTATGTATACTTGGTATTTTTCACGCCTGCACTAACAACGCCCACCTTTCGGATACCCCATCTGCTCCTTCCACTTCATTTTACAAATACACTTGAACTATTGGTAGATAAATGTTGGAAAAGATCCTCGTCGTAGCCTGGGTACCATGTAACATACTTATGTTATTGAAGGTACATCGCGCTTCCATCAATAATTTATTCTTACATATTTTACTCTCCAAAGCCGAGGTATATTTATCAAACCATCACACATGACCTCTGTCGCTTTTGATACACCAAGGGCATATTTGGTCGTCATAATCTCAATAATAGCACATCATTTGAATTATCGAATCAAAATAATTCAGTTTTATCTTGAATGTATGATAATTACGTTTACATTACGTCGCTTCTATTTTGGCTGAAGCCGGTAATATTTGAATTATCGAATCAAAATCGTTCAGCTTTATCTTGTATGATAATTACGTATACATTACATCGTTTCTGTTCTTGGTTGAAGCGTCAGCAAATGAGAAATTGTATCAGATGTTTCAAATGTTTTGCTGTTTACATCTAACGATTGGATACCAAAATCCCGCAAGGCCCCGAGACTAGACGTAAAATGCCCCCGAGGGAACAGAGCATCATTTTATCTTAATAGAATGAAGAGATAATGTGCTCTGTTTTAAGACAATATATACATGTACATTTATACACAAAAAATAATTGGATATTTTCAAAAAAGAAAAAAATGGGGGCGATAGTTTTGTAAACATTAAGAACTAAAATTTTACATGACGTCTATTTGCCTATAATTTGTTTATAACATATATGTACAATAGGCTGAAGGCCTGAAATGTATAAACGAACAAATGACATTGAACAAGTCTAAAAAAATCATCATCTGAGAAAACGTTCCTCCTTATTCCAATTTTTTATGCATTCCTAATAACAATGGGATAAGAGTCAACAGGGAAAAATTTCCGAAATATCCCATCGTGAGGATACTTTACTACTGCAACATTCTTGAACAGCGCAACATGCATTCATTTGCCAAGGACAAAGTGAAAACAGTCATAGAAATGTGAGTTATTATTTACGCGATGTGTGATTTTGACATTCACTACAAAGTCCAAATATCCAACTGTTCAGGTCACCTTTTTACACGTGCCAAAGTGGAGAAAATAAATTGTACATACTTTACCATGACTGCTAAAATGACATTCATGATACAGAGCTCCAAATAAGAGGAGGTGATGACTTTTCAAAATGAAAAATTTCACTAAATTTTATCAAACCCTATATTGTGGGTCCTCATTAGAGACGATCCAAATGAGTACACACAACATAGGGTTTGGATTTGAAATAAAAAAGTTAGAAAGTCTTCACCCCCTTTACATTAAATAATTCAAACACAATCCCAGAGCGACGAGTTGACTATATGACATATTGTGCAGTATGACCCAGACGTAATACGTTAAATATCAGCCAAATAAATATTCCCCGATAACATCAGTTTAATTTTGGTAAGAAAGAGCCAATATCCGTTTATTGATATCAGACAGAAATAATCCGAACTTTTAATCCATTACCATTTCGACTCCCTACAAGGTAATGGCTTTGAAAAACATTGTGGACAATGAAAAAACCCAGACGTAATACGTTAAATATCAGCCAAATAAATATTCCCCGATAACATCAGTTTAATTTTGGTAAGAAAGAGCCAATTTCCGTTTATTGATATCAGACAGAAATAATCCGAACTTTTAACCCATTAACATTTCGACTCCCTACAAGGTAATGGCTTTGAAAAACATTGTGGACAATGAAAAAACCCAGACGTAATACGTTAAATATCAGCCAAATAAAAATTCCCCGATAACATCAGTTTAATTTTGGTAAGAAAGAGCCAATATCCGTTTATTGATATCAGACAGAAATAATCCGAACTTTTAACCCATTACCATTTCGACTCCCTACAAGGTAATGGCTTTGAAAAACATTGTGGACAATGAAAAAACCCAGACGTTATACGTTAAATATCAGCCAAATAAATATTCCCCGATAACATCAGTTTAATCTTGGTAAGAAAGAGCCAATATCCGTTTATTGATATCAGACAGAAATAATCCGTACTTTTAACCCATTACCATTTCGACTCCCTACAAGGTAATGGCTTTGAAAAACATTGTGGACAATGAAAAAACCCAGACGTAATACGTTACATATCAGCCAAATAAATATTCCCCGATAACATCAGTTTAATTTTGGTAAGAAAGAGCCAATATCCGTTTATTGATATCAGACAGAAATAATCCGAACGTTTAACCCATTACCATTTCGACTCCCTACAAGGTAATGGCTTTGAAAAACATTGTGGACAATGAAAAATTGCTTGTTACTTGTTGAGATTATGATCCAGCTGAAAACTGCTTTCATAATCTTGAATGATCAATATTTGTAGCTGTTACAGTAAAACCAAAGTGGAAGAAAACAACAATTTTGTCACAGTCAAGGGCACATTACTCTGCTCTGATAAAGAAATTCTCATCAACGTTATGCCAAAGTTTTTTTATATTAGATCTATGATAGTTTTTAAATTATCGAGATACTACTATCTTCTTGATTATTGATATCAAAAATGAAAACCAGACCTTATTTGGTAAATAATTTTTTGATTATGAACACCAAAACAGATCTTGTTTGGAAAAGGGTTTAAACTACTTTCGTTATATTTCAGAATCGATTCAATGGAAGAGTCCTTCCATGATGGTGCAAAGCTCTGCCCAGTATGTGGCAAAGACTTCCAAACTATTCATGTGATGGGACGCCATAGGATAAAGCATGAAGACAAATAAATGATCTACGACTTTGAGCACTGTGGCCACTATTTCATTACTCTCTTAAGAACATAGCACATTCTCTCTTCATTCTATTATGATAAAATGATGCTCTGTTCCCGCGGGGTCATTTCACGTCTAGTCTCGAGGCCTTGGTGGGATTTCGGTATCCAATCGTTGGCTTTACACAACAAAACAATTTAAAAAGCTGATACAAACTTTCATTGGCTAACGCTTCAAATTACCGGCTTCAGCCAAAAGTAGAAGCGACGTAATGTATACGTAATCAAACAAGATAAAACTAAATGATTTTGATTCGATAATTCAAATTTTACCGGCTTTAGCCAAAAATAGAAGCGACGTAATGTATACGTAATGATCATGCAAGATAAAACTGAATGATTTAGATTCGATAATTCAAATGATGTGCTATAATTAGATTATGACGACCAAATAGGCTATTTGTGTACCAAAAACGGCAGAGGTCATATTTGATGGTTAATCAATAGACCTCGGCTTTGGAGAGTACTATTTCATAGAAAGGGAGCAATTGTTAGGCCATGTGCGAAGTGGGCCATGTATGAAGCCAACACCGACATGGAGATAAACTAACTTGTGACAGATGCCAAGGAACATTCAGTTTCAAGTTTTCATTCAAAATACACGCTGCTTCATATAAAGGTGTGAGTGAAATCCAATATGACTGTAAAGGTTGTAATTGACTATTTCGATCGCAAGGATTCCTCGACCGATCATATAAGCGGAGTTCATGAGAACATTCAGAAATTTAGGTGCCCTGCGTGTACCCAATCATTTAGATGGAGATCTAGCCTTTATAGTCACAGCAAAGCAAAGCATGGAAAAGATCACAACAATTGAACGTTTATTGACTGTGAAAGGGAACCTTTCCCAAACATTATCTAAACCAGACGATCAAAATGAGTAACCAAGATATTATGGTTTGATGATTGTGGACATGTAACACTTTAAAATACAAATTTACATCATTAAATTATCTGTACAATAGTGCTTTGATCTAAAGTATAATAGACCATCGGTTTACTTTATTAACTGTTCATATTTCTTTTTACTGACCCTCACGGAATTGCGTTGACAAATAGCGAAAAAACTAGATTCTTTCTCCATTTTTATTAAAGTATTTCTTTTTTTCCATACGTATTGTCACCTTCTTTGCTTCGAAGCATTTGCAAATCAGTCACGTATTACCATAATTGTTGAAGAATTTCGGTAGTAATTGTAAAACGTGATTCCAAGCCGTGAAAACGTTACCTTTAAACATTACAATATCATCATTCCATAATTAATAAGTTTTATTGCTTAATGTCTACACCGTTCACAGTAATTGCTTTTTGTCTACATCGTACACAATTTATGAAAATAATAACCACACCATTTTTGTTTAAAACAACCGTAAACATAGAAAAGAGCATGCTAAATTCATCAAAGTTAGCGCAATAGTTTGCTCCCTAGTTCGCTGATATCTATATAATCACCCTTAAAATGGCAATGTTCTCGCTTCGAAAAATGTTTTCCGTGTTGGGCTGTCTTTGCACAACGACCGAATACGATAGAAAAACACTGGTACTGTGATATATAGAACGGTGGATAGGTATACATTTCTCCTGTAAGATGATATCAGTATTAAGGCGAGACATGATCGTTTAAGAAAATTATCGATGAAAAACTAATACACTTTCCTCTCATGCTGTTTCGATGTCTCCATCTTTGAATGACTACACATACCAACCGGACAACTTACATCACCGTGAAAAAGCTTTCTGTCAATTACTATGAATATACAAATCTTCATGAGGGGTTACAAGTACCAGTGCTCTATGTTACAGCGGAGGAACCTAAATCTGAAGACATTGTCAGACAATCTGACATACAGTGCAAGTATCCAAATGTTATCTCTTTGAGAATTAGAAAACAATAAAAACCGTTTGTAGACAAAGACAAGAGCCGCAATAACGGACATAAAAAACACAATCTTCTTAATCAGAAGAAAAGAGGGAACAACACAGAGAAGTCCCGGAAATGGTAAACAACCACAGAAAAAGACAACAACGAGACAAAGGCATATAAAGCTTGTTTATCATGCTAGTAAAATGTAGCAATGCATTCTGAGATGTCTTTGGGTGCATTACTTTATAAAAACACCATTGTGTCATCTTATTCTTTATTCACTCTTGGCGGATTCAGTTGGATTTTCTTGGTGTCCTGTAAAAGCGTTTTTTTGGCTCCAGCGAGGATGAGCTGGATCCAATCGGATGACTCCATACATATGCATGTTTTGCGTAAACAATTCATTGCAATGGCCCAAAATTTACTGAAATGCGAGCTTTTGCCGATTTAAAAACGACGTTTAACGTTTTTGTCCTTGATAGATCGTTGGTGAAATTCTGTCAATGCATTGGACGACCTCTTTCAAAGTAATTAATGCAGTATCACCCGCACATATCCTCATTTTGACTGTTTGTTCACCATAACTTTAAAGCATCTTCGAGACAATTAGTTCTTATAATTATGCCCAGAAACGAGCATTTGTATTCTATATTGTAACGAAAAAAACAAAAAGATATAATGCCATCAGACATATTTATTCGATCATGGTGATTCAGTTTGTGGCAGATTTATTTGATGATAATCGTGTGCGCGATGAAACGTCTACACCGTAATGCGGAGGTTGCGAACAAAGCGACGTACGTCAATAAAATGACGTTAGAGCCAACATGCGGTTTTCCCCCCATTTTCCTTAACTGTAATAAGAAAAGCGTCTTTCTGATGTCAGCAACTCATTTATCATTCAAGAAAAAAAACAGAAACGCAAAAAAGAAGGAATACTCCAAAGCGAAACTCGCCGAAAAGGGAGAAGAATCGAACTTGAAAACGGAAAGTATATCCCTGCCGGTGCCATCATTGCATTCATATCTGATATTGGTGGTCTCCTAAAGAGGGCGTCAGTGGTTCCGATGGAAATATATCAGTATAATATTTATCAAGAATGGGCTAAATATCTTAACGCTAGTAAATATACTCAGTTCCAAAAGAAAGTGTGCACTCTTAAATTTTGAATATCTCGAAAAGTATACCGTCCACCACAAGGAAATTTTGTACGACACATTTCAAGACTATTGACAAACGATATATTGATGAAGAAATCACATAGCACGCACGAATTTTCGGTTTGATTGCGATTTTGCATTTTTAGTGTTTTACGTATGCCTCACGTGCTGGATGAGTTATCGATCAGAAATTACACTCGCTGCACTCCTTTTGGCACATCATAGCATAAAAATCACATTTTCAGTACATTTGTACATAGTGCATTAACGTGAAACGAATTACAATTAACGTTGGTGAGCAAGACCAAACCTGGTGAAAACAAAAACCTTCCGAATATTTGAATTTGTACAGTATTTATGTTCTAATAGCAAAAGGTCATTTGTACGGCATCTTGAAGGCAAACAGATTCGCTTTAGAACGTTATTTCACCGGTCGACGGCAATGAACTAGACTACTAACGGAGCGATTACTAACGTTGACGTACACGTAACGTCTACAAGAAAGTCCTTGTTTTAACGTGGAAATGGCTTGGAATGCCTGGCCAAACCCTTCAACGGCATATAAGCTTGTAATTCTTTCCACAGGAAAATCTGTAAGGTGTGCAAATCTCAACACCATCAACACCATAATGATCTGACTCTGTGTATCCATTTTGGGCAATTCTATCGACATCTGTTTTGATGCCAATTTTCTTTAAGGTCTAATCTGAAGTATGATATCACTTTTACTCCCTCAATTGTCATTAATTTTGTGAAAATTAAGGTAAAGGTAAAACGCAAAAGTGCACACTTTCTTTTGGAACTGAGTATATAATCTTAGATTGCCCTGGGCTATTGTTATGTTGAACTTCAACTCTCTGGCACAACAGATTCCTTTATAATGAACAAGCAAAGGGCATATAAGTTGTTAGCATTGAAGAAGGAGTAACTGGAGAGTAACTGGGAGTACTATATCGAGCTATAGGTTTGGATGGATGTGGAATGTTAAAGGAATTTGCTGAACAGGTTATATGTGAAATCAAAGAACATGTATTCCGAGAAACTCAAAGATTCATGGAATTCCTGGTCTTTACCAAGATTTAGTGATTTGTAAAGCAGGTTTCGTAGAAAAAGTATACTTGGACAAAAGTAAATCCATGTTTGTATTACCATATGACAGTCTACGATAAAATATATATAAGACAAGATTGGACTCAACTATCTGTAGAGTTGAAATGTCCATACTTTATACAGGTGTGAAAAAAAGAAAGAAAACAACACTTGCTTCAGTATCTGACAATAATTGGAAAATTGACCGACAAATACTTATTTTCCTTAGTTGGACACTAAAAGAATATATGGTGTTTGAACAGTAAGTGGAAACGAAAATTTTCAAAAAGGCAATTAAAAGGTGTATGGAGACACATTAACTCCCTAAGAACTTAAAGAAGAACTTGAAAATGCAAACATGTTGATATCATCGGCAAATTTAAATTTGTTACTGACATTACCAATGGCTCCAATAAATACATAGAATAATGTATAATGGACGACAGCGGTCATTGACCAAAACTAGAATCGACGTTATCAAAAAATTCTATTTCATCGGATAATAATTATGAATTATGAAACGAGAGACTGAATGTTTGCTTGATAGCATAATAATGTGTATACTTTTATTGAATAATGTCAAAAAACAACATTAACGTAGTTAATAAGGTGTTTTTAAGAAAAGCGCCAAAAGAAAACGGTCTGTCACATGATTTTTCAAAGACATGAAGTTTGCATTATCTTTACAGAGGTTGTAGAAGAAAGAATTTATTTGTGATGCAGTAAATAGGCAAATCGGTATATGATGATTCCTATGGTATGTGAATTTCCTGACTTTATATAACATGTTAAGAAGAAGGAAAGGTGTAAATCTTTATTTTAAACTTGGAAGTCCAGGCTACCACTGGTATAGAGCCTTTACAAAAGACCGTGATAAAATTGTCATTTTACAAATTGATTAAGCATTCCAAAATATTGAAAGGTCACAAACAGGTGACTTAGAGACTATGGAATTTCTATAAAATTGACTGTTTTAGGAAACCAAAACCGATTTGGAATGCGGACGATACTGGCTTCGCAATGGGAACATTTTGATAAACGTAGGATTTAAAAGTCGAGGAATTCCAGTGGCTAACATTACAGATGGAAATCTGTTTTATTAATTGTACTATGGCAGAGTGAAATGAGATATGATGCCTCCATTTCATGAACGAAAATGCCACACAGTCTTACAAACCCTTAAATGGTTCCACAGAGGGATGTGCATTTGCCTACACGACGAAAGGATAGAGTGGCACACGAAAAAAACATTTTACATGTTAATAGATCATTTTGAGAGGCATGCTGGAAGTGTTAGAATCCATTTTGACACGAATGACTTCCTGAGTGCAACGTTTAAAGATATGTAAACGAGTGTACGTAATGTAACACATAGCCTTGACACAACCGATTGATATAGGGCTATTTAAACCAAAGGTGCAAAATGGTAAATAGCGCATCGGAAATTATAAATCATGCAAATCCTAGAAGATTCTTTGAGAAGAACACGTTTTCACGGTTGAAGCTTTTCTGATAGTGGGGCGCACAACTCCGAAAATTTGGCCTAATCGTTCACTTTGTGATACAAGCATGAATTTTGGTATGGTAAGTCTTTGAGGGTCCCTGAATCAAAAAAAAGTGCTAGCCATTTGAAATTCGCATCCGGTGGCCATTTTCCAAGATGGCCGCCATTCGGATAAATGTAGTCTATATATCAGATAGAGAGACATTCCAAATGCTGAAATCCGCCGAGATTTTTGTAATAAATCGTCCCAATATAGTCAATTTTGTAATTAATTAATAAACTAGTATGGCTTTTTTACAACATTGCGGTCGTTTATCCGAGATGGCTGCCAAAATACTCCAAAAATGGCCGTTTCTTCAATTAGATATTATTTTTTGATAAGATATTATCAATCCTTGTCATAAAATTTCAACCAGCATAATGGCATGAAACACAAACCGATTTAGCCACATGAAATTCGCATCCGGTGGCCATCTTTCAAAATAGCCGCCATTCTCATGTATTAATTAGGCCTATATATGAACATATCAAATAGAAATGAATCCCAAGTGATGAATTTCGTCGGGATTTTTATATACCTTTCCTGCATAGTCGTTTTTGTAACCAATATTAATCAACTTAATGTATTTATAACATGGCTGACTTTTTCCAAGATGGCCACCAAAATATTCAAATGTTCATAGTTTCTTCAATGAAATCTTATTACTTTTAACAAAAAAAATATCAACCCCTCTCTTAAGTATCAGCTAATAAAATGAATGAGATACAAACAAAATTGTTCTAAGAGAATATATATTTTGCTATTGAAATGGCGACCATTTTTGTATTATCTTAACTGTCTTATTGGCCTCCATAATTAAATACTGATTATCGTCGATTACTTTAAAAAAAACAGCAGCTTCATTAACATGGTTTAAAGCACCTTCGTGTGATTAGTCGCTTTGCGCTAAGTAATAGGCTAGTAAATATACACTTTGACCTGGACAAAATTAGAACAGAAATGAAACCTATGCTATTGTACTCGGGAAGTACCCACCTTTTCACAGAAAAAAATATACTTCGATCCCTCCGTTGCGATTTGAGTAATTTTGGGTAAAAAAATGGGGTTTTTGGCAAAAAATGTGAAAAATAGGAATTTTCATTTTTTCAGGATTTGTTGATTTTTATGCTGTTTTTATGTGAAAAAAAATGGTAGGGAATATGAATTAGATCGGTACATAAGGAAAATTCAGCGAAAAATGGTAAAAACTGATTTTTTATGATTTTTTTAGTAAAAAAAGGGGGGCAAATGGGCGGGGGGGGGGAGTATTGATATAACATAGCAGTGAATTCTTTACATGTTACTTTACATGGATCATTCCTATTTTAGATTATTATAATGCAATAACTGAATTAGAGGTAAGAAATAAAGTAAAAGAATCCCTCTGAAGCGTTTTCTGTAATTTTGTAGCAAAAATTGGTATTTTGGTGAAAAATGGGTAAAAATAGAATTTTCTATTTTTTCAGAAAATATTGATTTCTATGCAGTTTTTAAGGAAGGAAATGTTAGCTTATATGGATTAGATAGATACAAAGGTGACATTCAGCAAAACATCATAAATACTATTTTCTACGATTATTTTTAGTTGAGAGGATGGGGGATAGCTATATTTGTCGTGGTATAGGCTTATATGGATATGAACTTAGCATTGATTTTTATTGGATAATTTCTATTTTAGATTATCACAATGAAACGAATTGGATTTGGGATAAGAAAAACAAATTAAAAGAATCCCTCTGGTGCGATTTATTTAATTTTGGGGCAAAAATTTGGTATTTTGGTGAAAAGTGGGAAAATTTGGAGTTTTCTATTTTTTTCTCGATATTTTCAATCTTTATTCCATTTTTTATGTAGTTTTATGTTAGAAAATGTTAGCAAATAAATAAGATGGAAACAAAAGTAAAACTCAATAAAAAAAATCATAAAAACTAAATTTTCATGATTTGTTATTCCACAGGTGTGTGGGGAAGGGGGGGGGGGGGCAGATATATATGCTGGTAGGGGTATTGATATGAACACCCTACATGTAAACCAGTTTCTATGGGGGTTTCTACCCTTTTTATTGCTCCCTACATGAAATTAGTCTGCTGACAAACGGGCACTGTTTTTGCCTTATATTAGGCTTTTTATAAAGTACAATGTTGTTAAATAAACAAGTAAGGAGCTTAGAACAGAATTTTGTGTTATTTGTATTACTTTGATCACATATAAAAATTTACGTTAGACGATTTCAGTCAGTTTTGTAAGGGTCACGGTTTTAAGGTTCTAGAATAGCTTTCCCTCTGGCATATTATTAAAGGCATTTGGAATACGAAATCGTAAGTGATAAACCATTGCTTTTTTGTAACTTTAGTTTTACAGCAGACAACAGTGGTTCTTGATTTGAATAAGCTATGGAATAGGATCTGCTTTGCTTGGTGAGATTCCCTCGGGTTCGAACAGGATGGGGATAAAGACGCCGTAAAGAAGGTGCATGATGATTGATTTACATGTGTTTTATCTTTTTCTACTTCAGACCTATACATCTATCCTCATGGTTCTTCACTGTCACATAATGTCAATGTTTGTGGCACTATATATTATCTACGTCCATCTTTAACAAGACTGTCTATATGCCGAACCACAAAAGGTGTTGATTCTTCCAATTCCATTCAGTCTTTGAATTGTATAAGCATTACTCTCAGGCCCGTAAGAAGCAATTTCATATTTTTGAGGGGGAGCTGAAGCACCTATCCGGGCCAGTGAATATTGTGGGAGAGGGCTAAATTGAATTATCTCTAAATGTTCAGTGTTAAATAGGAAAATTAGGCATTTTGGCCAACTTGTTGCTTATCCCCTAACCTTATATAGCCCCCTGTTCCCACGGGCCCAAATATATAAGCCATGTCCATTAAAATGGATGTTCCTTGATGGTCTTTACGTGACCCGGCGTGGTATACATTCTGCCTGATGATTACATGGCCCAAATGACAATGACATGGTCAACTAACCTTGACAGCATTTTGATATGGAGCTTCAGTGCATTAATTAACAACCCAAACCACCCCAAACAAACATCGTTTGTATCAATACGCCATAATTCACTCTAATCACCTGTTCCAGTACAGTATAATGTACTTAATTCTTGTAGCAAAAGATAGTTTTTGTTTAAGTATCATTCATGTTTGGTCACAATTTCATATCTTAGAAACTTCTTTTGACATTCTCTATAAAAGAAATAGAAATGGACAATCTTCACATGATCAGGTGCAACTAATGTTACAAAATGACTGAGAATTTGCTAAACACAGCATTTAGTCATTGAATGAATGTTACTTTTCAGACTTTTTAGCCAAATTTCGTTTTAATATAATGTTGTTTAACATGTACTCATCTTAATACTTCATAAAAATTGAAAATTAAAAAAAAACTCCAAAACAGAAACCTGAAAAAAAATCATCAAATTTCATTTCAATTTCCGCAAAATGGCAATGAATCTTGTGCGAAACATAAGCTGGATTTACCGTTATATTTTTATAAATTGTCGTTGCAGTTATAAAATATCGTAACTACAGCTACAATCAAACTGTAGTTGCGACATTTTAGATTTACACCGATAGAATACTATTGTTTGTCCGAAATTTCGTAAACGTTTACTGGATGAAATTGATCCCTATTACAGAAGGTATTCTTTTACTTGTTTAAAACTGTTTACTTTCTCTATTCATTAAGCCTATTCATTTGGTTAAAACAATCTAAAATAGGAAGTATCTCAATAAAGTTCAGTGCTATGTTAATATCAATCTCCCTCCCCCCCCCCCCCCCCCCCCCCCATTTGATGAACCACCACCCCCTTCTCGACTGAAAAATCACTAAAATTTAGCTTTTATGATTTTTTAATTACAAATATCTTTCCATCTGATTTGTATGTATATGCTTACATTGCCTCAAATAAGAACATCATAAAAATCAACAAAATTTAATACATGTAGCCTACTGAATATATAGAAAATTCCAGTATTTGCCATTTTTCACCAAAATACCAATTTTTTGTCTCAAAATTGAAACATAAATCGCAACAGTGGGTTTCTTTTAGTTTTTTCTAATCACTAATCAAGTCAATATCATTATAAAACAACTAAAATAGGACTTATTCCGTGAAGAATGTTGCATCAATATTTTACCCCCCGCACGCCTATTTGCCCCCCCCCCCCCCACACACACACTTTTGACTAAAAAAAATCATTAAAAAATCAGTTTTTACCATTTTTCGCTGAATTTTCCCTTTGTACCCTTCTAATTCATATTTGCTACCAATTTCTCACCTAAAAACTGCATGAAAATCAACAGTTCATGAAGAAATCGAAAATTCCAGTTTTTCACATTTTTCGCCAAAAACCCCATTTTTTGACCCAAAATTACTCAAATCGCAACGGAGGGATCGAAGTATATTTTTTTCTGTGAAAAGGTGGGTACTTCCCGAGTACAATGGCATAGGTTTCATTTCTGTTCTAATTTTGTCCAGGTTACCCCTGTTTCAATTTTAGTTTGACTAGACTATAAGTCAAAACCTAGTGTTCAAATCATCCTTGGAATCCTCTACACCAAATATCAGAAAACTCATGCATTCTAAACCAGATAGTGTAAAAAGAAGTCTTTCTTACACTAATAATGGGTGATTGTAAAACAAATCAACAAAATATGTAAAGTAAATGTTATCCCTGCCAAGAGGACAAATCTAATGATTTGCTTATTTCTCTTCTGAGTAATTTACAGAAAGAGCAAGATCTTAGTGGATACAAATGTACAATAATACTGCAACAGATATTCCTTTATACCTTGCCTTCAATGATATACCAACTTCGTTCAATCCAGCTCTATTAGATGATAATGAGGGCAAAGAGAAAACTTTGACACTGCATAAGCCAAGTATCATAATAGATACCGTCTTTTATCTACAATATAAAGCTCAAACAGGCACAGAAACAAGGTTCCATTACAGATGGAGACAGCTGTAAAAGGTCTATAGAATCTGATTTGCAAAAGATGCCACGTTTCTTATGCATTCGTAGCACGATTCGCAAAATTTGAGACAAGCTTAATCAATGCGTTTAAACTATGGACAATGGGAAGTTGCTTGTAAAACTCAGCGCAGTTGCATGACTGTGTTGTCGTTCAAGAGTTAAAGCATCACCCAAACAGCTTAGTAGAGTTGTATAACTGGACGAGGTCTTAAAAAAATATGATATAACAATAGTTTTGTAAAAGATTTACAAGTATCATGTGGCTTTTTTAACTTGTTATATACCGGTATATCATGGAATTCGTGGCTTCTGAGAAAGTCCAGTTTTCAAACTTCATGACTTAGTCCTATTGTACATGTGTATAAGCACCATATCAATGCGCAAAACAGGCTGTATACAAAGCTGGCCATATTTAGAGACTGTGTAATTTTCAGCAACCGAATTATTAATGCCGGTCGAAATGGGGATTGTCAAAAGAAAATGAATGTTGGAGAGTTGTTTGGACCCAGTTTCGTAATGCTGCAGAGAGATGACTACGAATGGGTGCAAAAACTTGAAGTGGACGGTGCAAGTTCAAGAAAGCCGGGCTTTTCTGCACTTCACTTTATATCTGCGTCTGTGAAATATCACATGAAAGTTAATTTCATATATAAGCAGTAGTGGCCATCTATGTTATAGCTTCTTCAGTGTTGATATGACGATAATTGTTCACAAACACTAAACCTTGTTTGTATTCTACATACCATCTCTTGTTGTCGAGGCACCCCATATGGGGTGAGGGCTAGTCTCCTTGTAAAGGCCGTGGGTTTACAGAACTATTCTGGCCAAAAAATGAATACACCGGACACATGGATGTTGAAAATAGGAATCAACTGAGACGGCGTTAAAACAATAATTAACCTCAGTGGGTTTGGTTGCCATCTCTTGTAGGCATATTGTCAAAATTGAAAATCGTCTGCTACATTTTTAGAGCCCTTCTTTGAAAAAAGCCGGTTGGCTGTTATCTCTCATGGGGATCTTATCAAATTTGAAAACTATATCATTGGGGACTTGTTCCAGATGATTGCCATCTCGGGTCCACAAACACTATATCTCACTTGTATTCTACATACCATTTCTTTTTGTTGAGGGACCCACTCTTGTAGTCTACTTGTTACGGTAGGTTCTGTGGCTCTATATTAATTGTCTCACCAAACTGATATACACTACATATTACATTTGCAGATATCTATGACAATCGATTAAAAGAGTAAGAAAATAATTATTACACGGACTTGGTTGGCTGCCATCTGTTATCAAGTCAGTCGAATTTTATATAATTCGTCAATGAAATAAGCCAGTGGGGCTTATAAGTCGAAAAAGCAAATCAAAGATTTTTTCCAGTGGTAAAATCGAAATTTTCATATGAAAAATGAACTTTATATTGTATGGCAGTGGTATGAGATTTTGGTTGCCATCTCAAACACAAATACATGTATTGTCTATTTTACATCTGGCATTTATGTCTGAGTGTTTGAAATGAATAATGCAAGTTTATATTAGTTTTAGTGCATCATATCATTACACAGGGAAGCTCTATAATGCCCAGATGGCGGCCATCTCAGAAAATAGCCGCCGTATTGAATTTCAAGTAGCTAGCACTTTTTTCTGAAAATGTACACTTGAAACTACATATATACTTATTGTAGTAGGTTCTGTGGCTCTAAATTAATTGTCTCACCAAACTGATATACACTACATATTACATTTGCAGATATCTATGGCAATCGATTAAAAGAGTAGGAAAAATAATGATTACACGGGCTTGGTTGGCTGCCATCTGTTATCAAGTTAGTTGATTTTTTTAAAAAAATATTAATGAAATTAGCCAGTAGAGCTTATAAGTCGAAAAAGCAAATCAAAATTTTTTCCAGCGGTAAATTCGCAATTTTCATATAGAAATGAAGGACTTTATATTGTATGGCTGCCATATGAGCTTTTTGTTGCCATCTCATGCACAAATATTGTCTTTTTTACATTTGGCATTTATGTCTGAGTGTTTGAAATGAATAATGCAAGTTTCTATTAGTTTTAGTGCGTCATATCATTGCACAGGGAAGCTCTATAATGCTCAGATGGCGGCCATCTCAGAAAATGGCCGCCATATTGAATTTCAAGTGGCTAGCACTTTTTTCTGAAAATATACACTTGAAACTATATACATGCCAAATTTCATGCTTGTATCACAAACTGAACGATTATATGAGTTATGCGCCCCACTATGAGTATTCTTAAAAAGCTTTCCGTCAATCAGTATAAACAAAAAGTACAAACCAAGACTTCAAGAATGCCTCAATATTGAGGAGAGGTTACCATTGTTTGATGTTACAGATGAGCAATCTTAATCTGAGGACATGGTCAGACAATCTGACATCCAGTGCAAGTATCCAAATCATATCTCTTTCAGAATTGGAAAATAGTAAACCTTTTGCAGACAACGGAACTGACAGACAAAGCCCGGAAAAAGACACCCAAAAAAAGACAAGAACGAGACAATGCATGTAGAGTTTGTTTAGCAGCGTGCCAATAAAATAAGGCAATGCATTCTGCGGCCTCCTTTGGTGCATTACTTAATAAAAACACCAATTTTATAATTTGTCTATCTCACCTTGCATCTTTACATTTCGAATGTGTCTGATATTTGGTTTCGCAAAGAGATTGATAAGCATATTTTACATGTGTCGGAACGAAACTTTCAATTCTGTCATTCATTCATGATTAAACCCTATATACTAATTTGATTACTGTAAATAATACTTATGTGAAACAGAAAAGTATTCTAATGTGGTTTAAAAGTGAAGTTTTTTCTTTAAGAATACAGACTTGCGAAACGTATTATCGTGTATATCAATTACAAAGTCAGTAAAAGACAAAATACACAACAAACATATAAACTTCCAATTATATCTGTATGCGTATCGTTACGCGACCGTATTTAAATATCTAACTCATGTTGGATGCTGTATGTGTTATTGCTATTTTTACTATATCATGTCTGACTTGTAGTTACACCATCTTTTGGCTAAACTCCATCTTCATTCTTGAATGGTCGTTTATATGTATTTATGTTCAAATATGTATATGCAGATAAACAAATATGTGCGGGATTATAATCGAGAAGAAACGCAATACAAACGGCGACCTAATGAAATGAATAGAATAAAACCCTTTTAACGACGGGGCCATTTGTAAAACGTTTGATAACTAGCGTACACCGCATAGGGAAGAATATAATCATTAACATAAACTTACATATTACTATTGGAACTCGAAATGCATTTGCAAACTGCATATCACAATTACAACAGAAACGTATGTTATGTGACCTTTAAAGTGAGGTAACACGGCTGGTAATATGCTGACGAGTTTACCTGGCCAGCAAAGAACGTAAAAAAAGTTGGTTTACATATAGAAACACCAGCCCATTTAGGGTTGAAGATCCTTTTCTCTGAATGGACTGGTTGTTGTCTTATGTGCATGCTAGCTCGGAACGTTACAATTGGTGGCAGTGGTGAGATAATGTGATAGCAATCTCAAGCTATCCCTTACCCATGGTTACCCTCTAAGGTCAGTTCCTTGCCTATCTTTCTGTATGGTGTAGCAGTGCATTGTTGGAATACTGGGTAGAAGGCTCATCTCCTGTATGAATCTCGTGAAGCCTCGCTTCCTTGTAGGTAGATATAGCCGTGCAGCTTGGGTTGTAGCATAAACTGTTGTAGAGTTGTTGACCTCGGGGCAAAGTCATAGTAAGTAGGGAGGAATGTGACGTTTCAACTTCAAGGAAGGTAACAGTTACGGCGGGTAATATGCTGATGAAATTATATGGCGAGAAAAGAACGTGAAAAGTTGGATAACATATCGAAACACCAGCCCATTTAGGGTTGAGGATCCTTTTCTCTGAATGAACTGGTTGTTGTCTTATGTGCATGCTAGCTCGGAACGTTACAGTTATAATTTCGATAATATGGTTCCTTTGACAAGGTACGTCAATGGCAATGAAAACACTCATTTATCATTCAAGAAATAAAGAACAGAAACGCAAAAAATATGGAATTCCCCAAAACGAAACTCACCGAAAAGGGCGGAGAATCGAACTTGAAAATGGAAAGCATATGTACACATTTACTATTGATGCCAACATTTTTATCTATATCTGATATTGGCGGTCTCCCGAAGATGATTGTAGTGGCTCTGGAGGAAATATGCCATCATATCACATATTCAGATTGGACCAAATATCTAATTGCTTTTTCTTTAGTGTCCGAAACCAGATTTCCATTGGACGGGAGGGGAGCAATTCCTTGATCATCTTGCCTGCTGTGTTTCTGAAAGGAGAAAAGTTTTTTTTAGAGTTAACCGATTTCGAGCATGTACTTTTATCTTTACCTGCACCAATTTTGCCATCCAAATAATATTCAAATGCCACCTTGATCTTCTTCCTGCAGGCATGCCTTAGCTTAAGATATTTATTCCTATCATTTGGGTTGTTTGACCTTTTATGTCTGCAGTACTGTCTATTTCGTCGTCTTGATGTTCGTTTAATGTCAAGCGTAATCAAGGGAAGGGAAGATGCATTCCTTCATGTTTTGGTCAAGAGCTGATTTGAATTCCTTCCATAACGTATGCACTGACTTGTTTGCATGACTTTTTAGAAAAGAAGTTGTGAAAGATACAATTTTCTGTTTCAAGAGATTCCAGTTGGCTCTGTGGTAGATAAATGCCTCTCTGGGTTAAGTTCTGGATAGTTTTGGTTTCAGATTTGCTTCGATACATAACGCTTCGTGATCACTGGGGCCTGACATGGTGTAGATCTTATTGATAAGAGTGTCATTTGTTGTTAGGAAAAGGTCTAACACTTTTTTGCCTCTGGTTGGGTGGGTCACCATCTGGACAAGATTGAAGTCATCCAGTATGCCTGTAGGTAGGGCGATACTGGCAATATTGGTCAATTTGCGGGTTGTGGTCAATCCATTGCATTTTCGGGAATTTGAAGTCCCCTGCGATCCAGATGTTACCTTTCTTCAGCTTGACCAATTCCAATGATTTCTGAGTTCTTCTAGGCTGTCTTCGTCATGCCCATGAGGCCTGTAGTAGGATGCAATTTACAGCGGCTGAGATCACTTCACCAATTTCACCCAGGTGATATCACATCTGCTTGTAAATTGCGGCGCATGGGCATAGACCAGTCTGTCACTGACCACGACGAAGACATCCCAACTTCGTTTACCTTTAGTGGTTCTGACTTCTCGGTGAAGCGTCTAGCCTTCAGGCATGAATTCGCTGGTCTTCATGTCTGGGTATAACTATGTCTATGTTCCAAACAAGATGTCGGTTTTTAGGCATCAACAAAGGCCTTAAATTCATCAACTGTATTGATAATTGACCGGAAATTGATATTAAATGCCCTTGCCTTCAGTAATGGATGTTTTCCTTTGGGCCAATGGTTTAATTTCTTGGGTGTTGATGTGTGCACTGGGTCTGATTCTTCACTAAAGGACGGACCTGAGATTTTTGATGTGGTACTTATGGAGGAATGAGAAGTTTCTGTATCGAAAAAGCTAAAAGAGAAAGTTGGAAGACCACACTGTAAGTAGCTTTCATGGAAAATACCGTGTAAGAAGTCTGAATCATCCCTATACAGGCTCTATGATGCCAAGTGTCGCATCCGTCACAATGGATACCATCGGTCCTGTGTGTGACACCTTTCCCACAACTCCCACAAGGGTACTTTGGGGGGCATGGAGCAGAGTTTGATTCAATATCATTGGATAAAGTGAGTAGGAGCAGACTGATATATCTGCATGATCTAGTATGCCTATGATCAGGAGATAGGTACCTGAAAAGTTTCTGAACAGTGTGCTCGTGTTTGGTGCGTGAGATTCTACCAGAACAAAGGATCTCTAGTGGGTCCACGGCAACATCCCATTTATCATCGTAAGTTTCAGGCACCTGTAGTGCTTTGCCAACCGAAGACACGGCAACCTAACAGAACAAGATACCCGCCAGCATCTTCTACACCACATCATTAAATTTGGAGAACTCAGTTGTAGTTGTCAGCAAAAACTTGAAGTACGTTAGAACACAAATCGTGGTTCTTCGAAAATATTACAAAATAAACACTTTCTAGAAGGGGTTTTAGTTCTAGAAGGGGCAAATACAACAATTATTATATTCTAGAAAGGGAAAATACAACAAGTTACCTGTATTTAGTCTTTGATCATTTGGAACACCTCGGATAATTCTATCAAAGATCGAATCATCGACACGTATAATGTTATGGCTAACTATGTTATATGTATACCCTACACGAGAAAAAGATTAATAGGCATGATATTGTATTAAGGCAAAAACGATATGGTGCCTTTGCCGTCTAAAATTCCACAATGCCCCATTTCCCTTTTCTCAGCTCAAATTCATTCTAAAACCATTCCTTCAGCGAAAGCCATTACTTTGAGTGACAATTTCATTTGCAGAAGAAATTAAACATCTCTCTAAAGCATAATTCACGGAGAGTTTTTTTGTGTGTGTCTACAGTCATGTTTAATCTTTCTTGAAAATTAAATGTCTGCAAACTAATGCAATACTAGAGTTATTATATGATAACACCTACAGAAACAGACGGTGTTTAATACATATCTAATGAATTTAGCAATTGTTCCGATATTCACTATACACCCAAAATCACTAATGACGCCCATATTGCCCGGCAAAAAATCCAAAAAGTGAACGTCATAACAGACATGCCAAATTGATTTTTTCCGGAACCTCCATATTTCAAGATGAAAATTCTAAAATTTTGCCCAAGAGATATCTGTCATTTAAAAGTTATGTATGTTTTCAAAAGGCTGCTATGCACACCATTCTAAAGTAGATATACATACGTTATCATTGTCTTTGTCGAGAAAAAAGTTATTCATATTCTGTATACATGCTTGTCTGGGTCAAATTTTCAAAGCTATAATATTTATACATTGATTTTGATACTTATCCTGTATTTTATTCTGTCGAAATATATTTTCTGGTCATTAGTATTAAGTCACGTGTACGTGAAAATGTCGTTTTATCCCAAGGTTTAAAAAACAATGTGAATCAATTATGGCTAGGTGTCAAGCACCAATCGAGTTGTGTCTTTTAGGACCTGCGAAGCAACCACAAACATCCTTATTTTGAAAAAACAGGTTACATTCACACTTTAGATAATCATTAAAATTATTCCAGACAAATCGATAAATGAGTAAATTATAACGTTTGTATCATGAAATGAGACTACTTAAATAGTTTGTCTTTCTATTCTACATTTAGTCTATTTTCCTCCCGAATCACTGTTTTTCTATAGGTATCGTCATCTTCTAGTCCATATTGTATATTTTCTTTAATTTCCTATTACTTGAGGCCATGTCTCATCATATAAATTATGGCTACGTGATTCTCTATTGTGAAACAATCTTTCTCAATTCACAGTCGAATATCAATCATGATCAATGTGTCTCATGTGTCACTGTAAATAAAACTTGACCACATGGCCCAAGACATGCCGGAGTACTCATGAATTGCCTAAATTATCATTCTCAGCTCTGAATTGTGCGATTTTCAATATCACGTATGTATCGTGGTACTTTACGAAGAAAAAAGATAAATTGATAAAGGAATACCTTTTAAAATATCTCTGGTCATTTTATTCAAACAAATTATACAACGACAGAAAACGATTAAAACAATCCAAGAAGTCATATGAACAACGAAAATTGTTAATCCAGTCTTTGTGGTAACGTATGTATTGTTCACTTAAATTGCTCTGCCAGAAAATTTGTAATTGCAAATTTTACCAATAAGCAACGATATAACGAAGATCTTTCATGTTTACGTTATTTTCATACCTCCTCAATACTATAGTGTGACATAACTTGCACAGCTTGGCATATTTATCACGTATGTATCGATAACGTATGTATGGAAACAGACGTATAAGGTGACATAGAATCTTTACATATAAATTTCGCCATTTCGCCAAGTTTTCCTTTTATTAACAGATGAAAGTTTTACTCAATCAAAAGATTACAATTCTATTAAGATGAAATTTGTCCTCTCTAGACTGGAAGAACGTATGTATCGATATAAAATTACGGTCTTGCAAATTGACTATATTTGGTTGAATACAGACGTTTGGCTTTAAATAACCACCAAACTGGTTTAAAATATGTTATCTTACATATCTGAGGAAATGTTATATGTGTAGAAAACAAGAAAATGTTGACTTTTATAACCCGTTAGTGCTTCATTTTCTAAAGTATAACGTATGCGTCCACCATCGAGCGACATCCACTTGAGAACAAGCCATGCTGGGCAATATGATGCAATTAGATAATACACACGGAAAAACATTGTCTGAATATGTGGGTGACCAAATAATTATGATTAGATTTAACTGGTGCATCCTGATTCGTTTTAAAGTCCGATTTTCGGGCGATTATTGGGTGTGCGACAATAACGTATGTATCGTTTTTCCAACTTTGCCATGGGATTTATCGGAGAATATTTATCTCTCGCAAAAAGCATTATTTTTGAAGACAATCGGGTGCAATTGGCTGAATTTTCACAAACAGTTTTCAACCAAAATCTCTTTCTCAAAAGCTGTACCCCCCTGCGACATTTAAAATATGAAAATGGGCGTCATTAGTGATTTTGGGTGTATAATTGCTTTGAAAAGACATAACATTACAATTTATTTTTAGCTCACCTGAGCACGAAGTGCTCAAGGTGAGCTATTGTGGTCACTTTTTGTCCGTCGGCGTCCGTCTGGACGTCTGTCCGTCCGTCTGTCCACATTTCGGTGTTACCACTCTAGCACCCACAAATATTGACCAATCTTAACCAAACTTAGTCAAAACATGTATGACCATAAGTTCTCGGATGAGTTCGATTTTGGGTCAGATCGGACTGGGAAGTCCTGAGTTATGTGCCCTTGAATGTCAAAAATGGCTAGTTTTGACTTTGTTACCACTCTAGCATCTACAAATATTAACCAATCAAGACAAAACTTGACCACAATGTTGGTAACCATAAGATCTTGGATGAGTTCGATTTTCAGTTTGATCGGAGCAGGAAGTCTGGAGTTATGTGCCCTTGAATTTGACCAAATTGCCGTTTTCGACTTAGTTTACACTGTAGCATCTACATTTATTGACCAATCAAGACAAAACTTGGCCACAATGTTGGTTACTATAAGATCTTGGATGAGCATGAATTTCTGTGTAATTGGAGCTGGAAGTCTAGAGTTATTTGCCCTTGAATTTAACAAATTTGACGTTTTCCACTATGTTTACACTTTAGCATCTACATTTATTGACCAAACAAGACAAAACTTAGCCACAATGTTGGTGGTCATAAAATCCTTCATGAGCTAACTTTTCAGCATGATTGGACAAGAGAAACCAGAGTTATTTGCCCTTGAATTTAATAAAATTACCGTTTTTGACTTTATTTTCACTCTAACAAACACAAATATCGACCAATCAAGACACAACTTGGTCACAGTGTTGGTGACCATAAGATCTTAAATGTTTTAATTTTTCAGATTGATCAGAGAAGAAAAACTAGAGTTGTGTGCCCTTGACGGTGACAAAATTGTCGTTTTCATCTTTGTTTTCACTAAAACAGCAATGAATATTGACCCTTGAAAAAAGAACCTTGGACATAATGTTGATGAGAATATCTTCATCAGAACAGAGTTATGTGCCCTTGACTGTGACAGAATTGTTTTCTTCAACTTTGTTTTTACTGTAAGAGCCACAAATATTGATCATTTAAGATTATGAATGCAGTTTTCAGTTGGATCATGATAACGCATCTTAAATCATGTGATCTTGAACTTGACAACTTTGGAACTTTCATTCTAACTAGGTTCAGGTGAGCGATTAAGGACCATCATGGTCCTCTTGTTTAAAAGTATGTCTTGATGCAAAGATTTGTTATTCTATTGCATATAAATGCTATCAGTTTTTTTAAAGTTGTTGTTTATATTCGAAAAATATGTTTTTAAAGTTGAGACAGAAATGACTAGTTCCAAATATTTCTGAATTGTCTAACATCTAACGTGTCTTGGATAATTTAGTATCAGAGATCTAAGTCGTTGATACGTAAAGGCTAATAATACGGTCTGTTTTTCACTCTGTTATTTGCTACGCTTAAGAAATTATAGAATGCGTTTCATTGCTCGGAAAGCTTTCAGGATCTCGTATAATGCTACTATCGTTAGAATCCTTCGGTCAATTAACATTATACACGTAGTATAAAGCTCTATATGGTAAAAATAGGTGCAATTCGACATACTGTCAATGTGGAGAAAACACATCGTTTAAATCGCTACTTAGATGATAGATTGTTTTTACTTTGTTGTTGGCAACTGATTGCAAGCTGTACCCAAGAATACTGTAGTAATAAAAGATCCTCACGGTTGAAATGCAAGCTGTACCCAAGAATACTGTAGTAATAAAAGATCCTCACGGTTGAAATGCAAGCTGTACCCAAGAATACTGTAGTAATAAAAGATCCTCACGGTTGAAATGCAAGCTGTACCCGAGAATACTGTAGTAATAAAAGATCCTCACGGTTGAAATGCAAGCTGTACCCAAGAATACCGTAGTAATAAAAGATCCTCACGGTTGAAATGCAAGCTGTACCCAAGAATACTGTAGTAATAAAAGATCCTCACGGTTGAAATGCAAGCTGTACCCAAGAATACTGTAGTAATAAAAGATCCTCACGGTTGAAATGCAAGCTGTACCCAAGAATACTGTAGTAATAAAAGATCCTCACGGTTGAAATGCAAGCTGTACCCAAGAATACTGTAGTAATAAAAGATCCTCACGGTTGAAATGCAAGCTGTACCCGAGAATACTGTAGTAATAAAAGATTCTCACGGTTAAAAAGAAAATTCTGGAATCTTGTATCTATTAACTACCATTCCTGTGTTATTAGAAACACATAAAAATTGCCACAAAGTAATCCTCTTCAAAACAAAATGTTAGGTTAGTTTCATTTGAAGTGTGTGTGTATTTAGAAAAAACAGTGAGAGGAAATAAGATTCGATTTTCTATTCATACTATAAATAGAAGTATTGTAAGAAGAAGTATTATGGTGCGTATCCGGCTATTTTCAAATAAGTGTCGCATTGGATGCAATAAATACCAATGTTGGAATGACAAAGGTTTGGTGATTGGCCGAATTATCAACAGCTATCGTAATGTCATACCTTACTGATATATAGAATATCAATGTAACTTCGAATCTAGGGTGGAACACACCAACCAGTCAAATTCCCAATAGAGCTGTAAAATTGCAACCACTATCAATGTGGAATATCCTTGGAGTATGTCGCATTAGAAAGGGTTCCATTGAGTTTTCTTTTCAAAAAAAAGTATTAAGTAAATTTTCGTGTGTAAGGCACGTGCCGTTTTCTATGTACATCATGAATTGATTTGGAGTATGACATGAGTAATAAACCATAACAAGACGGGCGTAAAAACGCGTGCTTTGCATATCAGGGCGGTACTAGGACAATAAAGAGCTTTCTTCCTTAACCCGTTCCCACACATCGACTCTTTTTAACTACCAAAAAGATAAAGGCCTTGGATTACAGTATGGCAAATGTAAACACTATGTTTGTGTCAAGCAATTTCTTCATTTTTCCACAAAGTTTTATATTCAAAGAGACAAAAAAAATAAATAAATAAAAATTCATTCTCTTGAAGTTGTTGTCTGCAAGATATTTGAAAATGGACCAGTCTTGAATTCAGTCGTTTGGTAATGGGTTAAACCTTAACTATTAAACAAATTCGAAAGATTCTTCAGATGACAAATGGATGCTGAGAAAAATTGCATGTATATGCGTACAATATAGAACAGAAAATGTTGGGATAAATTGAGAAATACTAGTCTGAATTTGATACCTTTGCATAAGTGTTTTCTCATCTAATTAATTATAAACGTCATAACCTGAGCCGCGTTCTTTAGAGCGAGATTTTTTTTTAGATTTCTTAGGGTGTTTTCAAGAAAGCAATTTTAAGACCGAGACTTTGACCGAGCTGTTCCGAATGCTCCATATTTAAACAAATGATGTCATTATGACGTCATTTGTATAAAGTATGGGGCATTCGGAACATCGCGGTTTATAAATTATGAAGCATTCTGAACAACTCGGTCAAGTCTCTTCTATATCGTTTCTACAGAATTGACCGAGGGGTTCCGAAAGAAGTATAGAGCAATGGCGGCTCCCAGTGATCGTCTCAAAAATCTTGCTCAAAAGAGCGCTTTATCCTAAAATATCTTAAGAAATCACAAGATATCTCAAGAAATCTCGCTCTAAAGAACGCGCCTCTGGTCTTGTTAGGGAAAGGATTGAGGTTATTTGCATAGGAGGGCCCTAGTATCTCGATCGGCGTTCACATTATCAGGATGTACAACGTTCGAACTGCATTATGGGTAATTTCGGCTCCGCCGTGGAGAATTTTGTTGAAAATTTCCTCGACTCAGGTAAGTGTTTATCAAATATTTCCGCCAATTCACGACCGATTTTTATTTTGAAAAACTAACGTGGAGTGCCTCCGCCTTAATGAAAGCATTCATCGGATGTTAATTTCACGTCCCTGCACATAGTAATAAAAAAGTTATTGAAGAACGAAATTTGGAAAATGCGTTTTCTGATGGCACCGCCGTGGAAAAATTTACAACGTTTTTGAAGAGAATGAGCTAAACTGCCATTGTCCGAGTACGAAAGCATGCTGTGTGTTATCAGAACGAGCCTAACTGCTGTCCGCCTGACCATAACCCTCAGAATTCTGATTGAAACTGAAATTTAAGCAGTTTGCAAAATTGCTCCGCCGTGGAGAGTGCAATAAAAAGCTCCGCCGTGGAGTAAAAACACCGATAGGAAACGGATCGAAACATACAAATGCATCCATGTATATCACCTATGTATTATCTTACTTAGATCGTGGCTATGTACGTAGTAAGACCGTAAAATGTACATTTGACATTACACAGTTAACGTCCTATTGTTTTAATGCTTTACTCGGAGAGTACTCCTAAACGCTTTTAAAATAACTCATATTTTAGAATAACTTTATGTGCCCACAAGATTTTCGTATTTGGTATTTTCCGTTGATTTTCATGAGTCTCCGTAATTGTACAATTTAAGTGTTTTTAATCTTTTCCCGAACTACCCCAGTTTAGACTGTCTCAATTCAAAATAGTTGGAGACAACAAAAAACTGATATCATAAGAATGAAAGAAAATAAGAATATATTTTTGGAAAATGATAATCTTCTTCTCCCTGTATGTTATCGAAATAATATTATATTCCTACTTGGAACACCAAAAATTTGTTTTTTTGTTTGATATGGTATCTTTTATCTTTTATTTTTCTTTTATATCAACTTCTCAAAAGTCAATCTTGGACATTTAAATAAGAATGCAAGTTATAATGGAAAATCTGAAAAAAAATGTATGAAAGTAAATTATCTCTGAAAGTGGATGTCTTAAATCTGGCCATGTATGAATTTTCTTTAATTCTGCATGGTGATAATGAAACAAGCTATGAAAATGCAGTTAATATCTTAGATAATCAAAACTTGATTCCAAAAAGGCACATTGACTTATTCCCGCTATGACACGAAACATGTCCCCATTTTCATGTGTCCCAAAACCTTAGTTTTATGTATTTTCAAGATCTGTCAATGGAATTTGCTCCGGGACACATAAGGCATAACATTCATATCAGAAAAAGTGTTTGAGGAAATTATTGTGAATGTTTTTTATTGAATTATTACTCATTAAAATGTGTATATTTTTCAGTAAAATATGCGAAAAAAGTAAACTTAAATTCCAAAGTTAAGTATGTTGGAGGCTAGCTTTGTCAAGATACCATATTATCACAAAAACATACTACATGTTTCCTCTTACTTTGAGCTAAATTACATAGAAATCCAAAACAGATAACAATGTCATTTAATACATTTTATTGATGAATGTGATATTTTGGTCCAAAATTTGTTTCCAGTTAAAGTTTGACTGTGCTCCTTAAAACATTTTTATTCAGTAAAGAATGAGTGTAATGAAAAGAACTTGTTCGATTCATGGAATGAATGATACAATAGGGCCAAATGTCTCCTTCCAGCAGGATATAGCCGCGATTTGATGGACGCAAAAACTGTCGAATAGATTTTCTTTAAACTCTCAGCAACTCTTCGCGCAACCTCCATCTAGGTCTCCACGTAGCCGTTTTTCTGGGAAAAATCTATTTGTTGGGTTATTAAAGACGCAAAGTGCAGAATGCAACTGCACCTATTACCGGACTTGTATAGTTACCGAACGTAGTTACCGATCGTGGATACGTAAGTAAGCCGGTTTACAGTACTTCTCATTCCAGGAATGACATGGAAAACTCTTTTAATGCATACGTTTTATCAAAAGAAGTAATTGCGCTTGTTTTCTGAAAGCAGAAATAGGATATTTTATTGATAAATAGCGAATACGAACGGTCGCTACCTACATTTGCGGGATGTCGCTTTTTGTCATCCGTTCATGCACAACAGAAGTACCGCCCCCTGAAATTACGCTTTGTCACGTTGTTGATCTCTTACATAAACCATGGCACAATATATAATCAGAACCCTATTTTCTCCATGTTCTATAATGTACTGCGGAAGAAAAAGGTATCTGTTCAATAGAGAGAAAACATAAACCAAACATGAAACACAATGCTGCTTGAGCTGTCTGATAAAAAGCGGTGTTGCTAAGAAGGGTCGGGCTTGATTGGACTTACTTCGCTTTCACTCCGATTTATGCGGTCCAATCAAGTGTGTGTTGGGTACTGACCAAGATAAATATGGCAGAATAAACCATTACAAAACCTCTAAATAACAAGTCAAATACATTTGTTTAGCTTCTTCATTAAAATCTGATGTCTTTTCGGTTCCAAAAAGGAGTATTCTATGTCAACAAAGTGGCCCAAACAAGCTTGCCCACAAGTTTGCTCAAGTTGAGTGCTATGGAAGTGTTTTTTCATTGGAAAATGATATTTTCTCGCTGGAAAAAAATGTTTGGAGTTGGTTTGACATTTTGATAGACAGGGAATTTATTGTGACTTGCATTGATTAAATTTCAGTGGTAGGATAAGTGACTATTTGTGAAATGTAACGAGTTTTCGTTTTCGACTTCAATGCCAATTGATGGATTTTGCTAAATGGTCAGAATCATTAGAATCTGATTGTGAATCTAAACGATCATATTTCAAGAGGTAAGTCATGTTTTTAATTCGATGCTTGTTTGTTTCCCTTGCATAGACATAGTTACAATTTTTATGTAACACTCGATGTAAGAAGAACAATGTTGAAAATGACATTATGACTGATAATAAACATGGGATGTAAGCAATAAGCATATCATGCTCAGGTTTCTTTTAAACCTATCATATTCAATCCCCTTCTAGCCCCGCCACTGCCCAGTGTACAAAGCGTATCATGCCTGGCGTTCGTTGATTCCACCCGAAACTAGTTGCAATAATGTAACCGAAACATTTTTGAATTTTTATCTGGGTCAAATACCTAATACCAATACCTATCAAGTTTGTGGCTACGATATCGCAGCTAACCCGAATCAAATCCCCTTATTGATCTGCCAGTGTAACAATATCCTCGAGTACCTTTATTTCGACGCATCACTATTACACGTCATTTTTGTTTTGACCTCCCTTTCGATTAGACAACACCGATATTACTACATGTATAAGACAAGATATAAACAGTTTGCAAAGAGCAGGGGTTCGGGGGCGCCGCCCCCGATATAAGGTTGAACAAAGACGTTTACCCTTCCCCATGCAACATTTCTTTTCTGGTCTTGGGGCCATTTTAATATATCTTCACGAAATTGCATGTACAATGAAGAGCCAAGAATCCATTGCCTCATGTAGAATTGTCCATGTGGCAATGTCATTTTATGAAAAGATTGTAAATGCAGGGGTTCGGGGGCGCCGCCCCCGACTTTAGCCTAAATGCAGGCATTAATCCTTTCCTGAAAAGAAACAACAAAATTTTAGGATGGTTCAAATTCAAAAGCTGCTGCAGACCAAAAAATTAATGTTGATAAAGATAGGATTTCTGAATAATATTGTCAAGAAAATATTGTGACAAACAAAATGCTGGTTTTTTGGCATTCTTTTCCTCAATGTTTTCTTCCCAAGCCTATTCTGGTTGGGACGTCAAAAAACAGATCTTGATTGGGAAGGGGTAAAACTATACCCTAAAATGAGAGAATGAAAGACAGAGAGAGAAATGGAACTAGATTATATTCAGGAACAAACAGATGAAAATTTACAGAGGTAGATCGAGAACGAGAGCAGGCCCGTAGGAACAGGGGGGCCGGGGGGGGCTAAGCCCCCTAATGTTGGCCAAAAATGCCGAATTTTCTTAATTTTACAGTGAAAATTTTAAGAAAATCAAAATTAGCCCCCCCCCCCAATATTCAGGACAAGGGCTTTAGCCCCCCCCCCCCCCCCCCCAGAGAGACAGACAGAAACATAGAGCTTGAGACTAGGAATAAGAAGGAGAAAAAGAGAGAGACTGAGGACTACCATAATAAATTTGCAGTAAGAAGCTTTAGGAATCTATTTATAATATGGAAAGGTTTTATCCAGTTAAATGATACGTAATTTTGGACAAACAAGCAGTATTTCGTTGGCGCTGTTACAAAATCTTGTAACTACGGCTTGATTCAAGCCATAGTTAGGAGAATTTGAAACAACATCGACAGTTTTTCAAAACATAACAGTACACACAGTCTATTTTTAGCACAAAATTCATTTCCGTTGTAGGAAATTTATGTAAACACATCAAGCAACAATTGATTATATTCCGTTTTTATTCACCTTTCAGGGTGTGGCTAAGCAAAGAGGTTATTCGACAAGTTTACTTCTCAAAACATTGGTTGATATAACAGAAAAACGTGCGGCACGAGCATGAACTCATTTCGAGATTGAAAGAATGTGCAATTGCAAAATGTGTTGTTATAAAACCTCGTAACTACAGTTTAATTAATGCTGTAGTTATAAGGTTTTGCAATAACCGAATACCGACGATTTACAGCAAACCGTGAAGGCTGTTTCTCCTCACGCTTAAATGTAATGAACCGTTTCTAGGCTCCGCCCTGTCTCCCGAATAAAAACAGAATATACATTTGTACTTTAAACAGTTTTGCAATGACCCTTTGATATGCATGTATTATTCTTTCAACCAACACAAATTAAGATGAAAAATGATAGATCTAAATCTATCTGGAAATAATACATCTACGAACAACGAAGTCAAAGCTTGGGGAGAATTCTTGTAGTTTTAACGTTAAAACGCCTGGAAAACTGGGAGTTTCGGGTTCTGGTCTCGGCAAGAGAAAGATTGAGAGCTATACGCTCATTGCTGTTTGATATATCAATTATTTTCCAATTTTCATTGATTTTAAGTTTTAACCCTTTCCCGCATAAGGATGCTTTTGAAGCTCCACAATATAAAGGCATTTGAAAACATTATGTGAAATGAAGACATTCTTTACCCATAAAGACCAAAAATATTAAAATTGGCTTAAAGTGTCATCTGCAATTCCTTTGAATTTGGACCACTCACATGTCTAAAATTTTGCTGTTTTGTAATTGGTTAATAAAATGACAGTGCTTGAAAACTTCTGAAGCATTTATTAAGGTAGTCCATCCCTAATGAGATCAATGTAACAATTTGGAAGTTTTTTGTGACATTGTAAAGTTTTGGTGGTAGTATAAAATATAAACATTTTATTTCTAAGTTAGACTAACACATAATGTGTGCACATAGATCAGATTTGTAACAAACATTTACAGTGTCGCACAAAGAATTCCAATGTCACATGAATTTCATTAAATGGGTGGTCTACCTTAATTCAAAATGTTAAAGTATTGAGGTAAATAATGAAACTGAAATGCTAGTTTTCAATGCTTTGAAAGCATTGAAAACTAGCATTTCTCTTTTCCCTTCAATCTTTTAGGATCAGATGTTGAAAAATATGGAATAGTTTGTTAGTTAGACTTTACATTAACTAAAACATAAGGAGCTTTTTACTCTCTCCCAAACAAGCCCTGGTTTTGACATGTCCATTTTACATAATCAGAAATTCTCCAGTAACTATATTAATATCCAATATGTCAGAAGCAGGGTTAAGGTATGAAAATGCAGAAAATTAGCTGCACATGGTAAATCTTAAAAAAAAAAAAACAGCTGATAAAAAATTATTGACAACCAACAACTTTTTTATCAGCCGACTGCAAAATTTCCTGACATGTTTCTGCATTCTCTGATTCAAACAACTTTCAAATGAGTCGCATATTAATAAAGTTATAGATTTTCTATCATTGTTGTGTCACATGACTCCCCTGGCATCATGCTAGAATAAGCCAGATTTCAGCAACTCTTGGACCAAATTGGATGAAACTTAATATAAATATAAAAACCTATTGGAGCATTTCATATCTTGTATTAAGGTAGTCCACCCCTGATGAGAAACATGCAACTTACATTTTTCATGTGGCATCGTTTACATTCCTTAAATATCCGAACCTTTTCAGGCGATGTGGTAAACATTCGGCTGGACCCACTGGAGCATTCCAGCAGGGACTGTTTATGATGTCGCCCGTATTATTCCGACATCCATGAATTCTCATTAGGATTTGACTACCTTTTGAGTCCTCGATTAAACTAGAATTATTACTTCTGAATTGCATTTCAAGTAAAGTAATATTTTCTTGTGGCAAACACTGATTAGGGAAGTATAACATGTCTCTGACAGCACTTGTTTGTTTTGATTTGGTATACATAGCACAGGAAGCTGTTAAAACCATTGAGGAAAAAGGAGTACATGCAGATAATCAGATTTTGTTGTTCCCTCTATATTGAAGGATCATAATGAAGAAATTTTAATATTTCCCTTATCTCCTTTGACATGCCTAACACAGGAAGCTGTTCAAATGTTGAGGAAAAAGAATGTTATGCAAATAATCATTCATTTCTTTTTCCACCAGTTTATGATTTGCTTAGCACCACAGAGGGTGGGGTCACAAAAACAACAATAAATTTATGCAGAAAATCTTATAATTCTGTTAAAGGGGAACATGCTAGGCTGTGGAAAATGTAAATGGCACAAAAATTACAAACCAGAAATAACATATGGGTTTACTAACCTGAAGGGGTAGATCATTTATGTCCATTGTTAGCACTCATCGAGCTTTATTAAGTATTAAAAATATCCAAGTCAATGAATAAAGTTGGACCCATTTTTATTTTCATTGTTTTTTTTTAAACGAATACATTTGCTCAACCTTCAAACAGCAATTACGTCAAAGGTATGTCATCTGTGCTCATTGAGTTTCAACACACCGTACAACCGGCTGCGTCGAGAGTCGGTGAAGACGGATTCGACATCTGATGTCATGTGCATGGTAGGCCAAATTAATTTACTTTTATAAATAAACAAAGGGATCTAGTGTTCTATAGTTGTATAGGTATTCTATAATTGATAAATACGCGTGTTAGAGTTCAGTGCTTCTGCAAAATATACTTTTCCAAGTATCCCTCGCAAATAAGGTCACAGTCATTAATCATTTCGGAGGTTTCCTACAAAAAGTTACGAAACTTGACTTTGTGCTCGAATATTTTGCATATCTCTCAGTTGAACTTGTACATGAATAAAGTTTAATTATTCAACGATATACCTTCCAAATTTGAAGCCGTATTTTTAAACAATCGCTGACTCCCGTCTGTCTTTGCCGTAGCTGGTTATACGGCTTGTTCAATGGAAATATCGCGGGGGGGGTCTCATTGACCTTGACCTTGTCTCGTTTTGAAGTAAAAATAGAATCTGTAAACACGCTTGTGAAAGACTGATCTATAGATAGCAAAGGAAAGGTGATTATTCACAGTGGTTGAGGTTTTTATAATATGTAGAAATCTGAGTTCCTGAATTGTTCCGAAGCATTAAAAATGTAGCACAAGCTCCTTTAATACCTGACCGATTTAAAAATGGTTGAAAGAAGAGAAGATAAGACAATGCCATCATGTTCTCTGGATGTAATAGATCTTTTAAACACTGCTGAGGAAAATGTTATTTTAGTTTACTTGCTAACCCTCTCCCAAACAAGACCAGTCTCCCTGGTTTTGACATCCCTAAGAGGATAGGCTTGGGAAATATTTAAGGCAAAAGGAGAAAAATTTGGTTATCAACATTTTCTTCTCAATATTATTTCCTGTGCTTTCTCATGCAGCAATTCATTATATCAGACATATTTAATTATCAACATACATTTTGTCATTTGTAGGTGCATTCAAATAGGACCACACTAAAATTTTGTTGCTAGGGGAAAGAGTCAATAACTTTTTTTTAAACAGATACAATTTAAAAGATCCATCTCACCCTACTAATTTCTGACATGTTTACAAAATTATCTGCTTCAAATCAAATTCAAGTCTGTCATATTTTAAGAATATTCATTAACCCACTTACTCACTACCACACATTTGACTCTTTTTGACTCCCCATCAGATAATGGCTTTTGAAAACAAAGTAGAAAAGAAATTGCTTGTGACAAGCATTTTCTTCATTTCCCACAATGTTTTCTACCCAAAGGGTTAACAAATTTTTAATTTCATTCACTTGAATTTGTCGTCTGCAATGTCTTTGAATTTGAAACACACTAATTTTTTGTCGTTTGGGAATGGGTTAAAGACTTTCTGCAATTGTTGTTGCTTTTGTTGTGTCATACATGATTCCCTGCCTTGAATACAGACATAATATGTTAGATCATGGAGAAAAAAATATTGATAATCAGCAATTTCTCTTGTTCATGTAATATTCTAGCAACAGATGATGAAAATGGAATATTTGCTTTGTCTCTTTTCACATGCCTTTGACATAGCCAACTTAGGAAGATGTTAAAATGTTGCGGGAAGAGAAGAAAATGCCAAATGATGAAAATAGATTTTTTTGTCTGTGATATGCCTTACAAGGAACCGAAAGTTGCTAAAGCATTAAGGAAAAAGGAGTATATCGCGGGGTTTCCGCAACACGGTTCTAACTCACTTTTTCATTATTTTACAGGAGAGGCAAAAAACTATTTCATTTTTTTACAAGAAAAAATTTTGTTCAGTAAGAAACATTTCTGAAATTGTTTTACTATAGCAGATAAAATGTTATAAATGAAATCTATGTGAAGTTTGTTAAAAATATTGTATTTGAAAAACTTTTGTCCACCCCAGAAATTATACCAAGGGGATTTTGTCCACCCCAAAAATTATACCAAGGGGATTTTGTCCACCCCAGAAATTATATCAAGGGGGTTTTGTCCACCCCAGAAATTATACCAAGGGGATTTTGTCCACCCCAAAAATTATACCAAGGGGATTTTGTCCACCCCAGAAATTATACCAAGGGGATTTTGTCCACCCCAGAAATTATATCAAGGGGATTTTGTCAACCCCAGAAATTATACCAATGGGATTTTGTCCACCCCAAAAATTATACCAAGGGGATTTTGTCTACCCCAGAAATTATACCAAGGGGATTTTGTCCACCCCAGAAATTATACCAAGGGGGTTTTGTCCACCTCAGAAATTATACCAAGGGGATTATGTCCGCCTATACCAATCTATCTATCTATGTAGACTAAGAATTAAGCAGAAATATAGTCTATCGGTTATAAGTGTAGACTTGTATACAAACACTAAAATACAAATGCACAGTTTTAACATTTATCAAACCATTTATCGTGAGCTATATGGGCGAATTAATGTCCTAACTCATTTATTCTTGAAAAAGAAAGGGTTTTGTGTCGGGTCATTTTCAACAACAAGTATTATTTTGTTTGTATACAAGTCTACAGTTATAACAGAGTTATAATCATATCTAAGACAATGTAAACATTGAAATGTTTTTCAATGCTATAATAATGATGTGGTTCGCCTTATCATAATTCCAAATATGAAGCGGAAGCAATTCAAACAATCATTTTTTGTTTTAAATGCAAATGGCATCATGGATCTTGAAATGTATATCAAACAGTGAGACTTCAATCAAATATGTAGAAAAATTATTAATTTTATAGACCATATTACTATAATGGAATGAATCCAAAGAAAGCTTCTTATAAATCCACCAAATCAAACTACTCTTGCACAAAACAGTACCTCTAATGTACACTGAATTCATTAGAATTTAGAGTCCAAGTCATATCTTTCTCTTCCAAAATTTTCAGAATATTGGCTAATAGACAAAGATCATACTGTAAAGTCTGATTTTTAGTCTAAACTAAATATGTGTCACTTGCAAGCCAAGTTTATTCAAAGAATTTATTGCCAAAAGAGTTAAATATACATACAAAGAACTATTAAAGTTAATTAACTATTAACCGAAAAATTACGTTGACTTTATAAGGATTATATTTAGCAGGAAAAGGGTTAGAAAACAAGGAAATCAACTGAAAACCATTATTATATGTTTCTTTAACCTGCCATGTGATTTTCTGGTGTCTTTGATGAAATGATACATAAAAGAAGTTCTAACTCAGATTTTTTTTCTGCAACACGGTTCTAACTGGGCCAGTTAGAACCGTGTTGCAGGAACACAAAATACCACTTTGAGTTAGAACCTTTTAAACAAATTCAATTTTCTCAATTAATATGAGGAATTTTTGAAAACTATTTTAAGGGATAATGTATTGACATTAGTTAGTTCCAAAAATGTTAAAAAGTGATTTTTGATAAAAAGTGGAGTTAGAACCGTATTGCGGAAACCCCGCGATATGCAGACAACCAGTAATTTCTCTTGTTCTCTCAATGTTATAGGACAAAGTTAGTGATGAAAATAAAAAAAATGTCTGATTTGATATACCTTGCTAAGAAAACTGTAAAACATTGGGAAAAAAGATGTTTGTGCGGATAATAATCAATATCTCTTGATTCCTTAATGTTTTAGGATGAGATGATTGAAGGGGAATATCTTCTTGTCTGATTTGTCATGTGTAGTACAGGAATATTTATGGAAAAAAGAAAAATGCCACATATTATAATATATATATTTTCTTCAGTGATGTAGGAATAATTGATAAAAATGCAATATTTTCTTGGTCTTAAATTTGATATGTCTAAAACAGAAAGCTGACAAACATTGAAGGAAAAGAAGAAATAACACAGTTACACTAATGATTTCTAGTTTTCTTTCAGTGTTACAGGACCAGTTGT
Organism: Fragum sueziense; assembly: GCA_963680895.1. Taxonomy (NCBI): domain Eukaryota; kingdom Metazoa; phylum Mollusca; class Bivalvia; order Cardiida; family Cardiidae; genus Fragum; species Fragum sueziense. Next base: position 12,739,121 of record OY804598.1, on the reverse strand, counting down.
TTAAAAAAGAATGTCTTCTTGGTCTGATTTGATTTGCCCAACATAGGAAGATAATGAAATATTTGGGGGAAAGAAAAAAAAATGTCACTAGTAATCATTTTCTCTTTTTTCCTTCAGTGTTATAGGACCAGTTGATGAAAAAAAGGATTTTGGTCAAATTTTAATTGCCCATGAACACAAGTGGATGATGAAACATTGAGGGAAAAGAAGAAAACCTTAATTGTTTCTGTTTTTCCTTTAGTGTAATAGGAACAGTTGATAAATAAGGGAATGTTTTCTTTGTCTAATTTGATTTGCCCAACACAGGAAGTTATGAAACACAGTGAGAAAAGAAGAAAATGTCACTCATAATCAGTTTCTCCTTTTCCTTCAGGGCAATAGGACCAGTTGATTAAAACAGGAATGTTTTCTTGGTTTTATTATTTAGTCCCCCCACCGGTTACCGATTGGGGGACTATAGGTTTGCTCAATTCCATCCGTCTGTCTGTCTGTCCGTCCGTCCGTCACACTTTTGTCCGAGCCATAACTTCTAAATCATATGTGCTAGCAACTTCAAACTTTGTACACTTATAGATCTCATTGAGGAGAAGTGTCATGTTTAAGAACTGTTACTCTGCCACGTCCACTTTTTGAGTTATTGCCCTTTGTTATTTTTACCCTTACATTCTTGTCCGGAACATATCTCCTAAACTATAAGTGCTAGCAACTTCAAACTTTGTACACTGATAGATCTCATTAAGGAAAAGTATCATGTTTAAAAATCATTACTCTGCCACGCCCACTTTTTGAGTTATTGCCCTTTGTTGTTTTTACCCTTACATTCTTGTCTGGAACATTATCTCCTAAACTATAAGTTAAAGTGCTAGCAACTTCAAACTTTGTACACTGATAGATCTCATTGAGGAAAAGAGTCATGTTCAAGAATCGTTACTCTGCCAGGCCCACTTTGTGAGTTATTGCCCTTTGTTGTTTTACCCTTACTTTCTTGTCAGAACATATCTCCTAAACTATAAGTGCTAGCATTACTTCAAACTTTGTACACAGATAGATCTCATTAAGGAAAAGTGTCATGTTCAATAATCGTTACTCTGCCACGCCCACTTTTTGAGTTACCGGTATTGCCCTTTTATTGTTTTTACCCTGACATTTTTGCCAGGAACATATCTCCTAAACCATAAGCAGGGTTCCCAGTTCCCACTGACTTTTAAATCTGGGGGTGAAAACAGTCATTTTACAGCATACTTGCACCCGGTCTACATGAGACATAGAAGATTTCCTGCAAAAATTGGGGGTGCAAGATTCAATTTTGGGGCTGCAAAACCCCCATTTGGAGTTTTTTGGGAACCCTGATAAGAGCTGGCAACTTCAAACTTTGTACACTTTGACTAATAGATCTCATTGAGAAGAAGTGTCATACACAAGAATTAATACTCTGCCATGCCCACTTTTTGAGTTATTGCCTTTAATTTGTTGTTTCTATCCTTACATTTTTGTCTGTAACATATCTCCTAAACCATAAGTGCTAGCAACTTCAAACTTTGTATAAAGTTATAGATCTAGTAATTAAGAGATATATTATAAGAAAGGATTTTTTGTTATCAGGTGGGGGCTTCCTGTATTGCATCGCAATACGACATGCACTTGTTTAATTTGCCAAAAAAAGTAAGCTGTTGAAACTATGAGGGAAAAGAAGAAAGTTCAATTACTAATCAATTTCTCTTTTTCGTTCAGTGTAATAGGACCAGTTGATAAACAAAAGCCGTCATAGACGGTTTATGCTCCCCAAGTAAGTGTTTGTCACAAAATACATGGTTTTATTTGATTTGCTTTACACACAAAGCTGTTCAAACATTATGGGGGAAAGGCTCATTCAGATAACCAGCAATGTCTTTTGTTCCTTCAATGTTGTAGGATCAGGTGATAAAAAGTGAATATTGTCTTTGTCTTATTTGTCATGTCTTATACAGGGATATGTTAAAAAATGGGAGAAAAGAAATGTATGTGGATAACCAGCAATTTGTCTTGCATCCTCAATGTTGTAGGATCAGATTAATATAATGATTAGTATTATTTTCTATGTCTTAATTGTGTCATGTCTAATACAGGAAGATTTTATAACATTGAGAGAAAATAAGAAAATGATAATATTTAATTTCTCTTTCTATCATTGCTATAGGATAGAGTAATGAAAATGGAATATTCCTTTGATCTGATTTGACATGCCTTACACAGAGAGCTGTTGAAAGACTGGGGGGATAAGTTTATTTGGATAACCAGTAATTCTCTTGTTTCTTAATGTTGTGGGGTGAGGTGACGAAAGGGGAATTATTTCTTGGTCTGATTAATTTTGATATACCTCATGCAGAGAGATTAAAACGCATTTGGGTGGAAAGAAATTTATGAGGATAATCAGTGATTTCTCTTTTCTCCTTAATGTTGTAGGATGAGTTGATGAAAAGGGAATATTGTTTTGGTCTGATTTGACATGCCTATCACAGAAAGATATTAACCCTTTCCCAAACGACAAAATTTTATGGTGATCAAATTTGAAAGATGCTGTTGATTTCAAAAGAGATGTTGCAAAAGATAAAAAATTATGTATAAAACAACACAGAAAATATTGAGACAAAAGAAGAAACTGCTGGTTATCAGTAGTTTCTTCTTTTGTCTCAATGTTTTCCCAAGCATTTTCTCTCCTTTCCTCGTCAATGTAGCATCAGATGATGACAATGGAACATTTTCTATGTTTCTTTTGACATGCCTACAATGTAACTTGGGGAGTTGTTAAAATCTTGAGGAAAGAGAAGAAATGTGAATGATAATCATTTTCTATCACTGTAGTAGGAAGTAATTTTGAAAATGGGTATTTTTGATATACATGTAGTTTACACAGACAGCTGTTAAAGCATTAGGGTAAAATAAGTTTGTGCAGATAACCAGAAATTTGTCTTGTTTCCTCAATGTTTTAGGATCATTATGATGAAAATGCTATATTTTCTTTGTCTTATTTGACATTCCTAAAACAGGAAGATGTTGAGAAATAGTAGAAACTGCTTATGAACAGCAATTACACTTTTTCCATCAACGTTGTTGGATCAGGTGATTAAAAAATAAATATTCTCATGGCTGATTTGATGGAAGCTTTTGAGAAAGAGAAATACACAAGATTGGAATTTACTGCTTTTCCATGTATTTTTTGCGTAATAATATGAACCCTTTCTCAAATGTTTTCGCCTTATTATTTTGTAGTCTGCAAGCACAAACATTTTGAATTTGGATTAGACAATTATCATATCAATGAGAACAATTCTCTACTGATAACTTACATGTAGATGACTCAATGATTGTCAAGAGGGGACCATCTCCTAATGCTGCCTAGTCTATATTCACATTTTTGCGAAAAATACGAATTCTCATTGTTGGGTAGAACTAGACACTTATTGTAGAATATTTCTATCAAATAAAATGTGCTTTAGACTAGAAGGTCCCAAGCCCTTTAAAAGCAGAGGGGGAGACTGGATTTTTATCCAAATACTTAAAGAAATGAAAATAAAGAGAGGTTTGCTCTTGATTTTCATTACGATAACAACTGCTCGAATTAACTGTTTAATAATTTTGTATTTTTATTAGCTCACCTGAGCATGAAGTGCTCCAGGTAAAATATTGTGGTCGTTTTTTGTCCGTCGTCCGTCCATCTGTCTGTATGTCCGTCTGTCCATTCACAATTCCTTTAAAAATCTTCTCCTAACCAGTCGGTCCAATTTTGATCAAACTTGCCCGGAATATTCCTCGGGTGACACTTTTTAAAACTTATTTGTGAAATAATGATTCTTCAAAAAAGTGGGTGTGGCTGGGCGGGGCTTATCAGACTTAGAAAAATCATATAGAAATTCTTTAAAAATCAACCATTGGGCTAATTTGAAACAAACATGGCAGGAAGGTTCCTTGAGCGACCCTTTCAACATTTGGTCATGAATCTTTAGATTCATCAAAAAATGTGGGCGTGGCAGTGTGGGGCTTATCAGACTTAAAGAGAAATTGTTAGATAATTCTTCAAAAATTCTTCAAAAAACCAATGGGCCAATTTGAACCAAACTTTGCAGAAATGTTTCTTGCATGACCCCTTTGTGAATTTTTGATTCGTCAAGAAGTAAAGGCGTGGCAGGTTGGTAAGGCGGTGCTTATCAGACTTGGAGAAATTATAAGATTTTTTTTAAATTAAGCATTGGGTCAATTTGAACCAAACTTGGCAGGAATGTTCCTTGAGTGATTATTTTCAACATTTGGTTACAGGTTTTCAGATTTTTTTTTAAAGAAAATATAGGTGTGGCAGGACAGGGATTATCGTAATCATTAGAAAATTCTTCAAAAATCTTCTCCTAAACCATTAGGCCATTTTGTACCAACCTTGGCAGAAATGTTAAAAAAAGTCAGGTGAGCGATATAGGGCCATTCTGGTCCCCTTGTCTCTCAATATTTTCAAAACTTGTTTTGCACATACATATAGATGTCAAGACCTTAAATTCTTAACCCTTCCTAGATGACAAAACCATTTTGATATTGAGGAAAAAGGAACAATGCTGGTTATCAGCACTCTCTTTTCTTAAGTGTTTCCTTTTTCTAATAGGTACATCAAAACCAGGTCTTTGTAATCGAAAGGGTTTCCCCACAAAAATCAAATTATAACTGTTTTTATTTTTAAATGGAAGAAAGTTGGGAAAATCATTCGAATATCTGCTGAAGTCAAGTTAAAATTATTTTGAAATAGATAAAGCCATTGAAATATAGCAGAAAAGGGAAAGAAATTGCTTGTGTCGACCAATTTTAATCGTTTTCCCACTACATGTACATTGAACCGAAAAAGAAACTTTCGTTTTCACTCATTCTTTCCTGTGACATCCTTTAGGTGTCGCCACTCTAGTAAAATCAACAGTAGCATACAGTACAAACCTAAAGCAATATTCATGCCCAAAAACTCATTGAAGAAAAATATCTATAGATTAAATATAAATATTACTTTTATTTACAAAATAACATATAAGGAAGGCAAAATATGTATACATGTACACAATGTCAGTTTCTTTACTATTTGGTAACATTGTGTATGCACCGTCATTAGTGACATTATGACATGCAATAAAGGTCAAGCCAAATGTTATGAAATAGAAAAGACGTCTAGAACCCGTACGGTAAAAACCCAAAGTTCCCCTTCCGAGTTTTAACCAATGTAATGTTTTTGCTCCAAGAGACATTAATAAATTTACATGATGTGGAAGGCCTCCAATGATTCAGTAAAAGATTGTTACAGCTTTATATTCTTTTCGATGACACAGTTGAAAATGTACTCGTTTATTTGAAAACATTTCCCGATTTGGATAAAACAGGGCGCAATTACTTCTGCAAATTATTTTTCTAGCCATAGCTTAACTAGTATTGATACACATTTTATACATTTTTCCAAGATGTCATATGGTTAACATGTGGTTTAGCCATCGATAGCCCTTAATAGTTACATGGGAGCTGGATTATCTGTTTCTGAAGCATCACAGCAATACATTCACTTTTATATGATAATCAAATCCCATCAAAGAAATCGGTGCTTTTTCTGATTTGCTTTTTCATGTTTCAAAAGATCTATAAAAACTCGTGCTGTTAGTTTTCATGAATCATGGTTGACTAGAATAATTTGAAAGGATTTTTATATAATTCGGTTTTGTGAAATAGGTACACCTGGGACAAGACCTAATGTTACCCTGGACGAAAATATTGTAACCAACTTTGAAGTCGTTGATCGAGACATTTTCAGGTACATGTATATGGCTTCCAGAAGTCAGTCATATTTGACGAACTTGGGCAGCAAGGGCTGATCCAGGATGACCACAAAAAAGATGGATTTACCATTTCAAAGTCAGCAAATCATTATAGGGCTAAACGTTTCGGTTCTGGTCATCATGGGCTGTTCGTCCTACCTGTTAAGGTCGGTGTCTTTACCATTTACCACCACAACCCTATTCCACAAGGCGTTTCATAAATCTTGGGACCTTTTTATTACTTCCAGAGGAGAAAACTTGATTAACTGTGTTTGAAGCACAAAAATCGCTAGACATCATTGTAGGAAAAGAAGAATATGCTTTGTATTACAAGACCAAACAAATTCACAATAGGCCTACATATGTTACAACTCGCCCCATTCACATTTTTGAACTTTCGGGTAATCTCATAGGTAAGCAGTGTGGCATTTGTAGAGAAGATCGATTTCAAAGAAACATAGATTTATTTTTTCTGTGAAAACACATTTATAATGTAAGATGAGCTACCCGGGTGAACGGAGTCAAATGGAAATTTCAAAGACAATTTACTTTCATACGATTTTTTTTTCAGATTTTCAATTATAATTTGCATTTTTATCTAAATCTCCGAGATTGACTTTTGAGAAGTTTACATAAAACAAAAATAAAAGAAAAAAGATACCATATCATGAAAGTTAAAACATTGTGCGTGAGGTCATTGTAGTGCAGCTGTAGGTGTAACAACTTGCCCCGTGTAATAGATAGACCAGGTCTCCCGTACTTACATACCGGTATTCATACATGAAAACATGAAAATCGGTATCTAGGATTCATAGAGTTGTTACACTAGAAGGATGGATTGCATTTTTGAGACACCGTGTATAATTTTACGGTCTTACTACGTACATAGGCATGATCTAAGTAAGATAATACATAGGTGATATACAAAGATGCATTTGTATGGTTCGATCCGGTTCCTATCGGTGGCAAAGTACAATGCATGTTTTTGACATGTTTTACTCCACGGCGGAGCTTTTTATTGCACTCTCCACGGCGGAGCAATTTTGCAAACTGCTTTAATTTCACAGTTTCAATCAGATTTTTAGGGTTATGGTCAGGCGGACAGCAGTTAGGCTCGTTCTGATAACACACATCATGCTTTCGTACTCGGACAATGGTATTTTAGTTCCATTCCTTCAAAAGCATTGTAAATTTCTCCAAGGCGGTGCCATCAGAAAACGCATTTTCCAAATTTCGTTCTTCAATAACTTTTTATTACTATGTGCAGGGACGTGAAATTAACATCCGATGATTGCTTTCGTTAAGGCGGGGGCACTCCACGTTAGTTTTTCAAAATCGGTCGTGAATTGGCGGAAATATTTGATAAACACTTACCTGAGTCGAGGAAATTTTCAACAAAATTCTCCACGGCGGAGCCGAAATTACCCATAATGCAGTTCGAACGTTGTACACCCTGATTCTTTGCCGATCCAGATTATTAAGGCTGTAATGTAGGCCAATATTTTCATTGGCATTCATACCAAAACGTCATTGTCCACAATTTACTTTTAAACAAAGAGGCATCTGAAACATTCATTAACCCATTACCCGATGACAAAATTGGGACTGTCCTAATTTAAAAGGTGTAGGAAACAAGACTTTCAAGCTGACGAAATTTCAAAAGAATGTTTGCATTTAAGCTAAGAACGGATTGTTGAAATAAAGAAATTGCGTGTCACAAGCAAATTCTTCATTTTCAACAAAGCTTTCGAAAGCCTCTTTCTTTTAGGGAGTCATTATGTGGGAATGGGTTGACCGTTTCCATCACACACATAACAATTGCGAAAGTACACTGAACCTGTCTTCATCCTGCTACAGATTACGTTTTGTATCTAGCTCAATCTAGTTCGATTAATTGACCGATATCAATTGAACAATAAATTGAACATTTTTCTGAGAAAATATTGAGAGAAATCACAAAATATTATATTAAGAAAGAAAATTAAAGATATTGCAAGTTTCTTTTTCATAGAATAAGCCTGAAGTAGACAGTCGCTTTACCGAGACTGTAGAAAATCCAGACTCGATCCCAGAGCGACGTGTTTACCATATGACATATTGTACAAAATGACATAGACGCTGAACGTTAAATATAAGTCAAATAGATATTCCCCGAACACACTTAGCTAATTTTGATATGAAAGAGCAAGTATTCAGTGTTGACATTTTAGTTCTGGCATCAGGCAATAATAAGAAAGGTTGTAAATCAGTGGTATTATCTATTATTTTTATTTTCATTACGTAAATGTCTGTTTTTATGATTTAATGCGATATGACATAGGCTATTTTGTTAGGCTCTCGGTCGTAGAAATATGATCACAAAATACATAATAAAACTAACAATATCGTTATCACAAATGGGCAAACCTTCAAATGAACTGACGCTCACAACGTGTAGTAACTTTATAATGAATTTGTTAAAAGATTTTGTGTCTTTCAAAACTTGCAAGATGAATTATGGGTTCTCTGGTAACCTTATGTGCCTCAGATTAAAATCAGTTAACGGATTTTATCATCAATTTCCTTCGAAACTGGATTCATTTACTAGAAGTGACGCCATTGTATTTTCCATTGCTTTCTTTATGAAGTTATATTTAATATATTTTATATTTAATCGATCACTGAAACACAGATCGATATTGAAGTCGTCTTTCTAAACTGCGATTTATTGTTTAACACCCAACTGTTCAGCTGATTGGTATGAATAAAATTTCTGCGAATCTGTCAATTGTTTAGTCGTCAACTTATAGTAATAGTTTCATCTAACATATAAGAAAGGGAACTAATGAGTCAATCTTATGTTTATTTTTTCGATAAAAAGACAAATTAATATAACATTACACATACAATACATTTTTGGTGTAATATTATTTAATACTTTATCGCTACAGCAACCATACAGTTAAAATATTAACTAAAATGATATTTATATGATAATTCAACGGTTATAATGCTCTTTGATATTTCTATGACGACAACATGATTTTGATAATGATGAAAAGACAACATGTATGTTTTAATGCCTTATGCAGGTAGCCCTTTAATCGAGTTGCACCAAAATCATGATTGCGATAATTGATTACAGTTAACCCATATATGCCGAGAGTCCTGTTTTCAGGACAGTGCCATATATCCACATATTTTTCCACTACTTAGTGATAAGTGTTTATTTTTGTAGTATAAATCATCAGATAAGCCCGGATTAGACCCATTAGAACGTTGGAAATGATAACTTTCCCACATTTCTGTATTTGCTGCAGCAAAATACACCCTTTTTCGGTAAAGGCGATTCTTGGAATGGCTACAATTCAAAGGTATGTGTATAACTTTTTATATATCAGTATTTCAATAGAACATCATGAATATAATATGTTGCTAAGTGAATGCTTTCTTAGATATGATTTGAAAAAATATTAATTTGTAATTTTTTCCATGGCAATTTCGACATTTTAGAAGTGTCCTGAAAACAGGACTGTAGGCGTAAATGGTTGCGGGAGGCAATTTTTGACCATGCTATACATTATATATAATTCCGTATCTTTTTGCAGAAGATATAATTTGGACGAAGTTCTTACAATGGTAGAGGATGAAGAAGCTTTTCAAAGGACTGATATCCATATAGAACACCCACATGTATGTGATATGACAGATGTGGACAGTGGGGATGAGGACGGAGAATGTTGATATAAACAACATTCCCGGTCAACAACAAGCGCAACTAGTCTCTGAGACAGACATCCATGAAGAAGGGAGTACAGTAGTTGATGATAAATGTATTCAAACAAGAGCACTAAGACTTTTGAACAAACTTCTCTTGAGCGCGAAGACAGTAGACACATATTGTTGAAGTACCACTAGCTCAGAGAATATCATGCACTGCTGTTGGTTGACCAAAATGGCACACTTCTACTTATTACAAACATTTGCATATATTCAATGCAACTACAATGGTCATTATGTAGCACTGTCTTAATGCAGTTTGAAAATGCTTTGCAAACCATTTTTACCAAAGCAAGCATTCTGTTCGACTTCATTGAAAATGTTTTAACAATATCAGCGTTTGAAAACTTTGCATGTTTGTAGTCTATACCAACAGAATGGAAATAAATAATATCATTTTTCTTCAAAAACATAGTGACTATCTTGTTTACAATCTGCAGTGATGAGGCTTTCAAAGAAAAGTGATAATATAGCATATATATGATTTTAGCGAAGAGAGAGTGAAAATAAGATATGCTCTGAGAAAAGGGTGCTTATTGCATTTGTTCTAGTGGTGCATGAAGCCCCCTTTTCACAAAGCATATTTTCATGTGTGAATGACATTTTTGGAACAGAAAAGAGGTTTTAAACTATTTGGTATTATTCTATCAATGAGGGTTTACTTTGAAATTTTGATTACTCTAATGCCTAGAGTCCTGTTTTCAAGACAAATGTAAAATATACGATTTTAGCCAAATAAAGTACTTTACAACGTAAAAAATGTTCAATTCTATTTAGTATTTGTATTCCTTTCACAAATAAATCAATTATATAGAAATAAAAAATTCAGGCATACATGGGTTAAAATAGTGCGGAACGGGAAGAAATCAAGTACCAGTATGACGTTTTAAACAATTACGACGTCGCGTGTAAAACAAGTAATGTTTGAAATGGCGCTGTTGCAAGATTTATATACATTCGCGGATGGCACTTTAAGGGGGGCAGTTTATCTCAAAGAAACATTGTGTTCATCGGTGGTTTATTTTAAGAGTCTGTTAAATCTGTAATTAAATATACCTTACAATTACACTCCATCTTCAAGACTATAATACCAGAAATATTCTACATTTGGAAAGTTTAAGCATGCTTTTGGAATAATTGTTAACCCTGTGGTTCAATAGCATTAATTGAAATTAAAGAAGATGTAAAGCGTAACTGCTTCTTTTCTTTTAATGGAGAGATAAATTTACCTTCAACGATAAACAATCAACAAGAGTTTTAGACGTTGTTGATATTTGTGACAATACTCGAACGTAGTAATATAGACTTATTTTTCAAAGACATGATTATAGCCTAACATTTTGGAAAAGAAAAAGAAATAAAAAGAAACAAAAAGAAAACATTGACGGAACGCTGCTCATTAGCGTTTATGACGCGCTTTTTGTTGTTGGGTCTACAGCAGAAACAGATGACAAAGTCGTCAACATAAAGTGAACATTCTACATTTGGGTTGATAGTATACCATACTATTGATCTTAACGCTAAACAGTGTACCAAATAAAATACAGCCCTGTGGTACACTCATCTCCTGCTCGCGAGCTCCGGAGATGGCGTTACCAACACGGATTCTAAGGTACCGCTCTTGTAAAAATGAAGCGATAAAAAGTGGTAGGCGTTCCCTGAGACCAATGTCATGGAGATTCTTGAGAATTCCGTATTTCCATGTCGTATCATAAGCACTCTCCAAGTTAAAGAAGACAGAAACAACTCTTTGCTTACATATGAAGGCTTCCCTTATAAATGTTTCAAAACGGACAAGATGATCTATTGTACCCCGCTGACAACGAAGCCACTTTGAATATCAACAATCAAATTGTTTGATTCTAAAAACCAAACACGACGATCGTTGATCATACGCTCGAGTTTTACATAAACAACTTGTAAGTGCTACGGACGATAATAATTGGGATCAGATGCATCTTTTCCCGGTTTTGGTATGGGTATAACGAGTGCTCCTTTCCAAGTGGATGGGAATTCTCCAGATTGCCATATATTGTAAAAATGTCAAGTAAAATAGTAAGCGAGGTAAAAGGAATGTGCTTTAAAATTGATAATGGACTTTATCTTGACCTGAATCATGAGCTTTCCTAAGCAATATTCGACTAGATTCATACGTACAGGTTTACTATATCACATCTGGAAATGCTCATGGAAGATGAGATACCGGCAACTAAATGTATTTCAGTGTGAAAAGGTTGAGGCTTCATAAAACGTTTCATTAGATGAGATCTAAACGTCTATAATTAAATCTACCCCGTATTTATTGTCGATATTCTACACTGATTACTATAGTATTTCTACATTTAGAAACTCTACGAGCAGGTTATTAGATTTGTGATTACGCATGCGATGTATTGTTCACTCTTACTCCCTAAAATCCATAAAAACCCTTTTCTCTTTAACCCTTTCCCAAACGACGAAAAATTAGGTTGGTCCAATGAAACATCTGCCACAAATGACAAAATTAATGTTATTAAGGAAAGGATTTGTGTAAAATATGGCACAGAAAATATTGAGACAAAAGGAGAACTTGCTGGTTATCAGCAGTTTCTTCTTTTGTTTCAATTTTTTCAAAAACAATTCTATTAGGGGCGTCAAAACCAGGTCCTGTTTGGGAAAGGGTTAAAATACGTCGTATAATACTTTAAAAGTTACATTTTACAGAAACTACGCTATGAAGTTAATTATTAGTATGATAAAATATAAGAAAGACAGTGCAAATTAATTTACGTCATGAATGGTATTCATTCGATCTGATTTGATTGAAAAAAAATAACGTACGTTCCCTTTGTCGTTATTATGTATAATTTGGAATCGATATCGAAGGACATAAAATTTTGACACATATAATTTTGTCAGTTTTTTTTTCAAAGTGTATAAAAATGATATTACCCGGGATTGGGGAAAGCGGTCCCTTATAGCATCTGAAAACAGCATTCATCCAGGATGCATGATGCTCTCCTATAGCTCATTCGTGATCATTACTACCCGTGAGGGAACAACAAGTTCGGTCCTCATGAGACTCCAACTGGGCAAAGCCTGATCTGGAACCATTGTGATATCAAATGCCACGAGATACCTGTTTTCTTGTCAATTATTTAACGTTTTTTTATTTAGCTGAATTCCAACTAGTATGTCATTGCCAACATATCGGATGTCAGCTGGAAAATATTTTAATCATATAGTCTACATTTCTTTCTCGAGTCTGTTTCCGAAGTGGTGTATTTTTTTTTCTTTTGTGAACACATATTTCTATACAAGTAAAGCTTTTTGCTATTGTTCAGGAAACATCTGTTTTATGATACACTAGGGATATGTATATATTCTACAAAGATGACAAGTAATCTCCCATATTTGGTAGTTGTTTCTACTCTAGTATATTCTTACTTTTATCTTTAAAAGGATATTTCACAGATATTTTCTTCATAAATTTTACTTATATTTTTATCTGAAAGAGCATATTTTCTTTTGAAAATTTTGAAAGTTTCAAGCAAAACTATTGCGCCGTTTCCGAGAAATTTATATTTTTGTGCTAAAATTAAACAAATTGATGTCATGGGCTGTTAAAATTTATATGGAATTTGTCATTTTTGTCTGAACTTTAAAAGCGCATTTGCGCTTATAAACAACAACTTAAAAACTGATAGTATTTATATGCATTAGAATAACCAATATTTGCACCAAGACATACTTACAAAATGAAATTGGACTGTTATGTCCCTTTAAACTCCCGACGCTTTTCATGTATACAGTTACTCTACAAAGCAGTGATATTGAAAATATGTAGCCAAATTGGACGTAATGCTAGAGAATTTGCTACGAAGCGCCATGAAAATAGGACTCATAACCGACGACCCTTGTGAGGGTTGTTAGGAAACAGATTTTGCAGGAATGTGTTTTCGAAAAAAAACTATGAATTGTGAATAGCTCTTCGAAGTGCAATGGAATTTTGATTAAGCGAACATAAAGCTAACGAAAATTGTTTTAGACTGACTTAAGTCATTAGATGAATGATTAGAGCGTATTGAAACCCAGAATTACAGTGATTTAGATTCGAGTAGTATTAAGAAAAAGAAGGACAATAGTTCGACCTGGAAGGGAAAATGGAATAGGAAAACCAAGGCCAAGTTCAGACAAGAAGGACATACAGGTCTAGGGAGGATTTACACCACTAACCGTCTTCGTCAAAGGGCAAAATGGAGGCGATAAAGATAAGCAATGTTCTAAAGCGTGCACTAGTGAGCCAGAGACACCACAACAGAGAATCATTGATAGCAGTAACAAAAATGAGGTTATTGTCGAATGAGTGAGGGCTAAAGCATTTAGTGGATACATGATAGATGGTAACAACTTCTTCAGATTTTTCATAATACTTAAGATTCCAAACCAGCACTCAGGAAACAAGAAGATTTCAATTTGATAATCAATGCTACCTATAACCAATCTATCCCTTATATTGAATACATGGAGGCTAGATTTCCCTTCTTTATTGTTAGATCGACATTCCCGCCTCTATAAGACGTTCATAAGACTTTAGTTACGAGACAACTATTATGATATGGACTAAAGTCATTCGACAGTATATTACTAGTGTTAAAGACTAAGCAAATAATTCTTGGTCATAGAATGTAGCTTTAAATGCAATTGGAAACGGGAAAGCTGATGTTGTAAATGATACTTGCCGCTTCATTGGTTGGCGTTATAAAGCAAATATCACAGATCGTCCCTTACACAAGAGCTTCGATAAATGTTGTTATTGAAGCGTGTTTTGAGTCACACTGTTCAAATAAGGTAACGGTTTGTCCACGTCTAGTTTAACTTGTCGAAGTAGGTAGGGCTGCTAGATTGCCATTGAAACTGCGTTATCTATCGGTGCTATCAGTTTAATCCTTTCCCAAACAAGACCTGGTTTTTACGTCCCTGATAGAACAGGCTCGGGAACACATTGAAACAAAAGAAGAAAATGCTGATAATCAGCAGTTTCTCCTTTTGTCTCAATATTTCCCATGCAATATTTTACACAAATTCTACCTTAAATAACTTCCATTTTGTCATTTGTGGCAGTTTTTGAAGAGGATCCCCGTAAGATTCAATCTCCTTCGCAGTTATCTCCCCTGAATTGAGATTGGGGAGATCTCTGCCGGCACAGCTTGAGTTACCAAGATTTCGGGTAGTTGATTTTTTTATATTGATTTTTATTTAGAAACGTAAACATGCTTTATGTGATATTTTAAGCATATGGGGTGTCAGATATGAATCCAAATAAAAAGAATATATAATTGGATTTAAAAAATGATTTCAGAAATATAAATAAATTTACGATATCACGTGACATTCACCATGGTCACGTGATTTATATACCTGCAGTGATAATGTAAGGCATTGTCGCTGTGTGGAGTTTGCGTAAGATTTTGCCGTTTGGGAAAGGGTCAATTTGCTCCAGAGAGGTAAATTATGTCAGTTACATTCAGTAAAAGTTTACGTTCTCCAAGCATAGATCCTATAGACTAATCTGGTGATAAACAGGATGCAATTGTCATCAACAAGAAGTATCTGAACCACGGAATCATATTGTAGGTCTTTGTCGTAGGTGTTCCAATGTATTTTCACTGAGCTGGTATAATATGCATTAATCGCAGTGAAACCAAACCCTCCAAAGATTCATCGATATAGCCACATGTTTATTGGGGGAGATGAAGGAGCGTATTCCTGGAAATGATTGTTTATGGCCATATAAGACCTTCTAAAAGCTCGCTTTTGTCCAATGTTGTCAGCGTCTGAATAAAGATAATACCATTTATTCTTGCATAGATATCAAACCACGTGGTACTTCATTAATCTTGATTTAATATTTTTCTAAAAAAGAAGGGTAGTCATACGTGGGTATCAAGGAGTCGGATAAAGGTAAGACAACTTTTAGTGTAGGACATGTGGGATTCATTGAATGTAATCGCATGTCATTACAAATGCTCCTGCGTCCATCCAACAGGTAGTGGAGAGATGAAAGGGAAAATCTCAAGGAATGCTTGATATACCTCGAAGAGCATTTGAAGCATTTGGGTCAAATCGTGTATGCCTTTAAAACGCCTGACTGTCAGAGCAAAATTTGAAGTGCAAAGCAAGCAAAATTAATGCTATTTTTTTAAGAATAACAAATATCAAGGTTACATGTACATCGTTTCTGAGCATGGCATACAAACTGACCCTAACGAGATATCTCCCGTTAAGTCTTGCCCCGAACCTATGTCTACAAGAGGTTAGGCAATTCCTTAATTTCGCTGGCTGATAAAAGCGTTTTTAAGGGATATGTGTTTGTTGTTAGACCACTTTAAGGTTTGTCTGTCGGGAATTGCTCGGGGGAAAATTGTGAGTTAAAGAAGACGAAATTTTTGTACGTTTGGAACAAATCCCAGAAGAACGCAATCGACTACATCAAATCGAAACAAAACAATCCACCAGATTAAGCATATGATAAATACAACTTGTCATTCATTTTCCATACAGATGCTTCGGGTGTTAATCCTATTGCAGTGAATTGCACAAGGCGACAGTTCCTTTTTCAAGCACATGCTTTAAAAATCGATGACTATGTGTATTGTTGTAAATCTGAAGTCCTGTCTGAAAACAATATACAGACGACAAAGAAGCTTGATGCTACGTGTCATATATAGGTGACAGCCCTGACTAGCTACAATTTTAGTATTCATTAAACCGAAGCTAATGTAGATGGTCTATCACTTCGGTATCCTAATTATGATTCAGCTTTACAATGAAATGCGATTGAAGCTTAGTCATTCTATTGTACAGTGGGGTAGGGAACAACTGCGATTGATATTCTATCCCACGGTGCCTCACTGTCGTAAATCCGGATGCACACAAACACGTTTTACAGGCTTATTCACTATCTTCTAAAGGTTAGGTAAATGCATAGAGATAAGAAACAGAAATATCAAATATCCTGTCGCTTCTTCGTGTTGTATCGCGAGCACCAGCTCATCCTTCTTTCCCAGAGAGTCCGGTAGTACTCAAATATCACTGAGAAACGGACGAGCTTGAGTTAAAGAATATGTTTCTCTTGTTTGCCGCGCCAAAGCAGGCGATAATGATCGACTTAAACTAATTCTACGATCCGACCTCTGATGGCCTAGTATGGAGTCCTTGATCCGTGAGTGCACCAAGAAATGCCCTAGATGTATCAGGCGGAAATTGGCCATAAGATTGCACTGCTGGTACCAATCATGTCCACAGCGCCTGAGGAGTTAGTTTGACTAGACTACCTGAGACTTGATATGTCCAAAGGTGGATATGAAGGTGTATTTCTAGCGACAGACCATGCCCAAACGTTTCATACAAGAAACCAGACAGCCAAGACAATAGTACGTGTGCTATTTAGCGAAGCGGTACAGAATTCGACGAGTAATGTCTTGACAAAAGGAAGAAAGAGTTTTTTGGAAGACATTGCTGCCCGCGTCCTACTAAAGAATTTTGATGTTTTCCGGGTTCTTACGCCGCAGATATGCAGTCAAATATCAAAGTGTCATACTTACTTGAATGCTACACATGAATCCTACATTTTGACACCAACAACAATAGAATCAGTGCAGAACTCGTGCTTAAAAATGCACACGACCAGGGTTAGGGTTAGAGTGTCTTTGGGTAATCAATTTGGGTAGAAAACAAGAGCCGTCAGAGACGGACAATGCTCCCCGAATAAGGCATTGTCACAATAAATGTATGCCATGCAGAGCTAACATAAAGCTAGCAAATGTTAAGCCCCCTTTTTGCATGACATACTTTTTATAACCAAATTTCACATAGTTTATTGTCTTGGGCATCTGATTTACTACTCAAATGTGAAATTTCATCAAATTCTGACCATTAGACTAGGAGAAATTAGAGAAAAACTATATTTAACCTTAAGTCCCCTTTTCCCATGACGAGGCCTCAAATCCAAAAACCGGGAAAAGTACATCGGCATTATGTCATAGGGAGTTCACATGGTAAGTTTCATTTGATTTGGCCCAAGGGTTATTGAGAAATCACTTCGGACGGACGGACGGACGGACGGACGGAATGACGGACGGACAGGACGGAGGGACGGACAGACAAAGCGGCGACTATATGCTCTCCCTTCGGGGAGCATAAAAAACGAAATAACTGGAAAAACAGTTGAAATTCAGTTGCTTCCTAGCGATCACAGGGAGCGGTCGCACTTTTTTCGACTAGAAAAAAGTATCATTATATAATTAAAGCCCTAGGGTTATGCTTCCTCAGCACAGAAACGTGCCCCGTCCGGGACTTGCCCGGCAATAATTGGTTGGGTGCCTCGCCATCTGTGTGACAACTGACATACATAGTATCTCAGGCATTCCGTGAGTCAAAGCGGGCCATCCGCGTCACTGACAGAGACTGGGATGTCAGTCGGATGGCACGCAGGGACGAGCCAGGGGTTTCGGCCGTGGACCACCGTCACTATTTTAGGAATTTGCGCAGAGCAGCTATCGTAGAGCGTGCCCGCGCTTTGCTTGACCGTGTTCCAAACCTGGAGCCGCTGGCTTGACCGCGTCACCCGCGGCCGCTATCTAGAACTCCATCGCCACAGGGCAGCCCTGTAACGGTGGCTCGCCAACGTCTCCCGCGGCCACTGTCCATGACTCCCTCGCCTGCTGGCAGTCGACGGGCTTAAATCCGGCCTGCCTGACGGTATCATGGATTACCCCTGGATAGAAAGTCGGTGGTTACCAGTCCGAAATCACCAAACGGTACGCAAGTTTCTTGCAGTCGGAGGGCTGTACTCCCTGACGAGGGCTAGGGAGTACGTCCTCTGCTTGGAAAAGTACATGCTATATGTTGGGAGCTTTTTCCGAATTCAAGAAGTTCTTAAATTCGGAAAACTTCGCCACGTATATTGACGACCTGAGAGACTAATTGGCCTGTCCAACCTAACCGAACATTTCAACGATTGTGTACCGATCATACACCGAACACGTAACGAACTTGTAGCGAATATGTCGAACAGCCAACGATGTTTCTCCGAAATATACCCCAATTCATTCCCAGACATCAGCGAACCCCTACCGTTTGAGTAACGAATATAACGTCATATTCGGAATGGCATCGTCAGGATCGGTGTGTTTCGTAAGCGGTTCGTTTACCTTTTCGGCCAGATCGGTAAATTAACGCACCTTCATCGGAGTGCAAACGCTAGTCCTTCTGTGAGATCATAATGAACATACCGAACAGGAATTCGTCGGCGAATGATTACCGACACTAAAACAAAAGTAACGAATGCCAGACACAAGCCTACCGATCCCTCTGCGAACGATTACCGAACTCATTCCGAAATTTTGATTCGCTGTATTCGTTGAACAATTTTGTGAATGCTCAAAAAGTTTTTTATGCGTCTGCGAACACCACGTAAAGTCGACGAAAAGCACCGAATGACACCGTAAATATACCGAACACAAACCGTTTGTGGAACGAACCTTTAACGAATACACCGAATTAAGTTCGGTACGCATTCGGTGTAAAAATTCGGTAAGGTGGGACAGGCCTATAATGGCGCAAACAAGCGTCAATATTGTCTTTTATTACCATAATAAAGTCTTTTCTGCGGTATTTGGTGAAATATAGGAAAATATCCTCCCGACAGTATCACACCCTATCACTTGATGCTGTCGGATTACAGAAGACGTTCCATCGTTATAGTATAATTCGACAACATCAAGTGATGCGGGAAAACAAAAGTCAAATAGATAATATGGATATACATAAATTGTTGGAACATGACATTGTCATTTCAGCTATATAGAAGAAATGTCATTCATTCAAACGGAGGCCAGCAAGTTCCACGCTTTTATCGTCGAGTCAGGCGCCCGTGCAGGCCATTGCCAACCTCCTCTGCGAAGAGGTTCTCTCCACAGACGAGGTCCGGTAAGAAACCGGCCCGCGACACGTTATCAGGGTGGCGTCCCATAAAACGTCCCTGTCCTGGGTTGCGTTTCTTTCAGTTGCTCCTTTGGTCTATTCGACCTTGACCAATTTAGTAGCCGTGGCCGAGCCGTACGGGTCTTCGACCGTCTTCTGCACAGACGGCGGAAAATCACTCCAGACATCACAAGTGTCTCGGATGTTAAAGACCGTCTGGCAGAAGACGGGATTCAGGGCTTGGTATGGCAAGTTTAATTCGACTCTCAACCGAAAGCTGGCCACCCTGGCCCATCTCTATGATTCGAACAACGCGGCCAACACCTCACGGCAACTGTGCCGCAGCGCCCAGACGGAGAAGGCGTATTATAATTTTGCGCAGGGGCCGACACAGGCGGCCAATACCGTACAAGCATGTTAATTTTACGATCAAAAATATAAGAATGCGGCTGGGCCGTTGGTGAGGACCCCTGTGACACCTGTGCCCTCTACGTCTGGGGCTTCTACCTCGTTTTTGCGGCCTGGTACAAGCCGGGAGGTTTCACCAGGCAGAACGAGGGATTGGATGGCCGCGCCCAGATGGTCGCACGCAACTCGTTTAGGAACGACCCATCTAAATGTTTATAATAATAATAATAATAATAATAATAATAATAATAATAATAATAATAAATTGCTTCTTTTCATAATTTCAGAATGGCATCTTCTCTATAAAGACAAGGTATATCAAAACCTCGTACCCGAAGCCTACACAGCTTAACAGCAACATGTACGAAATGTTGATCCCACCCTAACAATCAACAATTTAGTCTTTAGTTAGAAAAATTAAATATTTTAGTAGACTAATCTATCCCTCGATCAACGTGAATGGTTCCAGTTTTCTTTTCTTCAAAACTATCATTTATGCCAATCATAAACGACCATGACATTTAAGAAAAATATGAATTTAACTCTCGTCCATTTATTGAAGATTACTTGTAATCTTCAAACATAAACTAGAAAATATACCAGTCCCCAAAGTGGTATTAACCTAAAATATAAAAGAAGGTCGACGCTTTACAACGAAAACCTGGTAACTGTAGCTTTTAACCGTGAATTCTGGGCTTCTGTAAGAACTATCACAGCGTCATTTAGAATATCAAGGTGTCAGTTGCAGTTAGGTTTACTTCTTATGAGACACCAAGGAAACGAGTATTCGCCTTGTCCGAAAAACGAACCAGCAACTCAATGATTTAAAATTCGTCGAATTATCAATGACATCAGGCCCACGCTTGATGGAATATTGAAGACTTTGGTATTATTATAGATGACGTTTTAGAAATTATCCTAAGCACAATAATATAGGGATATCGGAATTTCTTACATTTGTCTTCCACAGTATTCAAAAGTCGTTGAAATGTCGTGAAATACGATAACAAACATGTTGAAAACGGTAGATAAAATGTTTCTTGGTTACATTTCAATATAATTGTAATTGGTTGGGCCTATGTACTGGCATTCTCTGTCAAAATAAATCGGATAATGATGTAAAGATACCATACATTGCCTCCCGTTCCAAACATATACTGACCACCAGTCCCCTGATTACATTTTATTCCACTCTTGTGCACGCGCAACTTCCAGATCATGAAGCGTTGTGGGTTGATTAGGCAATACACGAACGCGTCTTCCGAGTTAATACCACGTATGCTCTGATTTAAGTCCGGACTTCTTGAGGGCCAATTTTCCAGTGTTTGATGACGGTACTGAAGGATCCTGTCACGATGAGGACGGAACATGAACGTTAAACCTCCATGACGCCGAAAGAATAGAATAACGTTTTGTAACGCTAAATCTCTATCAATTACCACAAGAGAGAATCTGAAATACCATCCCATATCATTTAACAACCAACGTTGTCGCTGTCACTTTCGTTGTCGTCTGTATATCGTTCATGTGTTCTTCTCCTAAACTCTGGCTCACCAGTCAGCATGATACAACGAAAATTGCTTTCATCTGTGAAAAACAAAGTACTCCACTGACTGTTAGCGTGTACACTCTTGGTGTACAGTTGCCCCATATTGACGTGCTTGTCGGTGACGTGGCGTCAGAGGAGCGGCCTTTAGTGGTCTTCTGGAACTTAGTCCGACTTAATGCAGCCTATTCCGAAAAGTCAGAACAGACACTCTTCTGACATCTCGTAGAGAACGCTGTATAACTGACGCACTCAGTTTTCTCCAACGTAACGCCGCGGTCCAAACGTATCATTCGTCACGGTCGGTTAAGTTCAATGTATCTTTTACGTCCTCTACCATGTCTTTCTTTGTAGATCCTTCCTGTAGGCATCATTGGTACAGACGAAAAAATGACGCTTTGCGACACACCAAACCTTAGTGCGGCATCAGTTTGGCTAACTTCAACCTTCAGCAATCCAATGATTGTTAGCTTTGTCCGTCAATTACACGACGACGTCGTACCATCTTTTATTGGTCACGCGTTTGTTTGCGAATATGTATTATGTAGATTTCAATCATAATTGCAGTAATTTCACGTGTATACATGATTTAAACTCTATTGTGATTTTTCAAAGCTGATCCCTCTCTATTATGAGTACCCCCTACGTGCTTTATGTAATCAATGACCCATGACTGCATGGGATCTTTACACCAAGTGAATTGTTTGGAGTACTCACAAAAGCGTACATATATCAGTTTTCCAGAATCTTATTTTTTCTAGTTATTTTAATACTTTCATTTCAGTATCTCCATATGTTTTGCTTAGTATATAAATACCAAATATAAACACCATTTATGGGGGATAAAGTGCCCTTTCCCGATTAAAAACATGTTTTACTAGATTCTATGTTTCGCTTTTTAATAGCCGATAAAAATCCTAATATAGTGAGCTGTTTTATGCCTTTGTTACCATCATTTACTTTGTCAAAACATTTGCTGGTTTCAAGCAGTGGTTACAAGGTTTTCGGTGAAAATAAAAAAAGAAAATTTACTTTAAAAGATGAATGGTTTTATTTTTTTCTTTGATACAGATGGTAGAAACAAGTACTGTGTAAATATACCACAACGATCAGATTCAGAATTCTATTTCGCGAGGAAACACTATCATTTTACAGTCAAGAGATAATATCCCGTTTCCTGCGCATCCATTTAAGAGGTCACGTGACGTAATTATTTCACGTTCCGTACAATCAGTGTAATTAAAAGTGTTACTGTAAGACCTAATTTGGTCTGAATTGCAGAGAATAGGCAACGACTTTTATACGTAACCCTTTATCCGTAGCAACAACTGAGCGGAGTATAATGATTGAAAAGTAACCCGTCATATCTTGATGAAGAAAATAGTTCAAAATGTTTCTATATCGAGCATATTTCAGAATTCTTTACTTTTCGGACTTGGAAACGTATCTTTCTGGCTTATCTTTTCTTGGATAACTTTATGTATCGAGTATCTACATGTATTTCTTTTATCGTAGAAAGAGGAAAGTGCCAATTAAATTGTTACTTTTCAAGGACTGTTTTATAAAGACTAGATAGGAAAGTCAGTAATGCCACGTTCTTTCTATTCGGGAAGCCATGATTCATAGTCCTCTTTGGCCAAGAGCTTTTCTTATTTCGACCGAGGCTATTTGTTTTCACATTTAGGAATCTTCTATGAAGAGTTGTGGCTTACTAGATGAATCAAGATCGGGAAGAATTCCTTTAAACCATTACATACCTACGTTGATATAGATCAATCTGAAACACGGGCACAGTCTGATCCTGATCTATATTGTTCTCTACTAACTTCTTCATTAGCAAAAGCAACTGCAAGGTAGCAAAATGGGCCATAATTAGAATGCATCAGCCACGATATTAGTCTTGTCTATAATGTTGTAAGGGTTGTTTATTCAGATCCCGGCTAATCGCAAAGTAACAACTGTTGCAGATGTATCAACCCTTAGATTCTGACACCCTTAAAGTTGTAGCAAAATTATTAGAAAAATTCAATCAAAGATTTTTTGGCGTTTACAATGAGCACGCAATGATTCTTTGAAACGCTCACCCTAAAAGAGTCTCAATCACGGCAATGAAATACTTGTACAGTGCGATAAAACGGTCATCCAACATCCAAACAGTTATCAGTATATTCTTCATTACGGTGTGTAACCCACGTGACTTTTGGAAAGCGTCCACACGGAAAAATCGCCCGCTTTAAGATATGTTTTGTTTAATTTCTCAGCTTATACTTTATTGATTTTAATGAGATAAAGCGCACGGAACGCGCCATTGAGAGGGCTATATCCGGCCCTAACTCACTCTGTTCCAAATCCAGTGGTTTCTTCAAACATTCGAGCCAAAATGTGTGTAAGTGTAAAACGAAAGTGGAAAGCGTTCACGTGCACCGAAAAAAACTTTCGCCTGAATGTTTGAGGAAACTACGGGATTCGGAGCAGAGTGAGTTACATGCGGGAATAGCCCTCTCAAATGCGCGTTCCGTGCGCTTTATCTCGTCATAATCAATAGAGTTTAAGCTGAGAAATTAAACAAAACATACCTTGAAGCGGACGATTTTTTAAGTGTTAACGCTTCCCAAAAGTCACGTGGTTTATCCACCGTGTTCTTTAGTTTCCAATATTTTGTTTTATTGTGGGCGCAAACACTGCAGTCGGGATGGAACACTTTAAATAGACTCACAGTTTTAAATGGAATTGTGACTATTCGTAAATTCCGTTTTTATATTATACATGTAGGGAAACTATAATTAATGAACGCACATAGTATAACGTATGGTCTAGAAATTGTTTGAACTTTAAATGTTTCACTAGAAGTACCAATATTTCTTTCAACGTAGTCATTTTTCTTATGATTATTCTTGTCTACAGCTGCTTCTATGATAAGTTAAAAGAAATGGTTAATTGGTACGTCAAAGGTGAATCGTCATTTACGATCGAAAGTGTCGTAACTACAGCTTGAATAAGATATAGGTATCCGTATTACAGCTTGAATAAGATATAGGTACCCGTATTACAGCTTGAATAAGATGTAGGTACCCATATTAAAGCTTGAATAAGATATAGGTACCCGTATTGCAGCTTGAATAAGATATAGGTACCCGTATTACAGCTTGAATAAGATATAGGTACCCGTATTACAGCTTGAATAAGATATAGGTACCCGTATTACAACTTGAATAAGATATAGGTTCCCGTATTACAGCTTGAATAAGATATAGGTACCCGTATTACAGCTTGAATAAGATATAGGTACCCGTATTACAGCTTGAATAAGATATAGGTACCCGTATTACAGCTTGAATAAGGTATAGGTACCCGTATTACAGCTTGAATAAGATATAGGTACCCGTATTACAGCTTGAATAAGATATAGGTACCCGTATTACAGCTTGAATAAGATGTAAGTACGCACTTTTCACGTAACCGACGGAATGTAACAGTAACAGATATAGCTGAAACATTTACAATAATGCTATCGCTGTACATGTTGTCATTATAAATTGTTATTTGTCAAAAGGGAACCACAAAAGAATAATTAGTTTTGAATTCAACTGTGAAGTTTATGGCTATGTCAGTGAAATATTTCACAGATAACATTGAAAATTAATGTGTTGTTTGCATTAGTGTTTTTTATTTGTTTTATTACTTATAAAACAGCCATTTAAACGATTCAACAATTTCGATTCTAGTGTGCATTTCAATGATTCCAAACGTATTTATGAACTTCAAGAATATTATTTGCTATTATGATTATCAGTAAATGTATCAAATCTGGCTACTTACAATGTTATGCATGGGTTGTTTATGTTGGTACCTTTTTCACTTAAACACTTATTAGGTCTTCCACAAACAACCTTTTTTTCGATTGTTCGAGTAAAAAGGAGTATATGACAAAAATGACATTTGTATGTTATAGGCCCCAATCTAGAAAGAATTTGAATGACAAAAAAGTCGGGACGTCCAATTCACAAACGATTATGAAAGTACAAGTTCGCTTTTTATGAAATTGTTCTTCATCAAATAGTATCAAACAACTTAAATTTTCCAATTGTGCATTCCAATAATAGTAACACATTTCTCTCTTGGATGGACGATGAAACATCCCTCAATATGAGCTGGGATGTGGAAATGTGTCAATACAACATTAATTTTGATACAATTATAGGTGAGCGTCACCTTTTGCGTCCGTGTAGTAAACTCGCCACTCATAGTTCCATCATCTTTCTTCATATTGGATAACGTAACTTACGTAAAAAAACGTATAATCGGTAAAACACATTATTTGTTGGGCATAAACACTACCGAATATTTAATACGATGAAAACTTTCCGCGCAATATTAAAACTGAAACGCGTCGAATATACGGCCAGACATTGTACAGAATGATTCCAGGGATATGAAAGTGAATTCTCTTTTCATATTACAAAAGTGATTGTATGCTACAGTTGTAAAGGCTAGCGGATTATAAAAGAGGCAAATGTAGAGATAATCTCCAAATATAGAAGATAATGATTTATACTGAAAGAAAAATTGTCTTCAAGGAGTCATAAACATAAGATTTAGTGTTCCAGTTTGAAAGTTATAGCAGACTCCGTGATATTGCTAAAAGGGATGGTTGTATGATACATCTCAGAACATGCTATGCCTTTTGTTGTCAGCTTTCTCGGCATTTATCACAACTTTGAACTTTAACAGGACCCTTATTTAAAGAGGGTTGAACTGATCAATCAAACGACATGTGCAATCACAATATATTACAAGCTGTAAACTTTGTTTCGATTGTTTGACGTATTTAAATTTGTTTTTACACAATAAAGTTTTGATATTTAATTGTCGAAATTAAGATTCCTTAAATAAGTTCTTTTCTCTTTATAAAGGTATAAACGTTACAACGCATGTTATTTTCATAACCTAAAACTGTTTCAACTCCTATTTGTAGTTATTTGACTATTATTCTGAAATCACGAGATCATTCCTGATCCGTGTGTATCAATTTGTTTGATCACGTGACGTAATTCCGATACTTTCTCACAATAAATATAATTAAAACAGTTCTTGTAAGAGCTAATTTTGTCTAAATTTAGTAAATAAGCAATGACTTACACATGCATGCATCCTTTACCTCAAGAAACCACATCGAATGAACCATTATCACCGTGTACGTGGCCAAACTTCAATTCAACCCATTGCCAGAGAGAAAAATTAAAGACTTGTCCAATCTAAAAGGCAATACTAATGTTAAGAGGACGTCGAAAACATTCGGCGATGGAACTTCTTACCGCCGAATGTTAACGACCACGCCCGAATAAGTTCGGATACGTAACGACGACCCTCGAAAAAAAAGTCCGTGGTTTTATGAATATAATAATACATTGCCACATTACGGGTATTCTACCCTAAAGACACTGCGTCATTGTTGGACGATCAAATTCTCGTTATTGCAAATTGAAAAAACTGGAATTACGATGTTTCGGTCTTCCACAGAGAGTGTGCCTCCCGTGTTAAAAGCTGGATCATATGAAAATGTCATTGTGGAATTCATCATTGATCTAGATCGAATTGCTTCGACGATCAGTTTGTTTGAGATCAATGTTTTGTTTTAGCTTCATCGACACCAACTGTGACCGAACAACATGATTTTTATCAAGCTGCATCTGCATAATGACTGATTTTATTCTGATGTCCCAGAATGTCATTACAGTAACTTTAATCAAGCCAGCAATGCCGTAATTCTGTATACATTTAGAATTGTGTTATAAATACACGTAAACATAACCCATTGAAAGAAGCTTTTTTAAAGGTTGTCCAATTGTAGGACCTAACACCTATCCAATAGCACGCTAAACGTAATCTTCTAAATGTAGGAACTCTCTCTGATATAATCAACTTTGAAGATCGACTGTAACATTACGGTATATTCAATTACAGTTTTTTCAGACTTGATTAGACTTTCAAAGAACATGTAATGCTTCTTCAATATTTATCATATTTATAATTTTAGTCTTCAAAGGTACTACTATTCGTGCTGTTTACCATTTTAATCGGGGTTCGAAAGACTGCATCGTTATCTACCCAAAAATGTCTGTAAATTTTCTATTTAAGTGTAAATGATAAGGCCCAAACAAAGACATGTACACATTGCATGGAATATTTGCTGAAATATTTTTAATGTAACCCGTATTACTTCTAACCATCCAAACCATATACGATACGTTGCTTCAATTGCATACTGTTTGGAACAACCTCTCTATATTCTGTCTGTATATTACCTTTAAAATGGAATTTTTTTGGCGTGTTTGTACGAATGTACATGTATTGAATGCTGCAGCATAACACAACGAAAAAAATATTTTCCCTCCATTGGTGATCTACAGATATATCGCTGTTCAGGTAACAAAATCAATTTCCAACAATGTAGGTGTCCGTATGACGAAGAGTACAACCATGCAAAGAGTCATGTAATTAAGTTAAAAGTACACAGATTCTTTCTATAATGAATGTTTGGCATTTTACAAATGGCATGATCTTTTTGTGTGTGTGAAACCTCGCAGTTAAGATGAAGAAGAGCCTTCAAATTAATTAAAATCAATAAATAATAAAGTACCCAAAATTCTAAAGTACATTTTAAGTGCAACATCCGCTATATCATTTGACATTTGAAATATTTAATTAGATCTAATGGTTACATGTTCAAATAAAACCTGTGAAATCTGACATTTTTTGTTTTTGTTTTATCCTCTCTAACATATTATGTCTTTTTCTTTCGTCTCATTTTTTGCTACGAAATGGGCATATAACCCAACGTTTAATTTTTCCATTTTCTTCTATTCAATCACAAATTTTCCGAATATCAAATTTGCAGAATCTAAAAATAGATTTAAACGTAATATAGCAAACCAACAATAGTTTTCTCATTTTCTCTTGCTTCCCCAAAAGACGTGAAGAAACAAAATCATGTTTCGAAAATTCTTAGATCTCTCGTTCTTTTACTGTTACAAAAACCCGGTGATTTTTTTTCGAATTTTCGTATGTTATTAACGACAACAATAAAATGCAATGTCGTCAACTCTTGCAAATGAAACCAGTTTGGAGGAAGTTGATAATAAAATCCGTTAATTGATTTTAATCTCAGGCGCATAAGGTTACAGGGAAACTCATAATTCATTTCACAAATCTTGATCAATCTAATTGAAATATAGATCCTATCTTTCAGTAGGATCTAACGACGACCCGTTGAGGGTCATCTTCTGTGACCTTTCTTTGGACCAATCAGATTTTACTTTGGAAAAGTTGAAAGATTTTTCGCATGCGCACGGGCATGCGCACTACCGTGCACACTACACTTCCGTTTCTAACGGTAACAAGATTAGTAGCCAAGGCAGCCTCCAGTGTGGTGATTTCACTACAAAGACAAAGACAAAAGTACGTTAATTATGAGAGCAAAGACATGGCATTTATGAAGCAGATAGTCTTAGAACTGCATGGTAGCAACAGTTCAACACGATCATCACGCCAACCCGAAACAAAGCGATGTTAACTTATAAACGTATAAACTATATTTTGGCAATTTAACTCATC
This sequence comes from Fragum sueziense, assembly GCA_963680895.1. Taxonomy (NCBI): domain Eukaryota; kingdom Metazoa; phylum Mollusca; class Bivalvia; order Cardiida; family Cardiidae; genus Fragum; species Fragum sueziense. Next base: position 12,710,018 of record OY804598.1, on the reverse strand, counting down.
GTGAAATAGATTCCCGATTAGCTCAGTCGGAAGAGCGTCCGACCCATGAACATAATGACCAGGGATCGACTCCCACCTTGGCTTCATATTTTTTTCCTATTATGTATTTTACATTTTTCAAACTAAAAGTTTCTAGAAATCACGGATACAAAAACATAATTGGTAATTGTATTTTTATTTCGTTTTTGCAATTTCCAGAATAATTAGGTATGGAAAAATGTAATTAAGATGATAAAAAATAGGGGGAAAAGATGAAGTCGGCGCGAGGTTCGATCTTCTAACCTACGGTTTTCAAGCCGGCAGCTCTACCAACTGAGCTAATTTGACTACTATGAAGTTGTATACCAATTGTCTATATATAGTTTATTTGAGTCGTTTTCAAAATTCGCAGGTTTTCTTGTCCACGTGTGATAACTTGTACATTTAAGTAATCAGATAAACATTAATGTTAAAAATGAGTCCATGCCAATGTAATTGTGTTGATCAAGCATAAAAATATAACATGTTACATGCTTTAGTGAGATATTTTACATGTAATATGGCCTGAAATGTGTAAATTTGCTTTGTCCCACTGCTACCGTCATTGGTTTTGACCAGCAAAGATAACTACTTTTAACCGTAATTGAAAAACTTTTTTGGATTAGTTTGCATGACAATATGTTAAATTACACTTTGAATATATCAGTTACCCAAATGATATTATGTAAATGGTATAAAAATCATCATATATCTTTGTCCCACAGATTTTTGTCTTTGGTGTTCCAGTGTCTAAAAGGTAAAAGAAATGCAATCTTAATTAGATGTAGACACAAATCATGTACCTCCTTTTGAAAAGCTATCATAGGCTCATACATTACAATTGAAAGAGGAAGAATTTATTTTGTGTCTTGTTAATAAATTGAAAAAGAAGGCGGTCAACTTGTACAGTACTTTTTTTCTTTGTCTTTGGGATGACGCACTTTATAATACTTTGCAAGGTACCTTTTTATTAGATATTTGTCCGGTATATCTGACTTAAAGTACAGTAAATGCTTTCAATAGTAGATTTAACAAATACCCGATTTTCACTTATATTTTTGCGAATTAGTGTGAAATTGTCCTTGGTGTTCCTGTCCTTGGTGTTCCGGTCTGAGCACTGGAACGCCAAAGACAAAAATAAAATGGCACTGACGTATGTCAGATTGCATGGATCAGATAGATATTATTAAAATAAGGTAACATACCAAATTTCAGCTTTGTTCATGTAATAATTTTAGAGAAAATGCCAAATCTAGGTTTTGCTCGATGTTTTAAGTGTAGTTTCATGTTAAGGGTTGAAAACGACTTTTTGGGAATGTCTGAATGAATGGAGCATAAAGATATCATTGAACAATCGTTACGTACCAAATGTTAGCTTTCTTTGTCCATTGTTTTAGAGTAATGCCAATTCAAAGTTTTGAACTGACGGGCAGGCTGACAGACGGTAAATGCTAGAACAGTATTACCCAAAATGTTTTATATCAGTGCAGTAAAATCCTAAATTATTACACATTAACTATATCTCTTTGCATTCCTATATCTTTCGGCTCATGCCGTGTTACTGAATTTATGTCTTAAAGGAGGTTGGATTTTACTATCAACTGGAGGTTAAGCTTGGACTTTTCATTGGCATTTTAATTTGGCAAGAGTTCTGATGTACGTTCCGGGAAGCGGAATCACATGGGACAAATATTAGCTACCAGTTTCAACCTAAATCAATGCAAAATAAACATTTTAAAGCAAAGAAAATAGATGATTTTCTTTGGGGTTATGTTGATGTCTTTGGTGTTCCGCTAATGTCTTTGGTGTTCCGGTAATGTTGAATTCATTTTCCAAGAAAACTGGTAAAGCAAATGCATCAAAAGTACTAGTTATATAAAGCAAATTGGACATACTAATTTTGATGATTGAAACTTTTCTGGACATTTGGACTCAAATATGAAATTTTGAGACTAAAATGTTTGATTTTTTCCAACTTTAGCAGACAAAGATACTTTCCTGTAAATTATTCTGTAATTATGCATCCCAAATGATTCTTTTCTATTATTTATTAGCTATTGACCTTTTAAAATGTAATTTGGTGAAAAAAAATGTGAAATATCTTTTAATCTATATTAATTTCATACCTTTATTTAACCGGAACACCAAAGACATTTTTTTCCGGAACACATGGTTAATAACCAATTTAGCAGCTACACACCAACAATCCAGGGTGGAAAATGATTTGAAACATGTTATTAATAATCTAACAACAAATTGAGAACACAAAAATTACAATATTTGACAATTATTTTTCATGATTTACTGGTCTAAAAAACCTGCGAATTTTGAAATTGACTCATTTATGTTCAAAATTACACACTGCTCTACTTCTGGTTAGCACAATGATCGCACAAAACTGCCACTTAGTACAGTGCCAAAAATATATCGAAACCTATCATTTTCATTAATAAATGCCATATATTTGCTCTCAAAACTAACGGACTTTGCTCTTTGCTCGGTGTCAAGCGCGAGTCTATCAACCGCAGCCATTTTGGTGTTGTTGTCAGGGACAACAGACCTGCGTTTGCAACGAGCGTTTTGATTGGTTGGTGTAAAAATAGAAAAAATGGAAATTCCCAGGTCACAGAAGATGACCCCTAATGCGCGATCTTCAGATGTAACATTATGAAATTATGTTATCTGGATTCATTCAGATTGAAATCTTGATGCACAATTAATCTAGATTTTACAGATAGATTCCAGGAAGTATAGCTTATAGTTGTTACACTCTTTCAGTGTGTAGTTCAAATCTATGTTTCGTACGTTTACGATTCGTTTTGTCTTCTATTTTCACCTACCTACATCACAGACTAGCTCTAAGACTTTTCTTTAAGGTACAATACCCGTAATGTGGTCATTTTAAGATTGATAAAATATCGGCCTTTTTTCGATCGGTGTCGTTACGTATCCGAACTTATTTGGAGGCGATCGTAAACATTCGGCAGTGAAAAGGTCCACAGCCGAATGTTTTCGACTTCGCCCGAATAATTCCGACGTCGCACGGATTTCATTAGGGGTGTTCTACCTAAATTTGCATTATAATGTGCATTTTCTTTAATGTACATCATATGTACGGAAACTTTATTGTTTGATCTGATTTCTAAGATGGAGAAACAAACAAAATACACGATATTCTTAGTTTATTCATTACTATAAATTGATCAAAATGCGGCGAAGAAGGACCTTTGGCTTATATTGCAATGTAATAGCCAGGATTATTTCTGTCTGATATCAATAAAGAAATGTCATCACCGGATATTGGCTCTTTCTTACCAAAATTAAACTGATGTTATCAGGGAATATTTATTTGGCTGATATTTAACGTCTAACGTCTGGGTCAGATTGTACGATATGTCATGTGAACACATCGCTCTGGGATACCGTTTTTACATACGAAGGACGTTCAATTAAAAGTAGCACTAACGGTCCAGTAGACATTACGGTTCTATAGAAAAAGAAGAACTTTTGGCTATTCAAGGGGTAAATGGTTATCTTTATTTTGGTCAAAATGTGAGACATATTCTTTCAGTCCTTCAAAAGTTATTGACATTTCAAGTAGGGCCAGTCATATACAGTGGCTATTTCACAGTACGTAAAATGAAAAACGAATTTAATTTGCATGTAAGAGTCTACATTAAAGGTAGCATAGGCTTTGAAATATCTGCCTCACATGTATATAATCAAGTGTTTCAGATAAATTGGTCCTCTAACGTTAAATTTACCTCTCAGGCAATCCGCGTACATCTTATAGAAAATGTTAAATAGAGAAGCATGCTACACAGCGTTTTTATCCACAGTTACAGTCTGGCTTAAGCCCGTGTTGCTTTTTTGTCTCTCCCCCCCCATGCTGACGAAAACCCTCTCTGGTCGTCGATATAGGCTCTGATGTTCCTTAGTGTCATTTACCAGTGTCTGCCCGGTGTTTCAAAAGTGGTGGGCCCATTTATTGGCATATCAGTAATTGATATCAAAACTTCAAACGTGTGTGGATGTCAAATACAAACATCTTACGCAGGTTAGTAAGGTCGGTCTTCCCTAACGTTTTCCTGAATTTTCCACTTAGGGTTAATTGACGAAGTTCCGTTTGGAACGTTGCCTTCACAGGATAAAATAATACTTTTATTACGTCTTATTCAAATTCTTGGTCTGCTTGATTCAAACGAGGTATTACTACAAGCCAACATTCCATGCCTCTCTCGTAAAATAGTTGAATCCAACACTGTGCCTGAAGTTTGTTACTCTCTTATGAACAGAGCACATTATCTCTACATTCCATTTCGATAGAATGAGCTCTGTTCTCGCGGGGTCATTTCACGTCTAATCTCGGGGCCTTGGCGGGATTTCAGTATCCAATCGTTGGCGATACACAACAAAACAATTCAAAAAGCTGATACAAACCTTCATTGGCTGACGCTTCAAATTACCGGCTTCAGCCAAAAATAGAAGCGACGTAATGTATACGTAATCAAACCAGTTCAAACTGAATGATTTTGATTCGATAATTCAAATGTTACCGGCTTCAGCCAAAAATAGAAGCGACGTAATATAGGCCTAAACGTAATGATCATGCAAGATAAAACTGAATGATTTTGATTCGATAATTCAAATGGTGTGCTATAATTAGATTATGACGACCAAATAGGCTGTTGGCGTACCGAAAATTGCAGATGTCATATTTGATGGTTTAATCAATAGAGCTCGGCAATGGAGAGTAGAAGTTTGTACGTTCAGCTTTACTGTATAATGATAGATCAATATGCTTCTTTTACTTTGGGTAGATTCTATGTACATTTCTCATTTCTTCATGAAGAATTGTCAAATGCTGATCCGGCAATCAACTTCGTGATTTGTGATCCATTACACATCCATCGACATCTGTCTGAATACCTAGAAGGACTTAATCAATTTAGAATTAAATTGCAACATAGCAACTGCTTTTAAATTCCCCGTTCCAAAATTAATTGAACGTCCCTCGTAACTCACTATCAGACAGCAAAATGTTATACTCGTCCGAATGGTTAGATGTTGCAGACAACAATTGCTGCAGTTGTTTTCTTGCATTTTTAAAAAAATCATGTAAATCTTGTATTTATTTCCGCGAGGAGAGGATTATGACTTTTGAAAGATTAATCCATTTTCTCGCAAATCCCAAGAGGAGCTTTTGTCCTTGATGAGCTCCGTATTAAAACTTATATAACACGAGAAAATACATATAATTGAATTGGTTTCTTTGGGAAACAGAAAAAGATGATAAAAGTATTATTAGAAATCGCAATCCCGATATTTGAACATTGTCTAAATTCAATTAAACTAGTGCGTTAATTTTAGCTACAAACACTATTTTTATTTATCCAATTCCAGCATATTCAGGAAAAGCTTACCCGGAAAAATATGCTACACGGCAAGGGAAAAGAGAACACTCATGACGAGGAAAAGAAGATGCTTTGATAAAAGGAATAAATAAATGAATGAATGGACAATATGTAGAATTATAAAAGCAAACACGAACGGGGAAGCGGAAACATGTACTATACGTTTAGCATTCATATTACAAAACGACCCGGCCGCGGCAAATACCCTTACTGACAAAAATGTCACCCATCAATGGTTTGACATCGTGAACATATGTGGGGGAGCAGCTGGAGGCTCGGTAATGGTGTTGTGGTAGTACTGGTATGAGAAAGAACAGGAATCCATGGTTAGGTGCTCCAGCCGCCGCGATATGACCTTAGTAGTTGAAAACGGCGTAAACCCCCAATAAACCAAACCAAACAATTACAAAACGAAGAGAGAGGACAAACGTCTGATAACCACCTTTAAGATACAAAAGTTCAAAGTTTAATATGTGTTCAGCCGACAATTTCTTTCATACCTCTATTTTGTTCCAAAGGTGCATTACTACAGTTCTACACATCTGTAGTTACGTTACATTTTTTCTTCATGAATATCGAAGAAAGAATATTACGTACATGTACAACAATATAAATTAAATATTAAATGTCGCAATAAAAAAGACCGAAAGCGTTATCCTCCATTTTTAGCTCACCTGAGCACGAAGTGCTCAAGGTGAGCTATTGTGATCGCTTTTTGTCCGTCGTCCGTCTGTCCGTATGTCCGTCCGTCTGTCCGTCCGTCCGTCCGTCTGTCAACAATTTGGTGTTTACACTCTAGCATCTACAAATATAAGCCAATCTTAATCAAACTTGGTCAAAACATGTATGACCATGAGATCTCGAATGAGTTTGAATTTGGGTTAGATCGGATTAGAAAGTCAGGAGTTATCTGCCCTTGAATGTAAAAAATAGCTACTTTTGACAAATTTTACACTCTAGTATCTACAAATATTGACCAATCAATACAAAAAAAGGCACACAATGTTGATGACCATAAGATCTCGGATGAGTTTGATTTTGGGTCAGATCGGATTAGAAAGTCTTGAGTTATCTGCCCTTGAATTTGACAAAATTGTCGTTTTTGACCGTTTTCGACTTTGTTTACACTATAGCATATACAATTATTGACCAATCAAGACAATGTTTAACACAGTGTTAGTGACCATAAGATCTTGGATGAGTTTGATTTTGGGTGAGATCGGACCAGAAAGTCAGGAGTTATCTGCCCTTGAATGTAAAAAAATAGCTACTTTTGACAAAGTTTACACTCTAGCATCTCCAAATATTGACCAATCAATACAAAAGTTGGACAAAATGTTGGTGAATATAAGATCTCGGATGAGTTTGATTTTTGGTTAGATCAGATTAGAAAGTCCTGAGTTATCTGCCCTTGAATTTGACAAAATTGCCATTTTTCACTGTTTTCGACTTTGTTTACACTATAGCATCTACAATTATTGACCGATCAAGACTAAATTTGGACACAATGTTAGTGATCATAAGATCTTGGATGAGTTTGATTTTTTGTCTGATCTGGCCAGAAAGACGAGAGTTATGTGCCCTTGAATTTTACAAAATTGCCTTTTTCGTCTGTTTTCGACTTTGTTTACACTCTAGAATGACCAATCAAGACAAAACTTGAACACAATGTTGGAGACTGTTAGAACTCGTATTAATTTGATTTTTGGCCTGATGGGATCAGAAACTTTAGAGTTATCGACTTTGTTTACACTCTAGAATCTACAGTTTTTTTATCAATCAAGACAAAACTTGGACACAATGTTTGAGACCATAAGATCACATATGATCTGCCCTTCAAATTTTACCCGGACAACCACAAATAGTGACTAATCAGAACAAAACTTGACACAATGTTATTGACCATAAGTTTGTTTTCAGTCTTAAAGTCATGAATATTAATTGAATTGAACAAAACTGTGCCTAATATCATTTTAGTTCAGGTGAGCGATGTAGGACCATCATGGTCCTCTTGTTTCCTATCGCTGTTCCTCTCTCAGAAACAGGCGACCCTAGTTGAGTTAGGGACCGCTTTCATCCCCAGATGAAGTCTCAAAGACGCCATTTTTGCGTGTCGGGACACGTACTGCCTTGATTATTTCCTGGAGGAAGATAATTATTCGCTTTACTTTTTAAGGATAGGAATTATTGCAATTTTCCAAGATTACTTTTTCTCTTATATATACCCTAATTGAGAGTTAGAATAGAAGCTGGTAATATTCTGAACATGTAACTTGGTATTATATTTTCGTCAAAGGTTAATTCAAGATGTTCACTTATCGTGAAGGTTGTATAGTACATCCATCCAATCCAGTGATACAGTAAGGTGGATGGTCAAATACTGGTCAGAAAGGACAACGTTTGTCTAATTGCCAAATACAATTAGAAAAGGTATTTCCATTGATTACTGAAAAGCTTTAGTAGATTCCCTTTTCCCCACTTTCTTGCGACGATGTAAAACACTTATGCCAGTTTACTTGATTGTATACAGTAAAATGAGAGCAAATGAAATAATCTTTGGAAATGTTTCCGTATTTGTAGGCATATAACAGTTTAAAGTGACATTTCAGAATTTTTTCTCATAAATTGCTCTTTCATTTTTATCTAAAAGAGCATATTTTCTTATGAAAAATCTGAATATTTCAAGCCAAAATATTGCGCCGTTTACGAGAAATATATATTTTTGTGTTAAAATCAAACAAATTGTTGTCCACAACAGTTCAGATGTATTGGAAGTTTGTCGTTACTGTCTCAACTATAAAGGCGCGTTTTGAGCTTATCAGCAACAACTTCAAAAAACTGACAGCATTTATACCCATTAGAATGGCTAATTTTGGCATCAAGAAATACTTTAAAAAATTGAAATGGGGATAAAATGTCCCTTTAAACCTTCATTGATCCATATTTATAACGAACACTCTTAAATCCCTAATGTATGAGGTATTTCAATGACCTTTAATATTTCTCAGTATACAATTGTCTATCGGTGCTTATGTCAAAAGTGCACATACCATGGCGTACATATCCGAATGACACATCATCTGTTACAGATATTTTCTCCATTTAAGGTCACAAATAGGCATGCTATGCCATACTCGCTCCCTGTGCTTTCCCAAACAAGTGTCACTGTTCTAAGCTGCACATAATATACATTTTCATTTACAACCATTTGTCATTTGCATCGATCAGTCCAAATATTTGTTTTTTGTGAAATGATTAAGCCCCATCCCCTGTAAAAGGACAGCTGCCTAAGCCCCACCCCTGTAAAATTGCTTCTTACGGGCCTGGTTAAGACCTAGGTTATGCAATTGCTGTTTTAGGCGTTTCGTTAGATATCGGTAGGTCAAACATACATCTGATTTGATGAAAGATGTCACTGGGTCTCCGCGTGGACACGTAGATTTCACATTCCCCGTTATACAAAGGTAATTTTGCAGCCAAAGAGATATACTTCTTGTTATCAGCTTTTTCGGCATTTTTTCACAAGTTTTATATATTGACAGGACCTTATTTAAAAGGGTTAAACTAATCCACCAAGAGACATGTAAAATCACAATATATATAACTAGTTATAAATTGCGTTTCATTTATTTGGCGTATTTGACTTATTGTATTCAATAATGATTAGATATTTTTAAAATTGTTGAAGTTAAGATTCCTTAAATAAAACTTTCCTCTTTGCAAAGGTATAATAATAATAATAATAATAATAATAATAATAATAATAATAATAATAATAATAATAATAATAATAATAATAACTTTATTTTAAGCCCAGTCTTCCTTGTGGCCCTCTATAAATTTACACATAATCACAATATATACAAGCGTATAAAAGTAACATTGTATGTTATGTCCATAACCATCTAAAACTGTTTCAACTCCTATTTGTAGTTAATTGGCTATAATTCTGAAATCACGAAATCATTCCTGATCCGTTTGTATCAATTTGTTTGATCACGTGACGTAATTCCGATACTTTCTCACAATCAATGTAATTAAAACAGTTCTTGTAAGAGCTAATTTTGTCTAAATTTAGTAAAGAAGCAACGATTTCGTCAATTAAACCATTGCGAGACAGGAAAATTATAGACTTGTCCAATTCCAAGATATTGTAGACGACAATTTTAAGTTTATGTAAATTTAGAACTAGTTTCTTTTTGGCAATTTCTTCGCTTTCCACAATGTTTTCCCATTGCATTTCTTGTGAAAAAAGCCAAAAGGAGCCACTCTGTAGCAATGGGTTGAACGTGGTAAGCTACAATTTAAACAGAAACCTTTTGTTTTTAAAAGGCAATACTAGTGTTCAGAGGTAATCTTCGCGCGACGTCGGAATTATTCTGGCGACGTCCAAAACATTCGGCGGTGGAACTTATAGCCGAATGTTAAAGACCACGCCCGAATAAGTTCGGATACGTAACGACGACCCTCGAAAAAAATCCGTGATTTTATGAATATCAAAATGGCCACATTACGGGTATTCTACCTTAAAAACATGGCGTCGTTGTTGAGCGATCATAACCTCTTTACTGTAGGTTGAAAAAGCTGGAATTACGAGGTTTCGGTCTCCCACAGAGAATGCGTCTTCTCATTTAAGCTAATGAAAAGGTCCTTGTGGAATTCATGATTAATCAAGACTAAATACATTCCCACTACAGTCAGTCTGATTAAGACCCGTATTTTGTTATAGCTTCATGGTCACAAACTCTGGCCGATCAACTAGTCTGTGTTCCCTTCCCTTTCATTATGTGATAGGTCCGCAGTATAGAAGGCAGGGAACCAGATTACCGAGCAATATGATTCTTTTAAAGCGGCATCTGCATAATGACTGATTTTATTCTGGTGTCCTAGAATGTCATTATAGTAACTTTAATCAAGCCAACAATCCCGTAATTCTGTATACATTTAGAAACGTGTTGTAAATACACGTCAACATAACCCATTGAAAGAAGTATTGGATAGAGTCTGTATAGAAGATTCTAAGCGATATAAACGTTCAAAAGGCGCAGCCTTTGAACGTTTATGTCGCGTAGAATATACTATACAGACTCTATCTGACTTAGTGTTCGTCAACCAATAAAAACATACGCTTCTACTGCCATTCTTCAAACCACGCCTCCGACTGGAGCTACTATCGAGCGGATCTTACTTGAATTACATCATTTTCCCCAAAATTACATCACTTTCTCAAAAATTACCTCATTTTTCATAACTGCACAGGAAATGGGGGCGTGGCTATGTATATCCTTGACAAAAACTGACCGGCAGTGCATTTATGTGAAATATAGCGCCGAAATTTTCAAATATACTGCAATTTCATTCGTCCAAAAACTAGGACGAACACTAAGCTTCTTTAAAGGTTGTCCCATTGTAGGACCTAACACCTATCCAATAGCACGCTAAACATAATCTTCTTAATCTAGGAACTCTCTCTGATTATAATCAATTTTGAAGATCGGCTGTAACATTGCGGTATATTCAATTACAAGGTTTTTCAGACTTGATTAAACTTTCAAAGATCATGTAATGCTTCTTCAATATTTATCATATATATATAATTGTAGTCTTCAAAGGTACTACTATTCGTGCTATTTACCGTTTTTATCGGGGTTCGAAAGACAGCATCGTTATCTGTATTGTCAAATGTTTGCTTCCCGAAACTGTCTGTAAATTTTCTATTTAAGTGTAAAATTTAATGATAAGGCCCAATCAAAGACCTGTAGACATTGCATGGATTATTTGCTGAAATATTTTTAATGTAACCCGTATTCCTTCTAACCATCCAAACCATATACGATACGTTGCTTCAATTGCATACTGTTTGGAACAACCTCCCTATATTCTGTCTGTATATTACATTTAAAAATGGAATTTTGTTGGCGTGTGTGTACGAATGTACATGTATTGAATGCTGCAGCATTACACAAAAAAATATTTTCCCTCCATTGGTGATCTACAGATATATCGCTGTTCAGGTAACAAAATCAATTTCCAACAATATAGGTGTCCGTATGACGAAGAGTGCAACCATGCAAAGAGTCATGTAATTAACTTAAAAGTACACAGATTCTTTCTATAATGAATGTTTGGCATTTTACAAATGACATGATCTTTTTGTGTGTGTGAAACCTCGCAGTTAAGATAAAGAAGAGCCTTCAAATTAATTAAGCTCAATAAATAATAAAGTACCCAAAATTCTAAAGTACATTTTAAGTGCAACATCCGCTATATCATTTGACATTTGAAATATTTAATTAGATCTAATGGTTACATGTTCAAATAAAACCTGTGAAATCTGACATTTTTTTTTGTTTTATCCTCTCTAACATATTATGTCTTTTTCTTTCGTCTCATTTTTGCTACGAAATGGGCATATAACCCAACGTTTTGATTTTCCATTTTCTTCTATTCAATCACAAATTTTCCGAATATCAAATTTGCAGAATCTAAAAATAAATTTAAACGTAATATAGCAAACCAACAATAGTTTTCTCATTTTCTCTTGCTTCCCCAAAAGTTGTCAAGAAACAAGTTCATGTTTCGAAAATTCTTAGATCTCTCGTTCTTTTACTGTTACAAAAACCCGGTGAAATTTCTTCGAATTTTCGTATGTTATTAACGAGAACAATAAAATGCAATGGCGTCAACTCTTGCAAATGAAACCAGTTTGGAGGAAGTTGATAATAAAATCCGTTAATTGATTTTAATCTCAGGCGCATAAGGTTACAGGGAAACTCATAATTCATTTCACAAATCTTGATGCATAATTAATCTAGATTTTACAGATAGATTCCAGGAAGTATAGCTTATACTTGTTACACTCTTTCAGTGTGTAGTTCAAATCTATGTTTCGTACGTTTACGATTCGTTTTGTCTTCTATTTTCACCTACCTACATCACAGACTAGCTCTAAGACTTTTCTTTAAGGTACAATGCCCGTAATGTGGTCATTTTGAGATTGATAAAACATCGGCCTTTTTTCGATTGGTGTCGTTACGCATCCGAACTTATTCGGACGCGATCGTAAACATTCGGCGGTGAAAAGGTCCACAGCCGAATGTTTTCGACTTCGCCCGAATAATTCCGACGTCGCACGGATTTCATTAGGGGTGTTCTACCTAAATTTGCATTCTATTGTGCATTTTCTTTAATGTACATCATATGTACGGAAACTTTATTGTTTGATCTGATTTCTAAGATGGAGAAACAAACAAAATACACGATATTCTTAGTTTATTCATTACTATAAATTGATCAAAGTGCGGCGAAGAAGGACCTTTGGCTTATATTGCAATGTAATAGCCAGGATTATTTCTGTCTGATATCAATATAGAAATGATCATCGGATATTGGCTCTTTCTTACCAAATAAAACTAATGTTATCAGGGAATATTTATTTGGCTGATATTTAACGTCTAACGTCTGTGTCAGATTGTACGATATTTCATGTGAACACATCGCTCTGGGATACCGTTTTTACATACGAAGGACGTTCAATCAAAAGTAGCACTAACGGTCCAGCAGACATTATGGTTCTATAGAAAACGAAGAGCTTTTGGCTATTCAAGGGGTAAATGGTTATCTTTACTTTGGTCAAAATGTGAGACATATTCTTTCAGTCTTTCAAAAGTTATTGACATTTCAAGTAGGGCCAGTCATATACACTGGCTATTTCACAGTACGTAAAATGAAAAACGAATTAAATTTGGATGTAAGAGTCTACATTAAAGGTCGCATAGGCTTTGAAATATCTGCCTCACATGTATATAATCAAGTGTTTCAGATAAATTGGTCCTCTAAAGTTAAATTTACCTCTCAGGCAATCCGCGTACATCTTATAGAAAATGTTAAATAGAGAATCATGCTACACAGCGTTTTTATCCACAGTTATAGTCTGGCTTAAGCCCGTGTTGCTTTTTTGTCTCCCACCCATGCTGACGAAAATCCTCTCTGGTCGTCGATATAGGCTCTGATGTTCCTTAGTGTCATTTACCAGTGTCTGCCCGGTGTTTCAAAAGAGGTAGGCCCATTTATTGGCATATCAGTAATGGATATCAAAACTTCAAACGTGTGTGGATGTCAAATACAAACATCTTACGCAGGGTAGTAAGGTCGGTCTTCCCTAACGTTTTCCTGAAATTTCCACTTAGGGTTAATTGACGAAGTTCCGTTTGGAAAGTTGCCTTCACATGATGAAATAATACTTTTATTACGTCTTATTCAAATTCTGGGTCTGCTTGATTCAAACGAGGTATTATTACAAGCCAACATTCCATGCCTCTCTCGTAAAATAGTTGAATCCAACACTGTGCCTGAAGTTTGTACGTTCAGCTTTACTGTATAATGATAGATAAATATGCTTCTTTTACTTTGGGTAGATTCTATGTATATTTCTCATTTCTTCATGAAGAAGTGTCAATGCTGATCCGGCAATTTTATACAACTTCGTGATTTGTGTTCCATTACACATCCATCGACATCTGTCTGAATACCTTGAAGGACTTAATCAATTTAGAATTAAATTGCAACATAGCAACTGCTTTTAGAACCGCCGTTCCAAAATTGATTGAACGTCCCTCGTAACTCACTATCAGACAGCAAAATGTTATACTCTTCCGAATGGTTAGATGTTGCAGGCAACAATTGCTGCAGTTGTTTTCTTGCATTTTTAAAAAAATCATGTAAATCTTGTATTTATTTCCGCGAAGAGAGGATTATGACTTTTGAAAGATTAATCCATTTTCTCGCAAATCCCAAGAGGAACTTTTGTCCTTGATGAGCTCCGTATTAAAACTTATATAACACGAGAAAATACATATAATTGAATTGGTTTCTTTGGGGAACAGAAAAAGATGATAAAAGTATTATTAGAAATCGCAATCCCTATATTTGAACATTGTCTAGATTCAATTAAACTAGTGCGTTAATTTTAGCTACAAACACTATTTTTATTTATCCAATTCCAGCATATTCAGGAAAAGCTTACCCGGAAAAATATGCGACACGGCAAGGGAAAAGAGAACACTCATGACGAGGAAAAGAAGATGCTTTGATAAAAGGAATAAATAAATGAATGAATGGACAATATGTAGAATTATAAAAGCAACCACTAATGGGAAAGGGGAAACATGTACTATACGTTTAGCATTCATATTACAAAACGACCCGGCCGCGGCAAATACCCTTACTGACAAAAATGTTACCCACCAATGGTTTGACATCGTGAACATAATTATGTGGGGGAGCAGCTGGAGGCTCGGTAATGGTGTTGTGGTAGTACTGGTATGAGAAAGAACAGGAATCCATGGTTAGGTGCTCCAGCCGCCGCGATATGACCTTAGTAGTTGAAAACGGCGTAAACCCCCAATAAACCAAACCAAACAATTACAAAACGAAGAGAGAGGACAAACGTCTGATAACCACCTTTAAGATACAAAAGTTCAAAGTTTAAAATGTGTTCAGCCGACAATTTCTTTCATACCTCTATTTTTGTTCCAAAGGTGCATTACTACAGTTCTACACATCTGTAGTTACGTTACATTTTTTCTTCATGAATATCGAATAAAGAATATTACGTACATGAACAACAATATAAATTAAATATTAAAGGTCGCAATAAAAAAGACCAAAAGCGTTATCCTCCATTTTTTTCCTATCGCTGTTCCTCTCTCAGAAACAGGCGACCCTAGTTGAATTAGAGACCGCTTTCATCTAGTTGAAGTCTCAAAGACCCCCTTTTAGCATGACGGGACACATACTGCCTTGATTATTTCCTGGAGGAAGATAATTATTCGCTTTACTTTTTAAGGATAGGAATTATTGCAATTTTCTAAGATTACTTTTTCTCTTATATGTACCCTAATTGAGAGTTAGAATAGAAGCTGGTAATATTCTGAACATGTAACTTAGTATTATATTTTCGTCAAAGGTTAATTAGATGTTCGCCGATCGTATATAGGTTATATAATTATATAGTGCATCTAATCCAGCAGTAAATTTGAAAGGTCTTTTGTCAAATACTGGTCAGAATGGACACTTTTAGTCTTATTGTCCAAAAAAATAGAATACGCTTTCCATGGATTACTGAAAAGCTTTAGTTGATTTTTCAACTTTCTCGCGACGATGTAAAAGACCAAACTACTTTTATCTAATTACGTTCACTTGAAAGTGTCGTCGCAACGTGGACAAGTCTAAAATTTTGCCGTTTGATAATGAGTTTATCTTCACTGAAAGACGAACTAAATGGCTAAAATCGCATGATGAAAAAAACTTTTCTGAAGAAACAGAAAAAAAATCGGAGTAGTACATACATGCGATATCTGATAACAATTCTTTCAATTCCTTGTGTACTCTGCAACAAATCGCATATTTTTATTTCCTAAGTCGATGTTGTTTCGGAAGTTCGCATGGGTTCGCAAGAGTTCTTTGAAAGTTACACCATTTCGGTTACGACAAATCTTTGATCTTCTTCGTGGACATAATGGTGTCTTAATTCCAATGAGTACCTAACAACATAGAGCATGGTGAAGGAATAAATGAAATATGGCATTTTTTAAAGTAAAAAAATCATGTGTAGCTTTGCTCCAATCAAAGAATGGTATCCATGGCTTAAAGTCTTTAGAATTCAAATATAGACAAGAGCCGTCATAGACGGATTATGCTCCCCGAATAAGTGTTTGTTACAAAGTAAAAGCTATCATACATTAAGCCCCCCTTTTCCATGACAGATTTTTTGTACACACATTATTTATAGAATATGGTCTAGAACATCTCATTTATCACATAGGTACATTTCATTAAATTCTGCCCATTAGATAAAGAAAAATCTGAGAAAAACTGATTTTACATTAAGGCCCATTTTTCCATGACGCAGCCTCAAATTAGGAAACGGAGAAAAAAATTTGCTAGGGATTATCCATGGGAGTTCACATGTGAAGTTTCATTGAATTTGGACCAAGGGTTGCCGAGATCTGGCTGTGGACGGACGGACGGACGGACGGACAGACAGCGTGGCGACTATAATTATGCTCCCCCGAATTTTTGTCGGGGAGCATAAAAACGATTAAGAAAATGTTGGTTGTTACCCGCTCAAATCGTGCATATGCTGAACAAAACGAAGTGAGTTACCTGGATCTCTGGTGATGCTTTAGGGTAGTCTACCCCTAATGAGATTCGCGCGACGTCGGAATTATTCTGGCGACGTCGAATACATTCGGCGGCAATCTCCTTCACAGTTATCTCCCCTGAATTGGGATTGTGGAGATCTCTGCCGGCACAGCTTGAGTTACCAAGATTTCAGGTAATTGATTTTTTTTTTATTTCGATTTTTATTTAAAAAAGTAGCCTAAACATGCTTTAAGTGATGTTTTAGGAATATGAGGTGACAAATATGAATCTAAATAGAAAATAAAATTGGATTTAAAAAATGATTTCAAAAATATAAATAAATTTCCGCATTTTACGATATGACGTCACATTCACCATGATCACGTGATTTATATGCCTGCAGTGATAATGTAAGGCATTGTCGCTGTGTGGAGTTTGATTCGGCGGTGGATCTTTCCACTGCCGAATGTTTACGACCGCGCCCGAATAAGTTCGGATACGTAACGACGACGCTCGAAAATTCCCGTTGTTTAATGAATCTCAAGATGGCCACATAATAAGTATTGTATAGTCTATCGGTTATAACTGTAGACTTGTATACAAACACTAAAAAACAAATACATAATTTTAACATTTACCAAACCATTTATCGTGATGTATACGAGAGAATTAATGTCCTACTCGTTTATTCTCAAAAGAAAAAGTGTTTGTGTTTGGCCATTTATCAACAACAAGAAGTAAAGTGTTTGTAAACAAGTCTACAGTTATAGCCGATGAGTTATACCTTAATATTATCGTGGTAATTTCGTATTTTCATACAAAGGGAAATAACCATGTGATTGCTTATTACGATTGAACCGATATTTTCAACTCCCTTTGTTTTATTCTTAGTGATATTTTTTAAGTAAACTGTAGCCTAACTTAATTTCGGACAAATGTTTTCGTCGGTATAAATCTAAAATAACGCAAGTATAGTTTGATTGGAGCTGCAGTTACGAGGTTTTATAACAGCACCGATGATTTATCAACATGTATAACGGTAAACCAGTCTATTTTTGAGCATTTATCCATTGCCATTCAAACAAAATATTCGAAGCGACGTTTCAAGAATTTTCTAAACGGAAAACGAGCGATTCTGTAAGGAAAACTGTAAACAACATTTTGTGACGTTTGTACATTTACGATTAGAGACAACTCATGATTTCATTGTTTTCCTTAAACATTTCACAAACGAGTCCCCATTTTCATATCCATGGTATAAAGGATATGTCCGGTTGATCTAAACTGAAATGATTTAAAAACGCAAAGCACATTAACCATTCCATTCCTATTGCCTCGATCGGCTCCATATTTGGGGACATGTATGAAGTAATGTATACACTTCACGCCCCGGCAATTTTGTTGTGTTTTCTGTAGCATATCTGGACATCTGAACCGCCCATCACTAAATGCTCGTGCGTCTCGTGCATTCAGACCACGTGTTCAGTTACTAACATTTTTTGTAAACAAATTGCCACTTTGATTTGCTTATTGAAAACATACGAGTACTATAGTGCCACCACTGACCTTGAGACTCAAATGTACTTTTAATTGTTGACTAATCCATGTGAGAGGGGTTTTATGTTTACACGGTACGGCATGTTTTTGTTAAAATAATTTATTACCATGACTTCATCATAAAGTAGCCGTGGTCAGGTGGTCAAATCAGCCTCCTTATAAAGTAACAATTTGGAGGATGTGGGTTCGAATCCCACGAAGGTCAAGTTTTACTTACCATATTTATCTTTTTATTTTTTCTTGTATCATTTGAAATACCGTTCTAAACAGTTTTGCACGATGGTGATAACTTCATGAACTTGTCACAGTGTAATTGAGATTAGACTAAGGTTACATGACACTATTCTACAAAGCTTTGGGCGTTCTTTTTTCTGCTCAGGATGACCAGAAAATTAAAAAAAAAAAAAAAAAAAAAAAAAAAAACGCATATATCTTGGCGCTCCAGATTCTGATTTTCTTAATTCTTTGAAGTCTACTCATATCGCTTTCGTGACGTCTGTTTTGTGTCACGTCAGCAACATGTGGGCCACCTTTAACCGTTGATCTGCATACAGTGGACTGCGTTCAAACGCGCGGCAACTATAAGTTGTACAAGTTGGGGTTGCGGCGATTTTGAATGCGACCGATAAACAGAGTTGAAAAACATGTTTTGTATAAATGTGTACTGTATATGATGACGTATTTGCAATTTCGTAATTTTGCTGTAAATATATGTACCTTTTTCTTAGTGTTCTTTCCCCATGTTAATTCATGTTTCTGTAATTCTTCACGTAACAAAATGGAGGAAATAAAGATATGAATGAATGAGTGTCTGAGGTGTATAGATATAGCCCCGATTCCAGAAAAAAATAATGGATACAAATTTTCTATGGACGATATATGAAAAAAAAAAAACACCACAAAGACGAAAGAAAATAGATCGGTTCATGAAAAAGCTAAAATATGAAAAGAAAAAGGATAAGGTACTTTCTGGTATCGAACCTCGGCTGGATAAATGCATGGGTACGACAGACCATGACCTTACCCACTCTGCCACAAAGACTATTGATTACGTGTACTTTTGTTTTCTAAATTAAAGATTTTAACAACGGTAAAATTTAAACAAAGGTATTCCGAAATCCTGTTTTACCTACTTAGTTGGACTCGTCTGTCCAGAGGTCATGGTTTATTTATATGAAAAAGGTTTGTGTACAAAATGCACAGGCTTACTTTAGGAAAAAGAAACCGATTTTGGGGGGCTTTTGGTTGGCGGTGTTTCGCAAATGAAGGTAGCTAGACGCTTTAATGTAGCCGAATCGATAGTTCCACGATTAATTAGACGTATAAACGACACGGGAACATTTACAGACCGCCCACGTTCGGGTCAACCGCGTGTAACAACTGTACGTCAACACAATTATATACGTCAACGTCACTAACGCAACATATTTGTGACGGTTCAGTGTACTGCAAATTCTATGGTTGGTAATCGCGGGCGGCCTATACATCGTGAAACGGTGACGAATCGCCTGTAAAAAAAGAATAATTTTGAAATTGAAGGTTTTTCATAAAATGTCCAAAGGTACAAATTTACCTATTTACAAAGTCCTAAATTTCCATTGTAATCAATAAATAATTTCCAAAAAACTTTCCAAAATACAGTCTGGCCATATCGTCTATTTCCTTAACCCTTGTCCTTTTGGCTCACAATTTAATTTAAAATAAATTGCAAGTTTAAGGGACAATGCATTCATGCACCTTAATTTTGCCACCAATTACTGAATAGAAAGCTGGCAGTGCAGGCAGAGGTCAGACTGAACACCAGCACAGGTTGATCTTAGCCTATACTGGCTGCAAATGGTCGAGTCATGAAAGAATATGTCGTGAACAGCACGAGGAAGGTTAGGACAAAAAAATTAAATCTCGTTTTAGGAAAATTTTCAAGGGGAAGGGTAAGTATGTAATACCTTTTCCCAAACTATAGAAATGGTTTTACTTAAAATTGTTATTGTTCACAAATGATGTGTCATTTAAACTGACCAGTCAAAATATTCCAAACCCTGCAAGAATTGTCTTAACTGGACATACAAGATTTTACTTTGAAAATCGCAAAAATCGACATACTAGGTTTTGCATTTACACCGACGAAATGCATATTTCTTTATATTGCTTTAGTACTTTGCAACTGTCCTTCACCCTTTCCCAAACAAGACCTGGTTTCGACGTCCGTAAAAGAAAAGGCTTGGATAAATATTGAGGCAAAAGAAGAAACTGCTGATAACCAGCAGTTTCTCCTTTTGCCTCAATATTTTCTACACTATTTTTCACACAAATCTTATCTTTGCTATCATCTATATTGTCGTGTGCAGCAGCTTTTGAATTGAACAACCCTAAAATTGTGTCGTTTGGGAAAGGGTTAACCCTTTCTCAAAAAGCAAAACTTTGGACCAGTCTTATTCAAAAGCTGCTGAGAACTTGAAAATGTATGTTAAGAGATTGTATTTGAGTACAATGTAGCCTAGAAAATATTGAGACAAAAGGAGAAAATGCTGTTCTTTTGCCTCAATGTTTTCCCAAACCTTTTCTGTTAGGGACGTCAAAACCAGATCTTGTTTGGGAAAGGGTTAAATGGTGAGGGTAATTGATCTTGGACTTTATGCCTCCACCCTTTCCCAGAGAAGACCTGAGGCGCGTTCTTCAGAGCGAGATTTCTTAAGATATCTCAAGATTTCTTAAGATACTTTGATATAAAGCGTTCTTAAGAGCAAGATTTTTAAGCCGCTCAATTGGAGGTGCCATTATTCTTTAATCCATGCGGAAACCCTCGGTCAGGTCTGTAGAAACTATATAAGAGACAACTGATCGAGTTGTTCCGACTGCTCGATGGTACCATGGTAATGCTCAATACTTCATACAAATGACGTCGTCATGACGTCATTTGTATGAAGTATGGAGCATTTGGAACATCTAGGTCAGATTCTAGGTCTTAAAAAAGCTTTACCCAAAACATCTTAAGAAATCTTAAAAAAATCTCGCTCTAAAGAACGCACCTCTGATATTGACGGTCCGATTGGAGATATCTATAAGAAACAATGAGGCAAAATTAGAATATGCTGTCAACCAGCATTATCTCGTTTTACTTCAACATTTCACTTTCTATCAAATTAGAACTCAATGTTCTAAACTGACACGATTTAAAAACGCAAAACACGTTTTCATTAACCATTCCTTTCCTATTGTCTTGATCGGCACCATATTTGGGGACATGGATGAGAAAATGTATACACTTCACGCCCCAGCGATTTTGTCGTGTTTTCTGTACACTATCCGGACATCTGAACCGCCCATCACCAAATGCTCGTGCGTCTCGTGCATTCAGACCACCTGTTAAATCACTAAGATTTTTTGTGTACAAATTGCCACTTTGATTTACTTATTGAAAGCATACGAGAACAACGAAAGAATATTGTGTACAAAATGCTGAGGCTTACTTTGCGAAAAAGGAACCGAGTTTTTTGGCTTTTGGTTTGCGGTGTTTCGCAAATGAAGGTAGCTAGACGCTTTAATGTAGCCGAATCGACAGTTCCAAGGTTTATGAGACGTGTAAACGACACGGGAAGATTTACAGACCACCCACGTCCCGGTCAGCTGCGTTTAACAACTGTACGCCAACATGATTTATAACGTTAACGTCACTAACGCAACAGATTTGTGACTGCTCAGTCTGCAGCAAATTCTATGGTTGGTAATCGCGGGCGGCCTATACATCGCGGCATGGTGATAAATCGCCTAAGAAAACACGGGGTTCGCTGTTGTCGTCCTGTCCGATGCCAGGCTCTTGACGCAACGTGCATTTTGGCATAATCTGACGTCCATTCTGGCATTATTCGTGGTTTTAAAGGTCATTTTCTGTCTTGTATATATGTTAATAATTGTAACATTTATAATTTTACATGGCTATACATCGATTTTGTAAGATGTAGGAGATACCATTTGTAAAAGTACATTTTTGCGTTTTTAAATCGTGTCAGTTTATAATTAATTTATTTCATTTTCGGCAATGGTTGTGAATTTGGACGAGTCTAGAATCGTGTCATTAAGGAAGATAAAATGCAAATCAAAAACAAACAACAATATTCTTCTTTAGCAATTATGCATTCATTTCATTTACTCAAACAACCAACCATTTTGTTATAACAATATGAGTAAATATACATTCATAACATGAAATATCATCACATTCATATGAAGTAAAACGAAACAGACAAGTTCTAAAAACGCCTGGTTTTCAGCAACAAAAAGTTGTTTGGATTTTGTTAAACTGTCGTTAGTACATATGAAATTACTCTACCAATCAAGACCTTGATTTGACGCCCCTATTAGAAAACACATGGGAAAACTATGACGCACATGGAAAAATGATGATAATCAGCATTTTCTTTTTTTCACTCAATATTTTCTTGACTTTATTATACTTAACCCATTCCCACACATTGACGCCTTTTGACACCCTTTTACATTATGACTTTGGAAAACACTGTGGAAAATGAAGAAATTGCTTGTGACAAGCAATTTCTTCATTTCCCACAATGTTTTCTACATAAACAGACCAAAAAATGTTAAATTTTATTCATTTGAAATTATCGTCTGCAACATCTTTGAATTTGGACCAGCCTAAAATTTTGCCGTTTGGGAAAGGGTTAAATCCAATCTTTGTAAAAATCCAATTTGTTCGCAGCATAGCTTTCAAATTTAGCCAGTCAAAATGCTCCAGACTTGGAAAAGGTTGAATTAATACTAACAAAAGTGTTGCATGAACCTCTCAACTTGAAAATATTACTATTTTGACCATCATCACCTTTGTTGAAAACTGGTCTATGAAACAGTAAGTGCATTACTAAAGACAAAAACTAATGGTTGTTGCAATCGTCAATATGTGAGGTACATTTATATGATATTTGATATTGAATGGAAACGAGTAAATTAATGTACAAGTAATTTGATGAAGTTTGGTATTGCCATTTTTAGATTATTTTCTTTCAAAAACAATCGCTAATTTTGACATCAATATTTTGTTTTATTTCCCAATGCCAATTTTTACATTGGACTCAAAATCACAGAATTACATAGACATTTTATATCGTTGTAACATATTCGATTCAAGACCAGTCTGTAATTTATATGAAGGTATATTGGCAATACAGGCCTAATCTAGTTGTATGTAACAGATTTCATGGGTCAACGTTCAAATGTTCTTGTTTGGGAAAGCGGTAATGGTGGTGGGAAAAGCACAGAATGTACATTATTAAAACACACATAAACAATCTTCTATGTACAAAAACACAACATAAAGAATAAAATATCTGGATTATTTATGAACACAGTCTTGCAGATCACTTATATCAAACAACAACTAAATATAATGGAAATTTAACACTTTCCCCAACAACAAAATTTCCCAGTGGTCCAATTCAAAAGCTGTTACACAACAAACTGTTGGTAAATAAAGATTGGATTTGTGTAAAATTTAGCATAGAAAATATTGAGACAAAAGGAGAAAATGCTGATTATCAGTATTTTCTTCTTTTGTCTCAACGTTTTCCAAAGCATTTTCTTACAAGGACTTCAAATCCAGGTCTTGTTTAGGAATGGCTTAATCCTTTCCCAAACAACAAACCTTACATCTGTCAACAATTAAAGGTGATGCAGATGACAAGATATATTTTACCAAAAGCTTAATATTTCCATATCAAAGCACAACAAAATGAGGGCATGAGCGGATCTAGAGGGGTGGTCGGGGGGTCCGGACCCCCTGGTATTGGCCGAAAATTAAATTTTGACTATATGAATTTAGTGTAATGTTACATATTTATTATATTTTTAGCCATAATTTGGGCTTGGATCCCCCTGTAAAAAATCTTTGGCTTGGAGCCCCCCTGGAGAAAAATCCTGGATCCGCTTTTGGAGGGGAAATGAGAAATTATTGCTCTTAAGCAGTATCTTCTTTCCCTCAATGCTTTCCAAAGCCTTCTTTACAGATGTAAAGCATTGTTTGGGATAGAGCTACATGTTCCCAGTAACAGAACAGAGAAGGTTAACCCTTTCCCAAACAAGACCTGGTTTTGATGTCTTTAATAGAAGTTTTGATGTCTTTAATAGAAAAGGCTTGGGAAAACATTGAGACAAAAGAAGAAACTGCTGATAGCCAGCAGTTTCTCCTTTTGTCTCAATATTTTCTGTGCTATACTGAACATAAATCCTTCCTCTGTAGCATTAATTTTGTCATCTACAACAGCTTTCTAATTGGATCACCCTAAAATTTGTCCGTTTGGGAAAGGGTTAAATCATCTTAAATATCTTATTTCAAGTTCAAACCCCAAGTTGTGAGTACTCATTTGAATCATCTTGTTAACCCAATACCACACAATGACTCATTTTGACTCCCTACAAGGTAATGGCTTTTGAAAACATTCTGGAAAATGAAGAAATTGCTTGCTACAAGTAATTTCTTCATTTCCCACTATTTTTTCTACCCAAAAAGATCAAAGAACGTGAAATTTCTTTCAATTCATATTGTTATTGAAGCATCTTTGAATTTGGACAAGTCCAAAATTTTGTCATTTGGTAATGGGTTAACATAGGAAACATAGGACTTGATGAATGATAAATGTATATTAATATTTTGCAGTTTGAAAAGCTATCACTCCCTCTTATCTGTAACTATGGAGTAAAGGTGGAATACCCATAATGACGCCATTTTGATATTCATAAAACATCAGCTTTTTTCGAGAAGTCGTTATGTATCTGAACCTATTCTAGCACTGTTGTAAACATTCGGCGTGGAGAGTTCCACCGCCGAATGTTTTCGATTGTGCCCGAATAATTCAGAAGTCATGAGAATCTCATTAGGGGTGTACTACTTTAACATCATCTTCATGAAACAAAAACATATAAAATTATCACTACACAGTAATTATTATTAACCCATTCATAAATCATCCTCATAAATAGCCATAAGTCTGTGACAATCTTTTCATTAACCCTATCCCAAACCACACCCAGATTTGACATCTAAAATACAAAAGCCTTGGGAAAACATTGAGGTAAAAGAAGAAAATGCTGCAAATCACTTTTTTTTCCTTTTGGCTCAACATTTTTAAGGTTATTTTTTAACACAATTCCTGTCAAAATCACCATTAACCCTTTTCAAAACCAGAGATAAGTTTAACCCATTACCAAACGACAAATTTTGGACTGTTCCAAATTCAAAGATGTTGCAGACAACAATTTCTATTGAATGAAATTTAAATTTTTGTTGTCTTTTTGGGTAGAAAACATTGTTGAAAATGAAGAAATTGCTTGTCACAAGCAATTTCTTCATTTACCACAATGTTTTCCTAAGCCATTGTCTTGTGGGGAGTCAAAAAGAGTTTCTGTGTGATAATGGGTTAAAGGATTTTACCTATTGGTTTGAATCTCCTTCTTTTAAGCATTTTCCAAACAACACAATTTTGAACTGTTCATAAATTGAAAGTGGTTACAGGCAACAAGATTAATCTTAATAAAGGTAGGATTTGTGTACAATATAGCTTAGGAAACATTGATACAATATTAGGGACAAAACACTGATTCTTAGCATTTTTCAATTGCCTCAATGTTAACCTAAGTCTTTTCTTTTAGAATCATCATAGGCATAATTGCTTTAAGAAGGAGATAATAATCATAGGCTAATATTATAAATCACATATCTTTTTTACATTGATATCTACTGCACAAGGCACTCAATTTGTTTACTAGATCTATATTTAGACCAAGATAAACTATTTCAATTGGGTATATAAAATAATGATTTCTTCTTGAAAAATGAACCTTATGGCACATCAGCCAACATGTATTTAGATCATACTGTGTTCCAAGAGCATTGAAGTAAGAGTCGTGGAGGCATTCTAAATTTGTCATTTTACATCTGAACCCTATGTTGTGGGTACTCATTTGAATCGTCTTGACCGGATAATTCTAAATAGTACCCACAACATAGCAACATAGGGTTTTGTGTGTAACTTAACCCTTTCGTTTGCAAGCGCGCTTTAAAGCGCGGTCAGGAACGCCTATACTGTTTAGGGGGGGGGGGGGGGGGGGGGGGGGGGGGGCATGGGCTTTTAAAAGCAATTTTTACACTGTTAAAGTTATTATGACACCGGCTACATGCTGAAATATTGCGCAATAATGTTTTCTTCTTGTAAAATGTGAAGGAAAGCGCAGTTTTTGGGGTTTTATGAGCAGTAACGATGGCCAGGAGGGTTCAATATTCTGCAGAAGAGGTCCGGCGAATCATCATGTCAGTGCCGGACGATGATGATAGCGATTACACTGATTTTTTGGGTGTAAAAAGGTGATTTGAACATTAGAAATGTTTCTGAGACTTCGAATAATGACCCCGATAGTGATTCCGATAACCCTCAACCGAATCCAGTCCCAAATCGTAGGGGTGGGGGTGGTCGACGGTCATGGCAGGAGGCCTAACAGGGGTCATGGGGCTTGAGGTCGAGATTTTGATGAGATGCTAATTTTCTATCAGTTACTCATCATATTGTTAAAGAAAATTGAATAACCTTTCCAATGATATATAGGTTTATGGGTTTTCTGATAGTAAAATCGATCTATTATGCATTTGTATACATTAAGTGCTTGGAAATAGGGAAAAAGTCATTTCTGGAAATAATTCTGCAAACGAAAGGGTTAATCTCAAAAATTTGAATCACTATATAAGAATAAGCCCTCCATGAAACGATAAAACAAGAGCCGTCACAGACGGATTATGCTCCCCGAATAAGTGTTTGTTGTAAAATAAAAACTATCATACATTAAGCCCCCTTTTCCCAAGACAGCTTTTTTGTACACACATTATTTATAGAATATGGTCTAGAACATCCTATTTATCACATGAGCACAAATTTTCATTAAATTCTGCCCATTAGATGAAGAGAAATAAGAGAAAAACTAATTTTTACATTAAGGCCCCTTTTTCCATGACGCAGCCTTAATTTTACAAACGGAGAAAAAGGTCCCTAGGTATTGACCCAGGGAGTTCACATGTGAAGTTTCATTGAATTTGGTTCAAGGGTTGCTGAGATATAGCTGTGGACGGACGGACGGACGGACACACGGACACACAGACACACGGACGGACAGCGTGGCGACTATATGCTCCCCCGAAATTTTTTTGAGGAGCATAAAAATTCAATGTTCAATCAACAAATAATATGGCATGGATTTTAAAGTAAATGTACTTGCAACTTTTGTTTTCACATTTATTCCTTATTCACACTTCAAAACACTTCAAAACCATGATAACCAGATGGAAATATCTTAGACTGCTCCAAATTATAAGATGTTGAATACAGCAATATCAAGTGCGTGGAATTTTACATTAATGGGTATTTTTGGATGGAAAAGCTGTGGAAATTGAAAAAGTTGGTAGTAACAAACAATTATTCATTTTTTACGATGTTTTCTTAAGTCTTATCTTGTGAGGCTGCCTTAGTGAAATCAAAGTACAAAGGTGCATCTATATAATATTATCATTTTTGTGCATCTACCTTTTGAACCATTTCCCAAACAACAGCTTCAGCAACAGATACCAATGACTATTCAAAAATGAAACTCAAAGTATCACCCCTTCTGATACTGATTGTGTCATATTCCTGCTTTGACCAAAGCTTTGGCAGAAAGTATAGACTATGATCAGCCTGCACTAATGTGCAGTCTAATCTTAGCCTACACTGTCTGTTTTTTAATGAATTATTGTGGCAAAAACTTGAAATATATAGATCAACAAGCAAATATTGACAGTGAGGTAGTTTTGTGTTTAATGTTCCTTTTCTACTTTACCAATAAACTCTTCTCATTTGTACTGTTTACAATGTGCACGTGATAAATAAACAGGTTGATTGGTTGTAAACGATAAGGACAAAACTACGTCACTGTCAATTTTTGCTTGTGGATTTATACTTATTTAATTGTCTGCAAGTTAAGTTTGCAATTCTTTTGGAAACAAAAAATAATGTCAGCAGGACAAGGATTAAAACAACTCAGTTTCAAACATCATAATGGAGATGTAACACGACTATAATGCTCTGATATACTGTCCATACCGATGTCATACTGCGGAGACCCTGAGCGCGTTCCTGTACTGCCTAGACTTGCCGTGCTGTTCCCTGAGCCATGCCGACCGCGCTTCAGTGCTTCTGGCTCAAACTCTGGATGTCTCCGTGCATGCTTATTGAGGTGATCACTTCGCATGAACCGTTTGTCACAGTATGGGCAGAAAAATCGCTTCTCTCCTGTAAAAAATATGGTGTGTAATTCTATGACCCTGGGTTATACATGTATAAATTCAAAATTTACTTTAAGGCTTATAACCCAACATTGACTATAGTACAGCTCCAAGGATATTGTCTATTTTCACACATCACCACGATTTGATTTTGCGGATGGATTCCGGTGAAAAGATTGCGATGGTCGTGATGATGCATAATTTCCAACTCAAAACCATGGAACCTTTGCCATCATGTGAATAGTGTATTTTGCATGGAATATCGCAAGGGCTGCAGTGGGTTATCACTACAATTTTCCATTCACAATTTATCCTTACCAAATGGGCGAGTGCTTTAGGCAAAAAACATGCGAGCTGTACTATACAAAACACTTTGAGCTTCTTCGTGAGTCATCTGTAGCAACGGAAAATGATGAGGGTTTCACTCGTCAATTCACGGTAATTGCCATGGATGAAGCTTGGAAATTGATGAGGGTGTCTCTTGTTAATTTCTGTTGTCACAGATGACACCCAAAGAAGTCCAAAGTGTTTGGTATCTAATAATGGGTAGTAATCCTTAAAATGCTAACAGTAAATTATCATTTTTCACAACAAATAAATACTATAAAGTTAGTGCACACTAAGAAAACATTAACATCGCATTTTTTATCTTCTTTTTTTTATTATTTTGTCAGCTGCAAATCCTTTTAAGTTGTGCTGTTGCGAAATTGTTAACCTAGTACTGTTGCAATAAGTGACTCTGTCACTCATCAAAAGAATAAAGCTTTCAAGAACATTGTGGAAAATGAAGAAATTTCTGGTCACAGGCAATTTCTTCTTTCCCCACATTCTTTTCTACTAAAAAGACTAACACTATCTAAATTTCATTCATTTGAACTTGACATCTTAGAATTTACTCCAGCCCAAAATTTTGCTGTTTGGTAAGTGGTTAACCCTTTCCCAAACAAGACCTTGTTTTAACATCCCTAATATAAAAGGCTTGGGAAAACAATGAAACAAACCAAGAAACTGCTGATAACCAGCAGTTTCTCCTTTTGTCTCAATATTTTCAATGCCATATTTCACACAAATTCTATCTTTGATAACTTTTGTCATATGTGGCAGTTATTAAAGTGGATAAACCTAAAAATTTGCTGTTTGGTAAGTGGTTACCACAAACTATACCTGTGTGTGTCCGTGTGTGCCGTGCTAGTTCATCTGATCGTGCGAATCTTTTACCACAACCCTCCCACATACACGGAAATGGCCGTTCACCTGAAGTAAATAAAGAATGTTATGGATCGTGAATAACCCATTACCACACAGTGACGCCTTTTGACAGTCAACAAGATAAAGGGTTAGAAAACATTGTGGAAAATGAAGAAATTGCTTGTGACAAGCAATTTCTTCATTTCCCACAATATCTTCTATACAAAAAGACCAAAAAGCGTAAAACTTCATTCAAATTCCAATTGTCGTCTGCAACATCTTTGAATTTGGACAAGTCTAAAATTTTGTCATTTGGTAATGGGTTAAGAAGAAAATTTATCTTTAGCAAATGCACTGTAAGTTGTTGGTACCCATTCGAATCGTCTCTAAAAGACAATTCAGATGAGTACCCATAACCATAGGGTTTCCATTTGAAACGAATTTAGACTTTCTTTTCCTCTGCCAAAAAATTATGGTCTCACTATTTATGGTCTCACAGGTAGATCCTCAGGGAGTGTTGGGGTTTGTTTGAACCCTTAGAACCCTTATCAATTATTAAGGCTTTAACACCCATATTTGTTGTTGTTCAATTTAACCTAGATTTTGAACCACCCTTGAAGTAAATTGAACCCCCTTTGAAGAAATCTTGGATCCGCCTCTGGATCAGGCCTACAAGCAACAATGCAGTGACTGTACAAAGTATGGTAACTGTATCAGTCATGAACCTTCAATTAAAACGCATTTTATTGACAAAGTTTGACCTAGGAAAGGCAAGGGCAAAATTTATGATATCAACAAGATATATTTTTTTATATGTGGGTAACACCTTGCATTAATGAGTATCGAAGAACATCTTGAAAAAACTTCTTGGTGTTGATGGGGACCAAATACATGCAATGCATAATATAGCATATTAACCTTTCCAAAACAAGACCTGGGCCCAGTTTCTCGAAAAAACTTAAGTACGTTCTCAGACTCAAATCTGAGCATCATGCTCAAATCACAAGAAATCCATGTGAACTTCAATTAAATGTTATGCATGAACTCATGAGTATATCCTGTATGAAAAAAGAGGCGGATTTCGCTTGGAAAACAGGAAGAAATAAGGGGGAAATGGCAATTTACGCTTGTAACAGTGGCGGAATTATACTTTACGCCTCAGTCACTGTGTAAAGTAGTGGCAGAAAATAGAGTTCTGTGTAAAATGAATCTTACGACCTTACGATAAACCAATCAAAACACATGTTTCAAAGAAAGCAACTAATAGAGTGGGTGACTGTGTTTGGAGCGGACAATTTTTCACTTCACTGTAATCCTTTTTATGTGTAAACAAGAGTAGTCCGCGGACAACGCAGCTCGCCTATACGAGAGCTTGTCACAAAAAATGGCTTCCAAGGTCAAAGGTCTAGGTAACTAGGTCAAAGGTCAAGGTCTCAAGGTCAAGATCACAGCATGAGGTACCCATATGTGAAATATGAAGGCTCTATCTATAATAGTGCATGAGATATAGGCCAGGTTAAAGTTTTTTAAAAGTAGGTCAAACTGAAAGGTCAAGGTCACATGGTCAAATGCCATGGTTCAAATGCAAGGTCTTGGCAGGAGGTATCCATGTGTGAAATATCAAGGCTGTATCATCAAAATTGCATGAGATATTGGCCAGGTTAAAGTTTTTTTTAAAAGTAGGTCAAATTCCAAGGTCAAGGTCACTAGGACAAAGGTCATGGTCTCAAATGAAAGGTCTTGGCAGGAGGTATCCGTGTGTGAAATATCAGGCTGTATCTCAAATAGTGCCCGAGATATAGACCAGGTTAAAGTTTTTTTTTAAGTGAAGATGCGATGGGACGGGACGCCGACACTATGGCTGTGACATTAGCTCCCCAGACTTAAAGTCCCGGCTCGCTGAAAATTAGTAACCAGTCTAGCGAGGATGTTCTGACCAATCAATGGACATTTTAGAGTAGGAAAATATGGTGCCACTATAGAATTGAACTCGGACAAAATATCTGATGAAGTCAACTCGGTTTCAGACATACTGATTTTTTTCCGGACTATGTCCGAGAGCCGACACTAAAATGAATCACTGCCTCATCCCCCCCCAGCATGGCCATTTCTTGACGGATTTTTTTTCTCTTGTAAAAACTTTGTAGTCCTTACCCTAAAAACTCTAAATACCAAATACAAATCCAATCCAACAGCAGATTCATGAGAAGGTTTTCAAAGATGAAACGAATTTGCCCCTTTTTGGTCCATGATTTTACAAATTTATCTGAAGTCGCCTCCCATGGGCCATCTTCGCAAGCTAACGGTGACATCTACAACGTAACGTCGTTTCCGTATTCACCCTTGGCGTATTTATTTCGCTGGAACCAATCAGATTGCCGACTGTTTAAGGCCTACATTTGTTATGAGTAACCAATTCATGACAATGGGCGGGAAAAAGCATTGCATTTGCAACTCAAAAACACGAAGATGGGCGAAGAATTTCACTGCAATAGACAGGAATTCCCTATCTTTAATTGACGAATTATTATACTTTCAACAATTCGACCAAAGAAGCTGCTAACTTTTACCTAATCCCCATGACCCGAAAGACAAAGCGCGTCAAAGACGTCATCAATAATGGACGAAATAACGTAGATAACCAGCAGCACAACCGCTAGGTGGCGCTTTGCAATTTCAAGAAAATCGGAATAAATCCACCAAGGGTGAATAAAAACATAGGTGGGTTCAACCTTGGCTAGCGAAGATGCCCATGGGCATGCTTCATGCCAAGTTTGGTTAAAATTTGTCCAATGGCACACAATGCATGACGCACATCATACAGTCATGGACGAAACACAGTCGCAATGGGTCACCATGACCTTCGGTCAAGTGACCTAAAAACCCATAGGCCAGACCAGTAGCCAGTCTGGTCTCACTGGTGGTGAACTCGGCCAAAGCGAAGGACATTTTTCGCTACAACAACGTACAGATATTTTGCGTTTAAATGTGAGTTCAAAGATCTGATTGGAGAGTTTTTCTAATAACAATGAATTTATTCTGAAAATAGACCGGGTTTACCGATATATATTGACAAACCGTCTATGTAACATAGACAGTTTGTCAATATATATCGGTATTATACATTCAAAGTTAAACGAGAATCGATACAAATATTTTGGTTTATTTTAGGGATGAACAGGTATCAGTGTGTATAAGTTGTTACTATAAATAGTCAAATATACATCCTGCCACCCCTATTTTCCATTATCGGTCTAAGTCCCTCATTAGTAAAAGATTTTGAATCGTTTATAAACCCGGTCTATTTTCAACATTGTTGTTATAAAATCTCGTAACTACCGCTTTATCGAAGCCGTAGTTACAATATATTATAACAACATGGACGGAATACTATGATAGCGAAAAAACGTCCCACACTTTGGCCGAGTTCACCACCAGTGGGTCTAAGAACCGTAAATAATAAGACAAAAAGAGATAATGATAATTTTCAGCATTTTTATGCTCCCCCGAAAAAAAAATTGGTCTGATTTAAAAATCTTTTTGTAAATGATTTTCAGATGTGTACAGTGTCAGGCTGTTAGCTGAAAATGTTACATGAGATCTATTTATAGCTTTCCTTCGAATGCTACAGGTAAGCGTTAGTAATGACTTTCTCTAATATTTTTATTTTCTATCAAAATACAATATTGTTGGTACTCAGAAACACTTAAAAATCTTAATTGATTGATTCAGCAGAGTAGATATCTATCAACACAAAAATCTTATGAATAATTACACAATAATTGATATTCTATTAACTTGATCTAATTTCCTATGTTATCTGAACTGAAGCACAGAAGCCAAAAGGTGGAAACACCCTGATAATGAAAGTACAGAAAAGGTCAAACCTGTGTGCGTTCTAAGATGAGCCTTTAAATGGGAACTTTTGCCGTAAACCTTCTGACAGCCCTTGTAATGACATTTGTGTGTTCGTTTCTTCTGTGTGTCCTCGCAAACGATCTCTAACCGACTCTCATCTTCGTCGATGTAAGAAATGGGCGGGGTCGATTCTAACGATAATCGGGATTTCTTTGTTCCCTGACTGGCACTGTAAATGTTTGAATTAAAGTCTTTGAATGTTTCCCTGTTTGAGGCTGTTGGTGAATTAACGTCGACTGGATAGCCTGAGATCGATTCCTTGTGTTTACGTTTAATGTCAGTTAAAATCCGCGCCAATGACAACATTGAATCTACCTCTGTTTTGGTTACGTTATCCGCCATTAATCGACGATCAGCTGTTGACCTACTTTCACTTCCAAATGACTTGGACATAGCAACCAGCGATTCGGCTGCTAAATTCGCGTCCATATCCTCCATATCACTAAATTGTGTCATTATGTTACCTTATACACGATTTTTCCGAGAGAAATCGAGTCCGATCACTGAATATGAGTCCGATCACAACCTGCTTCGACCTTCCTTTGTTCGGGCCGCTACACGTGAGGGCGTGTTATCCTCCGATTAACAAAATAAAAATATTCTCCCGCATGGTATGGTTAAGTCTACTTCAATCACACATTTTTTACCGAAAATATCCATAGATGAACTATTTTACAATTAAATCTTTTGTCATTCACTGTCAGACTTGTGTTTATTTACATTTTCACAAAGTTCGATAGATCGCGCAACTGTTTGTTGTGTTTCACAACGTGGTGTGGGCGTGGTGGGTGCAGACAGGATGTGACGTCACGGTTTGTTTTGGTTCAACTTCATTGGACTATGAAGTTCGTAAACGCGGGAATCTTCAATAATCGGCCACTTGTTAAGGTAGAATAATTCTAATGGATATTTACTATTGTCGTACATTTTCGACAAATGTCGACAATTTCTGTATCTATTTTTAGCAACATTATTGCTAAATATAGCAACAGTATTGCTTAATATTACTTCCCTTTGTAAATAAAATTCCCTGAATACACCAGAATATCTTTTTCTAGTATGATTCTCCGTTTAACAGCAATTTTTCAGAGACATTTTTCATGTAATTTTATATGATTTTGATTGATATCATCAGCTAGTTTGTAAGTGATTAGAAACTTTGATTTTAATGAAACTGCCTATTTAGGAAACTAATTGTAGTATGTATAAATGTCGTTTCTTCCCATGAGACTGGTTGGTTCAATATAACGAGAAACCCTGTACATGTGTAATTGAAGACACATACATGTATTCTAATGAAATCTATGATGTGGTTATCAAACGCCTATCGTTTGAGAACGCCGCGTGGATCAGATCATCATTGTTCAGACTTTCGCACTCGATTTACTTCTTCGCCGGCGATCCATATTTAAATGTGCAAACTCGTTGTCAGTTAATTGTAACGTGGTTTGATCCGTGATTTGACCCTTTCTTTTATTTTCTTTTTCCATTTAAGTCCTTAGATTCAATATGCAATCCAGAAGAAGTGGTATAAGGAAGCTGTTATAAACTATAAAAAGATAAAGTACAATTTTGTCTTTAGAATTTGCATTACTTTTTACAAATAGCGATGTTCAATTGGATACTAGGTAAAGGGTTAAAATGGTGAAAGTCATACGAAATCACAACTGATATGTTATCATTTGCCAACTTCTGAAAGTCTAATACAACGTTTGGGTTTTAGTTATAAGCATATAATTAGATATGGGCTACGGTACCCTTCATTTGGGGCATTGACGTCTTTTGGGAAAGAAATAGTGCGTTCGAAAGCATGAGGGTACTAAGAATTACCTTTATATATTTTCAATTTTTGACGGATAAAATGTACATATGTGGATTTTATCGTGTTCCTACACATATAAGAATAATTTTGATATCGGTTTTAGAGAGTGCGCGAACTTATTTCTGGCACTGTCAACATTTGTTTCAGAGGCATAAATTTCAAACTAGGAAATAAAGAGGCTTTATTTTTAAATAAGCACGCAGTAATTTAACAAAATATCTCTCATATGCGCACAAAGGTCATATCATTTCACATCAGACGATGGGTAAACATGTTTTTGATAATAAAAACCAAAATCTAAACACATTTAATGTGTTTTTGTTCAAAATTCGGATACTTTTTTGCTTTGAGTGGTGGCCGCCATATTGGAATTTTGCAAGTTGGGGGTGGGATAAGGGAAAATCAAGTTTCTAGTAAACCTCTGGACGAATTTCTGCCATATTGCACATATAGATGTCTAATATAATGTACGATCAGGCAGAAGTGTTTGTCACCCCAATTTCTAAAGTTGCCATTAGGCGTATTCTACCTTAAGTTTCTTTTGTTATACATGTACAGAGTGTCCCAAAAAAACGGAACTCATTTTTGAAAGTACATTTCTCATATATCAAGTCATATTTCTCCACCAAATTTACATATGCAATAGCAACGACAGTTGTCTATTAGCAGTGAAAATTTGGTTGAAAAATAATGACTAGTTCTGAAAATATTGGCATTCAAATGAATATACCCGTAAAACCATTTTAACACGATATCGATTTTTTCGTTTCGCAGTGCGTGTCTACACTCATTTAATAAATTGATGCTTCACAATTGGTTAACATATTCAATACAATACAAAAGTGATTATGAAACATTGTATTCACAATAGTGCATTTTCATTTCATCTTTTTGCTTATAAATAAACTGTTAAAGAAGAGCTGCGGTGTAACTAAAATGAATACAAACAAAATATCCAAGTGCATCACAGACTCATGAATAATAATCATAGGCACTTATTTTATTTCTGACCAACATGCCGGTCACCGCTCAATTGAAAAGTATTACGGGTTTCATTAACCTGACACTGACCTTTATGCAAAACATGTTCATATATGACAAATAACATAAAATTCACCAAAAAGAATTAAATCATAGTCCACTGGAATGTATACTATGCAAGAAAATTAAGCTTGGACTAATTTTAGGAAACATATCAATCTTGTAATTCATGAAAATAAAAGTTAAAACTTCGCCATGTGAAATGAATCAAATTATAATTTGAAATTAATTCAAACAACCACCCTATGGACTCAATTTGAAGGTACAGCATGTCTACATATTAAATTTTGAGAAAATCGGTACATATATGTACAACATTACAGAATTTAACAACTGACCATCAGCGCGCTTTCACGAACAAACAAGACGCAAAAATCAATATCATGTCAGATCGGTTTTTTAGTGCCATTATTAATTTGCTTATAACTTTTGAACCGATGCATATTTTTAAGTGAAATTTTGAACACAAATGCAAAAATAATGTATCTTTAGTACTGCAGATTCGGAAATAAGGTTTTATGCTTACGTTTTAAAATATTTGACTTTGAATTAGGGTTCCGTTTTTTTTGGGACACTCTGTAGAAGAGATACACACGGTGGATAATCACGTGATACAATATTTTCTGAAAATCTTCAATAATTTTGTAAATACTTGAATTCCGTTTGAAGCAGAGAATGTTGACAGACGTCACGCATTAGATTGCCGTGGTTGATTTTTGAAAACTCAGCTGATAAAAATGTTACTGAAGATAAACCAAAATTTTGGTTTTTCTTCAATAACTTTTTATCAGTTGATTTTTCAAAAATCAAACACGCCCAACTCATTCCTGGCGTTTTCCCACCTTCTCTGCTTCAAACCAAATTCAGATTGGTCAAGTATTAAAAATGATATTGAAGATTTTCGGAAAAACTGAGTCACGTGATTATATAGGGAGACCGGGGCTAGTCCGCCCTCGGGACATGTTCGGCCAGTGGCTCTGTAGAGCCTCTGGACAGAGATAGAAAGCCCGGAACCAGATTGTAATGTCTCTTATGATGAAAGTTGTTCGCAGAAAGTTTTTGGTCGCCGCGGCATTGAATAGAAAAACATGGAAAATAGAACACAATTCTTATTTTTTGACACTGTCAGTAAATTTTCCACATTTGTGTAAATTTTAATTTATAGTAAGATGCGCCATGATTCAGATTTCTTTTTTGTATACTTACATGTATAAAGCCAATTAAGTCCGTTTTCAGATTAAAACTTCAGATGACGATTTTATGTCATCTAAAAGAAGATATAACGTGATGTTTCCATCAGGTCTGTCTGGGGCTAGTCCGACTTTTGGGGTCGGGACAAGTTCGGCCACGACCTATCTTGCACATGCATAAAAAGAATGATTACGGTTAGAAATGTCATTTCCTGTCACATCTAAATATATCAATCGCAAAGACCTAGCTCTAACTAAAGCGTAGAAAATGGAAAAATTCAAAACCACTGGCCGAACTTGCCCCGGCCCCTGCTTGTTATCCCAAATGCCCCCTTTCTCATGATGTTTGGCTGTTCAAACAATACCTTTTTTCAATTTATACATTCATATGGCAGTTGTATGCAGATTCCTAGAAATCTAAACTGTCTAAAAATCCTTTATAATGAATTATAGCTCTGAGCATACCTAACCCCAATAATCGGCCGAACTTGCCCCGTGCATTGGGCAAGTCCGCCCACTACGATCAAAACTCTAAAACTTGAAATATTCTTTCTTGAAAATAAACATATAAAAATGATAGGCACAGTTAGAAAGGCTATCACTTGTAGAACTTATATATATATATAATACACACAGATAGCTCTCATAGAATTCAAAGTATGAGCAATCGAAAAAAAGGGGGCGAACTAGCCCCGGTCTCCCCTACACCGTGATATATCACGAAACCTATCTGCTCTTCTAATGACCCTTCCCTGCTCACAAAATTAGAGAACTTTGCTCTTTATCATTAAAATTACACCACTGGGGGCGGCCATGTTTAGTGAGTGACTGACGTACTAAAATACATAGTATGACAGGGAACCAGACTAAGGCTACTTTTCAATTTCACGACTTTTCTTCAATAACCTGGAGTCCACACTTTAGAACCTAGGCATTAATTTCCATTTGAAGTCCTCGCCCTAACGACAAACTGTACCCTTATCTCAATGTTTAAACAGAGTTACACAAGCCCGTAGGAACAGGGGCTGGGGGGTGGGTGGGGTAAGCCCCCTCAATGTTGGTCAAAAATGCCAAATTTTCTTTACTTTACACAGAACATTCATTGAAAATCCAATTTAGCCCCCCCCCATATTCAGACACTGGGGCTTTAGCCACCCCGATATCAAATTGCTTCCTACGGACCTGTTACAGGCGACAAAATAATCAATTACAAACGTGTAGGCCTACATTTATAGGTAGGCCTAGCTCTACAATATTCAAAAAAAAAAAAAAAAAAAAAAAAAAAAAAAAAAAAAAAATGAAAGGAAAAAAAAAAAAAGAAAAAAAAAAACCCGAATAAATAGATATATCTAGATCTATAGGGCCTATTTTTTTAAAATTATTCAACAACAACATTGATCAGACTCACCCGAAATATCATGAAACTATTGCATTGTAGGCCTGCATTAGATCTACATTGTATATTATTTGGCTGAACAACAGGAGTTCAAACTGTTAACATAGGGTCTGCCCTCTCTGTTGTACGGTTACTTAGGCCCTAGGACCTATTTCATTGTCATATAAATTCAGTCAAAATAGAGAGGGAAACGAACCTCCATATTTGTACGCCTATGCTCGTAGGTCTATAGGTTCCTATAAATGACCTGGCAGGCGGCATCTCTAGCCAAAAGCTATAGATGGCATCAAGCTCTGTCAGGTCATTTCTCGAGATATCAGTCGTCATCACCGAAACCGACAATTGAGGTCGAAAACCATTCCAATGGGGGCGTAGGGGCCTACTCAAACTATGCCTACTGCTTGTCAGTCATGTAGCTAGGTATGTGCTAATCCGAGTCTTCTCTGATGTAAATACGCTCTTTGATATTTTGATTTTTCGCTATTTAGATAGCGAAAAATCAAAATATCAAAGAGCGTATTTACATCAGAGAAGACTCGGATTAGGTATGTGCCTACTAAGAGATATTCCTTAGGTATTGATGAGATTTGTATAAAGGCCTATAAATATATCTACCTCACCGCACTATAAGAAAACAATTGGAGATGTGGCTGAGGTCAAAGTTGACATTTTCAAAAATTAGTATATTTTCACGACTTAGTTCAAGTATCTACAAGCATATAAGTTTACAGTATTGAGAGAAAGGGAAAATTACTTTTTTTTCATTTTCCTCTTTAGGCTTACCTCGGAGCGACCCAGAAGACGTCTGAGAAATCGAGGAATAGTTTATTTTTTGTGGTTAAACTTTGTAAATACATGTAATAAGGCAGATAAATGGAATAAGATATCAAATACATTAATTAGTAGTTGCTTCCCTTATTCTGTCTGGAACGCAAGAGTCATAACGTCAACGAGCTTCAGAGTTTTTTTTTATCCAACTTCGTCGTTTATCTTCAACCAACTGAAAG
The DNA here is from genome assembly GCA_963680895.1 of Fragum sueziense. Lineage (NCBI taxonomy): Eukaryota > Metazoa > Mollusca > Bivalvia > Cardiida > Cardiidae > Fragum > Fragum sueziense. The sequence goes on along the minus strand of OY804598.1, from coordinate 12,670,007 downwards.
GAAACCACCAAAGAAGACTATCAGGACCATTTTGTGATTAGGCCGAGCGCATTAGGTCTCACATGTTCGGTTTGACGTCTTATTCCACAGGTCTTTTCAGAGCTACCGACATATTGTATCGGGGATATTGCATTTTCGAAGGGCAATACCTTATCCATTGGGTTTTGGGACGATTCCAATGAGTACCCACAACATTGGGTTTGGATTTGAAATAACACATTTACTAGAAAGACTTTAACAACTCATATTTGTTGCCCTGTCTTAAATATCAAGATCCGGTCGCGTACAACATTCTGCATCCACATCGCTGTCGGATCACGTCCAAAACGAGACTTGTGTTACACATTTGTGGACGTAATGTGTTGACACGAACTGGACGCGGAATTGTATATGACCGGGCTTTTTGTGTCATTGTGTAGGCTTCTAGCACAACGTAGGCCTACATGTACTACAAATAATTAAAATCTGCTATTTCACGTCTGGTTGCTTACTTTAGACGTATAACATGTATACGGAATCATCTCTTATATAATGTACTTGTAGTAAAAGGCTTACCCTAACGCCTTGTAACATGCAAAATTCTGCGTCCACATCACGACCGGAACACGCCAAAATGGTCAGTCCAGTGTAAAGCATAATTTTGGACGTGATGTAGGCATGATATGGACGTTGAATTATACACATTTTACCAGGCATTTATAGGTATTAGATTGTTATATGAGTGTTGTTTTATTTTCAAACATTTGCATCTTTTAAACGCCTGCAATACGCTGGTTTCTTGAACAACCCGCAAAAAATGAAAACACCTGACAACAAGTATTAGGTATTCCATTCACCATTAGATACCAATAACTTCTTGTAACTTTGGGTGTCATCCGTTGCTACGAAAATTTACGAGGGTATCCCTAGTCAGTTTCCGTTGCTACGGATAGCACCCAGAGATTGACCAGCGTATCCCGGTTTTTAAATCCCTATGCCATCGTCAAATTCTCCTGCCACGGTTGACGCCCGAAGTTGAGAGCGAACTGTTTGGGATACAATGACGGAATTAATACCTTAAAGATGGCAGTGCATCAATATAAGGTACTGCAAATCGGAGTACATAGGAAAAAGGCGAGACCGGTGTTTTGTTCCCGAAGGGCAATACTACTGCTCTTACTTCACAATTTGCTATGACTGATGTGTTTAAATGTGGATTTTGAGTACTTCCTCACTGCCATATCGAGGGCTCAGTGCAAAACTATTGTAACTACATATTTTTTCAGAAATTCACTTTTTTGCATTTTCTGAATCTTTAGGAAGGAATACATCATGTGTTCTAATATTAAGTTTCAATTCTGTATCCTTCAAAAGATATCTAGAATTTTAAAAACATATTTCCTCTTTAATATTGAGAAAGTCAATTAGTTTTTTCCCTCTCCTGTAAAATTTTACAAAATGTAGTTACAATAGTTTTGCACCAAGCCCTCGATATTCTCTTGAAACTATTCTTCTGACATTTTATCAGTACTGAGTAATGGTGCCTTTGCGGAGCACACTTGGGGAGCAATAAAGGCATCATTGAGATGATGAACGAGTTGCTCCCTGGGTAACACGGAAAAGAGACGTCTATTTAGTAGTGACAAGCAATACAAGGTCACACAGAGAGGGACAGAATTCATTGCATTGAATGGAGACTATTTTTTTTTTAAAGTAATAGCTGTAAGAAATTCTCTGGTAATAGAAAGCAAATAGGACCGATTATATTATAATCATACCTTGTAAGTTAAGAATTATCTGAATCTGTAGTAGTATCAAATGTTATAATAGGCAAGATCTTCAAATAGTCAAATGCTTACTTTTGTTAGTTTTAAGGTAGAATGCCGGTAATGTTGTCGTTTTGAGATTCAGTAAACTTCGGGGATTTTTTGAGCAGCGTCGTTACGTATCCGAACCTATTCGGGTGCGGTCGTACACATTCGTCGGTGAAAAGTTCCACCGACGAATGTTTTCGACGCCGCCCGAATAGAATAAAGACGAACACATTTGTAGACACGAAGACAAGTACAAAGGAACTGTACTGAAGTTTATAACTGCTGTAAATAATGGACGTGTTTGATAACATCCAATTATCTATTTTCTTGTACTTTTCTGTATTTTCTCGCCACAGATTTCTCATTCATTTGAGAATTCCTGACATTTTCTTAAATTTATAGAGCCGTCTGTAACAACTAGTAATTATTTACATTTCATTTTCTGTTTTCTCAAATCATCCTTGTTTTTATCTTTCCCGAACAAACTTACTATTGCTAAGCAACACAAGTATCATCGTCCCACTCAACAAATTAACGAGAAACTGTAGATGCGAATTTATTAAACTCAATTTGCGACTTTTTGTATGGGTTTGAAAATAGTGTGAACATCAAAGTAAACATTTTGCTCTTAATGTTCTCAGAAATTAAAAAAAAATACTTTGAATATCTTTGCAATTTATAATGAATATTACATGACGGGTTTTTCATGAATCAAGCTGGAGTTACGAGGCTGTGTAATTACACAGACAAAATGTTGAAATTCAGGAAAAGTACTTTAAACTCGGACGTTGACATATGGTTAAACTCACCTTAATAAGGAGATAATAACCCGAATCTAATAGATCAAAGCTGTAAACAATGACATATCATATTTTGCAGGGATTAAAGGACTTTCTTGACGAGAACTTTCAACTTTGGCTGATTCATCTTTACCAAGAGGAACATTTTGTTTTCTAAAGTTCTGTTCAAAAGACGTTTTCAACTCCTTCCCGTCATGTATTACATGTACACGTATAAATCAAAGATATAAAAAAGAAAACTGCATTAGCTAGAGTACTATCAGTCGGTGCACCAAGATCCATATTGAGTAACATGCCAATACTTAGATAAATTAAGAAACACGCCCCGTATATGCAAAGCTGAATCCCACACCGACGGGCGTTTATTTCCATTTGCATTTGTCGGATTCCAGATGGAACTCTACGTGGATCTTCCTACGGCATATACAGGTCCAGAATAGGTCTGTCCAAATTCGAATTGAAATTCTAGTTTGGACTAGTCCATGTTAGACCACTCATTTTATCCAGGCCGATTCTGGAATAAAATTGTCTAGGAATGTTCCGGATCAGCCTAGTCTAGTTTATGATTCCAATTTGACCAAGGTCGGTTCCGGATCTACCTGGATTTATGAATGAATAAAGGTGAAATTCTGACTAAAAAGTACTGATAATAACAAGGAAAATGAAATTCTACTATCGGTCGATGTTTTCCATAACTTTCTGGACAGAGCTTAACCCTTTCCCAAACAAGACCTGGTTTTGACGTTCCTAATAGAAAAGGCTTGGGAAAACATTGAGGCAAAAGAAGAAAATGCCGATAATCAGCATTTTCTCTTTTTGTCTCAATGTTTTCTCTCCTAAATTATTGACAAATTGTACCTTTTCTAACATCCATTTTGTCGTCTTCAGCAGCTTTCAAATTGGGCCAGCAAAAACGTTTCAAATTAGTGGTGGGAGGAAATTAACGTATTTATCAACGAATGTCGACAATTGAGGGCTATTACACGGGTGGTAAACGTGGAAATCAACTCCAAAAAAGTCAACGGTATTGTGTTGCCATGTGAAATCCGGCTACTTCCGAGGTTGTTCCATAGGGCGAAAATATGTTAACTAAGAAAGGTATCGAACATATTTTTGTAATAATATTATTTTTTACAACGGGTTTTGCAAAAATCAGACGATTCTGTAATCAGAAGAAATGACTGAAGTTTGTTGTGCACAAGGATATAAGGTATTAGTAAGCAGAGTTTAATACAATCGTTGCTATTCGATGATGTTAGCACGCGGGTTTACCAACCGTTCACCCAAAATAAAGCCTGAAAGTTGATTCAGTTTTTTACATGCAACTTCCATACGCACGTACTTTTGATATCTCTGTTTCTGCTGACGCTATTGCTCTTAAAAAATTACACATGCTTCTGAGATGAAGTAAACTCCCCGTCATAAGAAAATAGCCATCTGTCTACTGCAAATGATCGTCAATTTTAGGATTATTCATAAACGTACCGAAATGAATACAAAACATTGAGGCATGGCAAGTAAAAATGCTTTCGTGAAAGTATCGAAAACAGTCGAATTACCCCCATTAGCTATATGGAAGCTTGGTGGAAGTTCCAGGAAATCCGTAACTGATACGGAACGCACTACTGAAATTCACGGCCATATATAGGACCGGAAACGCGCCAAAAACGAGTGAGGATATGTGTTTTTGATCTTGTTTATATTCGAGATGATTAGAAACTAATAAGTGATTTTCATTATACCCAATATCCTTGAAAAATGGCGATTTCCGGTTTCAGCCCAACCAACACCGAATTTCCTCTCAAATGCTCCATTCATTATTTTTTTTGTTTTAGTTTTGTCTTTATCAAGTTCCAAATTAAGAAAGTGTTTTCCTTCACTTTACCCAACAACCACTTCGGGTTATTATCAAACATTTGATATTGAGACATTCTATACTAGTAGTGCTAAATTTTCATAGGCCTCTATCATTTCAACGGAATGATTGTCTATAAAATTGAAATGGGACGTTCGTTTGTGTTTCAACAGCGTCAACTTATGCAGAAAATTGCAGCCGTAAGTAAACAAAACTGAACTTTGTATCCTAAAATACTATCTCGAATCCATATTAATACTAAACACGTTTCCGGGCATGTTGAAAGCATTTAACATTTGATGTGTGAAAAGGAACCATTTGGAATGCGTATAAATGTGTAAAAACAGAATAAGAATTGTGAAAATAGGGTCATTTGAAAAGTGGCTACTTTTTTGACGGTGAGTATACCATCAGCCTCCTTGAAATTTCCCATGAAATTTAATTCAGGAGAATTATTTCTATACACCTTCATAATAAAGTATTACATGTACACTGATCTTGTCTAAGACATTGGTTATGTATGTTGTAGTCCATCTACAAAAGCCAGTGGCTCTTACTCAACTTTGTTCGTTACTTAAAGAACAAAGTTGAGACAAGGTTGGAATCCTTTGCTCGCGAAGACAGTGGTAGTTATGCCTAAAGTAGTCAACCCTAATGATATTCATGCGACGTCGAAGTTATTCGAGCGACGTCGTAAACATTCGGCGGTGGAACGTTTCACCACTGAATGTTTACGACGTCCCCGGATAGGGTCGGATACGTGACGAATAGTAACGAAGTTGCGCGCAAAATTCCGATAAATAGTGAATCTCATTAAGGGTGGATTAATCTAAATATTAGAAATCACAAAATTACAATGTGTCTTGTTCTTGAAAAACAAAAAACAAAAAAAAAAACAAAGTTAACAAACAAACAAACAAAAAACACGTCGTATGCAAAAATGAAATAAATAAAATAATAGAACGAATACAAAAAGAAAAAGAAAAAAAGGAACACTGTATTTGATTTTGGTGGCTCTAAATAAGAAAGATATGATGAAAAGAAATAATGACAACGATGAACGAGATGAACCCCAGCACTGTCTACTCTTTTTGTTCTGAAACTGTGTATCATTCATACTTCACATAGTATGTTGTTTCGTCAACAACAGCTTCAAAATTTGGACAAACCTGATAGACCTACCTGAAAGAATCATTTAAGGCTTGAGAATGGCTTTTACTGTATAAATTTCAAAGAGCAATCAAAGTTAATAATCTAATGTTTTTCTCCCTTGATTTTTCGAGAGACACTAATACATAAATACGGAGCCCGAAGGTAGACTAGGTTTTAATCTGCAGTACATGTTCAACTCTTGGAATTTTAACCCTCTCCCAAACAAGACCTGGTTTTGACGTCCCCAATAGAAAAGACTTGGGAAAACATTGAAACAAAAGAAGAAACTGCTGATGACCAGCAGTTTCTCCTTTTGTCTCAATATTTTCTGTGATGTTTTGCACACACATCCTATTCTTTTCAATCTCTGTTTTGCCATCTTTTGCAGCTTTAAAATTTGACCTTCCTAAAATCTGTCGTTTGGGAAAGGGTTAAGCGACTGGTTTTTGTCTGCAGATGACCCTTGTAAAGATATGTTAAGATAGAATATCCGTACTGTTGCAATTTTGAAATTCATATAACATCGGATTATTTCTAGCGTCGTCATTACGTATCCGGACCTGTTCGGTGCGGTCGTAAACATTCGACGGTGGAACTTATTTTCTACGTCGCCCGAATTATTCCGACGTCGTGCGAATCTCAAAAGGGGTGTACCTTAACAAGGATATTCACTTGCGATCGTAACAAGCTCTCATTTTCGCAATTTGAATTGGGTGCGCCGAAATATCTAAATGTTAATTTAGGCCGATGCGTGAAATAAAACGTGACTTAGCGTTTTGCGTGGGTTAATAACCCGAAAATTACTAACAATCATTTTCCAAGTAATTTCCTTCTTACCTGAACCTATAAAAACGACTTAGGTAAACATGGAGAAAAAAATAAGAAAATGACCAATATTTTATCCTTTTACCCCAATAGTTCCTTTGTTTTATTGTATAAACTATTTCATCATGCACTTCAAAGGGACATTTCATTCCAATTTCAATTTTTTAAAGTATGTCTTGATGCCAAGATTGGTTATTCTAATGAGTATAAATACTATTGGTTTTTTAAAGTTGTTTCCAATAAGCGAGAAACACGCATTTAAAGTTGAGACATAATCGATAAATTGCATATAAATCCAAACTGTTGTCCACAACAATTTGTTCAATTTTAACACAAAAATATAAAATTCTCGTAAACGGCGCAATATTTTGGCTTTCATAAGGAAATATGCTATTTCAGATGAAAATGAAAGTAAAATTCATGACAAAAAATTCTGAAATGTCACTTTAATTATCTAAATAATTGTAATTTTGGAAAGGGCTACATAGTTGACTAATTTTCGAAATTAGAAATATGCAACTAGGTGATTTGTGTCGTTGAATTATCTCACGGCGGATAACCTCATGATACAAGAATTACAAAAAGAGTTTCAATAAGTTTGTTAATACGGGACCGATTTAAATTCGGTTTGAAGCAGAGAAGGGGATAGAAGTAACGCATTAGATGGGCGTACTGAGTTCTTTAAAAATCGCCTGATAAAAAAGTTATTGAAGATCAACCAAATTTGGTTGATCTTCAAAGACTATTTTGCCAACTGATTTTTCAAGAATCCACCCATGTCCAGCTAATTTCGTACATTTTCCACATTTCGGCTTCAAACCGAAGAAGAGATTTGGATAGTTTTTTTTCTGTTAATCTGCTGATCGTTTTCCCGAAAGAAGACATTTCTGACAGCGTTAATTTAACAGTTTCTATATAAGACGAAACACAATTCGTCACCATAATTCTTAACATTTCTTTAAGTTCTACAAGTATCGCTTGAATTAAGCTATAGTTACGATGTTTTAGAATTTAACAGACGAAATTATGCAAGGTGCAACCTGAGACAAGAAATATAGCAAAATAATGAAAGAAATGTTGTTCGTCGGTTATTTTGTGTTTTCCTAAACCTTTACGCTAAGTAAATTAAGTACCAGGAATTGTTTGTGATATGGTAAACACACTGGTGGTGAACTAAAACAATTTTCGCTACAACAAGGTATAGATATTTTGCGTTTAAATGTGAGTTTATAGATTTTTTCCCAATGACAATGACAATGAACTTGTTCTAAAACAGACCGGGTTTACCGTTTTGTATTGACAAACTGTCGTTGTTATTATAAAATCTCGTAACTACGGCTTCGATAAAGCCGTAGTTACGATATTTTATAACAACACCGACGGAATACATTGATCACGAAAAAACGTCCCTCGCTTTGGCCGAGTTCACCACCAGTGAAACATGAAAATGGCAATAACCAGACATGATAATAGTAGCTGAAAGGTATTTGCAATTAGACCGATTACCGGACGGCAAAATGTTAGACTGGTCTCAATTCGAAGATGTTATAGACGACAACTCGTCCCATTAATATTGCACTATTCTAAATCTAACTGACTTTTTACACTTTCGAGAAAAGTTTGAAATTTCAACATCTAGATCTAAATAAAAAAAAACCTTTTTGATTGCAAATCCAATTTTGACAGAAAATATATATTATGTGATCCAAATATTAATGAGACTTGTTTCATGTGTGTGAATATTGTAATGTTGTATATTAGATAGAACATTCTGGTGCTAATTGTTAATCAATAAAATTGCATGTAGAACACTAAAGTTGTAAACATTGATGGTGGACAATCTTTGGCGGAATAATGTAGATAGAACATTGTAATAATATTTTTCATTTACTCATAGAACACTTTAATAGTCAAACTTTCGAAACTTGTGACTTGAAAAAGCGGATATCATTGAATGGTATTCATTTAGAACATTATAATAAAACGTTGAAAGCGATGCAGATTGGGGAATCTAATAAATCTATCACTCGTAGATGTTATAACACGGACAATAGTTCATTTTCTCTTTCTTGGGGAAAAATGGAAGATAAGAGAGCAGAATTTAGAAATAATTATGAGCGGAAATGAATAATTTTAGAATCAAGGAAAATGACTGAAGATAAACTTTTGACCAGACGATTCCATAATAATCATAATAATTATCAAAATTATAGTTCAATTCTATGTAGGAGGTGGCCTTTACATCGTCGCTTCTCAACAGAACCTCGTAATTGCAGCTTGTTTGAATTTCGTTGAAAAACATCTACGTATATATTAAAAATTCTGAGAAAAGTAGAACATTTTACTTAAAGGGACATTTCATCCTCATTTTGATTTTTTAAAGTATGTCTTGATGCCAAGATTGATTTTTCTAATGGGTATAAATGGTATCAGTTTTTTTAAGTTGTTGATGATAGGCGATAAACACGCCTTCAAAGTTGAGACAGAAACGACAAATTCTATATATACATCTGAACTGTTGTGGACAACAATTCGTTTAATTTTAACACAAAAATATATATTTTTCGTAAACGGCGCAATATTTTGGCTTGAAATTTTCAGAATTTTCATAAGAAAATATGCTCTTTATAATAAAAATGAAAGTGAAATTTATGAGAAAAAATTCTGAAATGTCACTTTAAACAAGTACTGATTATCGTTGTAGACATCGCACATTTATTTAAGTCAGGATTCTTCCTCTCTAGCATATGTATGCATGTACATACACACATGCATAATACTCAATCGCATACAAGTAAACCTAGGCATGGCACTTTTTCCGCCTTTGATTTCTTTTCATTTTTAGGAATTGTGTACATTGAAAGACCCCAAACGAAATTGGAAAAAAAGTCAGGGTACCTAGGCTACCCGTGCTTGTTTCAGCATTGGTGTTTTAGCTGCCTATGAATATGAGTTACGAGAAATTATTAATGAGTTTAATATATGCAAGTTATTCTGGAATGAATTATAAACGAATATCTCTAGTGATAATGTACTAAAACATATTTTTTGTATCAATTTCTTTAATATCTGTTTTCAAAAGTCGAAAATATCGCATTTTTGTAGGCAGTAAAAACATGTAACACTTTCCAAGGAAATTTTGCATCATTAGCTCGATTTGAAAAACGTTTCCCTTTGGATTTTCTTTTTTGTGACATGGTTTTCCAAAGAGCTCTTTGCATACACCAATCAGCCAACCTCTGTGTACAAATAAACAGGATTTTTGCTTACGCAACGAATTAGGATAATTACGACAAAAACTTTATTTTCAGAATATTTTCTAGCAGATGTCCGCGTTTACATCAAGAAATACTTCATCTGACATTTACTACATGTTTTTTTTTCAAAAAAAAAAAAAAAAAAGTCAGCAGTGCATATTCCATAAAAAGGAATTACACATTTGCTGTCGCAGAATTAACACAAAATCATTGGGCCGCTCTCCATGGTCACATAATCCTTCATTCTACAATTTTTTATATACATGTAATGTACTGTCATGTTCCTTAAATGTTGTGTCAACGTAGATCAGCAATTTACGTTGAAAAGGGGCTAATTTAGATGTTCATTTCTCTACGAAAATAAAGTGCAAAACCTTCATTTGAATTTGTGGCCTTGACTTTGCAACAGTGATGAAACAAATCGAATCTGCATAATTTGCGATGGATTACATTACAAAACCCCGGCAATGTGCCACAAGACGAAATATACAATCAGGTTTGTTTAGTCCTTACCCTAACTAGGAAAACTCGAATAATAAAGAAAAAATCTACATCTAATGACGAGAGTGTTCTCCCTTTATCCTGCCATTTTCTGTGATATGTATTGTACCAAAATTATACTTTAAGTGGTCATTAAATTACAGATATAAGTATTGTTTTAACGCTCATAATAATGCACCTGGGTTTCATCCATAATAAGAAGTTGCAATATGAATATATATTGTGATCTCAGACGCGCACTGTATACTTATTCTCTCATTGCAATTTCGCTGCCATTGAACAAAAAGCTCATAACTGCAGCTTAAAACAAGCTGTTGTTACGAGTTTTTTTGTTGAAAAGCGACGATTTGCCTCATCGTCGTATCTCGTTGTCGAGGGAGTTATCGGCCTACATGGGCTTTACATTTGCGCATCTTTGTACAGTAGGCAATATTGTACAAACAAATATACGTGCCTAATGCCTTGCAATTCCTTCAACATCTAAATACATGTACATGTATATATAACAGATCTCTAACTAAACTACAATTTGCTGCTTTTCAACAAAAGAACTATTTACTGCAGCAGTTAGGAGGTTTGTTGAGAAGCGACTAAAATTAATATCCTCGTTGGTATCAAGCGTGTGGCTAGACCAAGCAGCGTCTTAAAGTTTCTCTAACGTGTTTTGCGACCAACGGATTCATAAACGACCACTAAGAGGCCTTCTACTAACATTTAAAGTGACTCGATGCTTTATTTCAACAATATCGATCATTTCCGGAGACAAGAGACATCAACGACGCCATGCATGCGACCATTATAGCCATTTGTATTAAGCAAGCTCGTAATTTAGATCATATTATATTTGCATTAAATGACATACCTGACTTGGTCACCAGTGCCAAAGGACGAAACGTCCTGAATGTTTAATAAACGATGGCGAGAAAGGTGCCAATAACGCCAATACAAAGTTCAATTGACATTTTTTAAAAATAATGTAACTTGTAAAATTTTGGACGTTAATGCAAACATGGAAATGAAAGATTCGTGCCCTGGTCAAAGATATACCATTTATTCATTTTTACGGGTACAGCTTTTGTATATTGCATGACAAAGTTTTCCAAATGATCTATATTTTGATTCCTTCATAAACATGGTCTGAAATGGCTATTCTAAGGAGCTAAATATTTTTGTGAATCCATAAATCATGGACCCATGGGTGTTACGTACAATAAGAGGTTACAGGCAAGCTTTGAGCAGAATTGTATGCAAAGTATACTTACAGAAGTATATCCCACGCGATTTAATTTCCCTTACTTTTTATGACCGTATATTACAGTAGGTTTTGCAATAAATCTAGAAAGGAAACACGGTTATCATAAGATAAGAGAATTTGTTTACAGAAAAAACATCGAATTAAGTATTTTATGGTTCAAGTAAGGGATATTACTTGGAATAAGAATAGGAAATTGCAGTTCTTTGATTCAATTATAGAAAATAATTGGAAAACAAATTCGTGTAGTATAATCCTAATAGGTTTTTCTTCTTTTTTATATTTTGAATTTCGGCTTTCATGGAAATTATTTTGCCTAGATTGAATTAAATAAACGTGAAAACAGAGAAATAAAAACAACCTGCGTGAAATCCTTTGAAACATATAAAACAACCGTTTTTTCAACCAATAACAAAAAATATAGTGCGCTTGCTTCTTTTCGTTGCTATGCAATGTAATATTTTCAGAAACAAGATCTTGATCATTACATTTCTGAAAGAGAAGCAAATGAAAATAGGACCACGCCAGTCCTTAATCGCTCACCTGAACTACAATTAAACTTGGTGAAAAATATTGACAAGGGAATATAACTCACGATGTGACATTTTGATCAAGCTGAAAATTACACTCATTCAAGATGTTTTTCTCTCCATCATCTTGCCAAATAATGTCTTGATTGGTCAATATATGTTGCTATCAAAGTGAACACAAAATTAAAAAACAACAATTATGTCAAATTTAAGGGAAGCAAATCTTGACATATAAGTTCGACAAAGCTGAAAAGCTACCTCACCCTAGATCTATTTTCTTTCCAAATTTTGCTTGGATTGGTCAATACTTGTTGACTATTTGAGTGAAAACGTTGAAACGTGGTTAATTTGGCCGTAGCCGTTACGATTTCGCTTTCTGGTCGGTTGGGACAATATTGCGGAAAAAGTATCATGAGTTATCTAATATGTCATATATCCGATGAAAGAGCTCGATAAGGCGGGTTACATGCAGCGAACCGCTTGAAAATTGATACAGAAATAACAGGGTTATTGCAAAATGTCTTACCTGAAGCGAGGCGAGTTGGCATCAAATTTTGTGCAAAAAATAGACTGAGTTTACCGTTATGTTTTGATAAACCGTCGGTTTTGTTATAACACCTCCTAACTACGGTTTGATTCAAGCCGTAGTTACGAGATTTTATAACAACACCAACGAAATACTATTTATTTGTCCGAAATTACGTCACGGTTTACTTGATAAAATCGTTCCCTATTGTCGGTAGTCGTTATCCATCCCATCATGCACAATCCCCACCGTGAATAGTAGTAAATATTGATGGTGAACAATCCTGGGCGGAATAATGTATAATAGATTCACAATTAAACGAGAATATTTTTAGTTGTTTTGATAAAGCAATTCAACTGTAATTATTCTCGTTTAATTGTGAATCGATTATAGATAGAACATTGTAATAATATTTTTCATTTTACTTATAAAACACTTTAAGGTTTACAAACTGAGAATGAAAACACCACTTTCTAGCCAAACGAAATGCATCAAATTACACACACTGTCTTGTAAATACACTTCATATAAGTTGATTCACCATGCCCGATTTCAAGATTATGCTTCAAGAGGAAAATAATTTACAAATATTATTTTACTCTATATTCATATGCAAGGGAGGTAATTTTGAACATTTTTGTCAAATATTTCCATAAGTATGCATTAATTCAAAATTCTAAACCATACAAAATGCTTTTGTTTGTATTTTGAATGGAAATGTAACACAGTTTAGGAAATACTGGCACTTTTCAAATTTCGCCTCTGACTCTGCATTTCATTCTCAGTTCGTAAACCTTAATAGTCAAACTTTCGAATCTTGTGACTTGAAATAGCTGATATCATTGAATGGTATTCATTTAGAACATTATAATACAGATGAAAAGTTCAAAGGGATGCAGATGTAATTATTGGGGAATCTCTTAAACCAGACTGCATTTCAACAATTTGTAAGTGCAATCAGATCTAAAATCAGTCTGATATTAAGGCGACGAAATCTATCACTCGTAGATGTTATAACACGGACAATAGTTCATTTTCTCTTTCTTGGGGAAAAATTGAAGATAAGAGAACATTTAGAAACTATAGGTAATTATGAGCGGAAATGAATAATTTTAGAATCAAGGAAAATTACTGAAGATAAACTTTTGACCAGACGATTCCATAATAATCATAATAATTATGATTCTCAATTCTATGTAGGGGGTGGCCTTTATATCGCCGCTTTTCAACAGAGCCTCGTAACTGCAGCTTGTTTTAATTTAATTGAAAAGCATCTATGATCTCGTATATATTTTAGAAGTTTGGAGAAAAGTAGAGCATTTTACTTAAACAAGTACTGATTATAGTTGTAGACATGACACATTTATGTAACCCATTACCAAACGGCAAAATGTTAGGGTGGTCCACATCAAAAACTGCAACAAGGACAAAATGGATGTTATTGCAGATAGGATTTGTGTGAAAATTGGCACAGAAAATATTGAGACAAAAGTAGAAACTGCTGGTTATCGGCAGTAACTGTTTCTTCTTTTGTATCAATATTTTCCCAAGCCCTGTCCATTAGGGACGTCAAAACCAAGTCTTTTTTGGGAAAGGGTTAGGTCAGGATTCTTGCTCTCTAGCATATGCATGCACCTACATACACACATGTATACGTAATCTCATATAAGTAAACCTAGGCATGGCACCTTTTCCGCCTTTGATTTCTTTTCATTTTTAGGAATTGTGTACATTGAAAGACCCCAAACGAAATTGGAAAAAAAGTCAGGGTACCTAGGCTACCCGTTCTTGTTTCAGCATTGGTGTTTTAGCTGCCTATGAATATGAGTTACGAGAAATTATTAATGTGTTTAACTCTTTCCCAAACGACAAAACTTTAGGGTGGTACAATTCAAACGCTACTGAAGATGACAATATTGATGTTGTTAAAGATAGAACTTGTGTAGAATATAGCTCAGAAATTATTGAGACAAAAGATGAAAAGTTCTGCTAGTTATCAGCAGTTTCTCCATTTGTCTCAATGTTTTTTCAAGCCTTTTCTATTAGGGACGTCAAAACCAGGGGCCCGTATTACTAACGATCGTACGTTCGATTTTGGTCGCAGAAGATAGAACTTGTGTAGAAAATAGCTCAGAAATTATTGAGACAAAAGAAGAAACTGCTTGTTATCAGCAGTTTCTCCCTTTGTCTCAATGTTTTTCCAAGCATTTTCTATTAGGGACGTCAAAACCAGGTCTTGTTTGGGAAAGGGTTAATATATAGCAAGTTATTCTGGAATGAATTATAAACGAATATCTCTAGTGATAATGTACTAAAACATATTTTTGTATCAATTTCTTTAATATCTGTTTTCAAAAGTCGAAAATATCGCATTTTTGAAGGCAGGAAAAAAACATGAAACACTTTCCAAGGAAATTTTGCATCATTAGCTCGATTTGAAAAACGTTTCCCATTGGGTTTTCTTTTTTGCGACATGGTTTTCCAAAGAGCTCTTTGCACACACAAATCAGCCAACCTCTGTGTACAAATAAACATTTTTTTTGCTTTCGCAACGAATTAGGATAATTATGACAAAAACTTTATTTTCAGAATAGTTTTAGCAGATGTCCTCGTTTACATGAAGGAATACTTCATCTGACATTTACTGCATGCTTTAAAAAATATATAAAAGAGGATAATAAGCATTGTACATTCCATAAAAAGTAATTACACATTTGCTGTCGCGGAATAAACATGTACTCATTTTACCGCTCTCCATGGTCACGTAATTCTTTATCCTAATAACATTTTTATATACATGTAATGTATTGTCATGTTCCTTAACCCATTACTGCACAATGACGCCTTTTGACTCCCTCAGAAGAAAAGGCATGGGAAAACTTTGTAGAAAATGAAGAAATTGCTTGTTACAAGCAATTTCTTCATTTCCCACAATGCTTTCTACCCAAAAGACCAAAACATTTTAAATTTCATGCACTTAAAATTGTCGTCTGCAACTTCTTTGAATTTGGAACACCCCAAACTTTTGTCGTTTGGGAAAGGGTTAAATGTTGTGTCAACCTAGAGCAGCAATTTACCATGAAAAAGGGCTAATTTAGTTGTTTATTTCTCGGAAAATGCAGTGCAAAACATTCATTTGAATTCGTGGCCTTGACTTTGTAACATTGATGAGACAAATCGAATCTGCATTATTTGCGATGATTTACATTACAAAAACCCGACAATGTGCCACAAGACGAAATATACGATCAGGTCTGTTTAGTTATTACCCGAACAAGGACAACTGTAATAATAGAGAAAGAAATCTACATCTAATGACGAAATTAGTTCCCCATTATCCTGCCATTTTCTGTGATATGTTTTGTACCAAAATTATACTTTAAGCGAACATTTAATGACAATGACAGATATAAGTATTGCTTTCACGCTCATAATAATGCACCTGGATATCGTCCACAATAAGAAGTTGCAATATGAATCTATCTTGTGATCTCAGACGCGACACTGCATACTGATGTAGCCTAATGCTCTTATTGCCATTTCGCTGCTATTGAACCAAAACCTCGTAACTGCAGCTTAAACCAAGCTGTTGTTACGAGTTTTCGTTGAAAAGCGACAATTTGCTCATCGTCGTTGCTCGTCTTCGAGGAAGATCTCGGTCTACATCCATCCCATCATGCACAATCCCCACCGTGTAAATATTTATTGTGAATCCATAAATTACACGGTGGGGATGGATAACGACTACCGACAATAGGGAACGATTTTATCAAGTAAACCGTGACGTAATTGCGGACAAATAAATAGTATTTCGTTGGTGTTGTTATAAAATCTCGTAACTACGGCTTGAATCAAACCGTGGTTACGAGATGTTATAACAACATCGGCGGTTTATCAAAACATAACGTTAAACTCAGTCTATTTTTTGCACAGAATATGATGCCAACTCGCCTCGCTTCAGGTAAGACATTTTGCAATAACTCTGTTGTTTCTGTATCAATTTTCAAGCGGTTTGCTGCATGTATCCCGCCTTATCGAGCTTTTTTCATCGGATGTATGACATCAGATAACTCATGATACTTTTTCCGAAATATTGTCCCAACCGACCAGAACGCGAAATGGTAACGACTACGGCCAAATTAATCACGCTTCAGGTAAGAATTTGTGCAATAACTTTCTTATTTCTGCGTCAATTTTCATGCGGTTTGTTGCATGTACTCCGTCTTATTGAGCCCCTTTCTCAGATGTATTATTTATCTGGAACTTCCCTGTACTTTTCTCAAAAACCGATCCCAACCGACTAGAAAAAGGGCCTGAATTTTTTGTCGTTTTTCTGGTCGGTTGGGATCAATTTTTGGACAAAGTACAAAGATTCTACAAACAAGTCATATATCCGAGGAAAGAGCTCACTAATGCGGGGTACATGCAACAAACCGCTTGAAAATTGGAGCAGAAATAAGAAAATTATTGCACAATTTCTTACCTGAAGCGAGGCAAATTTGTCCGTATACTCCGTATTCGTTATCCATCCCATCATGCACAATCCCCACCGTGAATTATGGAACCATGGGTGTTACAATAAGAGGTTACAGGCTAGCTTTGAGCATTATTGTATGCAAAGTATACTTACAGAATGCTACGGTCACAAATCACTAAATGCCACCGCCCGGCGTGATAACTGCCAGTTTTTGTATAAATTCGGCCGGTGGCAGCCCTGCGGCCGCCCTGCGGCAGGCAACATCGGCAGGCGGCAGTTGGCATTTAGGACGCCGCTAGGTGGCAGTTACAATTTTAACAAACAGTTAAAATTCTAACTGCCACCGCCCGATTTTTTTCAATTTTGCAAGTCGCCCTGCCACCGGCCGGGTGCATTTCGAAGTCGCGCGGTGGCTGTCAAGTGGCAGGCGGGCCGCAGCGCGATTTTTACTCGGTCTTGGTGCATGAAGGTCTTCGAAAATCGTAACTGCTACTTTCCTTCACCCGGTCTGCCGCCGTTATTCCATTGACATGCCACCGGCCGATTTCTAAATATCTGCCGACGGCAGGGTGGAGATCGAAAGGCAGCAGGGAGGCGGCCGTTGGTATTGGAAGGTGGCAGGACGGCGATCTACCGAGTGCAGACTCGGACCCTGAATATAAATTAGGAAACATTCATCCGATACACAATATTACAGTCATGGCGGTTGTAGTAGCTCCAAGACTTAGAGACCTTCGAATCGCCGAATTAAGATGACGACTCGGGAGAATCGAGCGCATACAATGTTGCTGTTGACTTTCCTGCTGCTTTTATTAGGCGGCATTTTCACAATTCCTACTGTAGGCTTTAGCTATTTTGAGAACAATGTTAACTTTTGAGAGCAGTCAAGATTTTAAATTCCTCGGAAACTAGCCTGCCGCCGTCAGATTATCGGGCGGGTGCCGGGCGGTGGCAGTTAGAACGCGCGATTGCCGGCCGGTGGCACGTGAAATATTGAAGGTCGCCCGGCGGTGGCAGTTTAAAGCTGACAGTGGCAGGGTTGCCACCTGACTGCCACCGGCCGACATCCTGATGACGACACGCGCACCTTGTACCTTTGAAACCGCCTGCCGCCGCGCGGGCCCCGTCAGGCGGCATTTTAGTGGCAGTTATTTATGACCACTCACAGCGATTCGTAAAAAAATCGCCCGGTGGCATTCGAGTTTAGGAATTCGCCGAAGTAAAAAAATCGAGCGGTGGCAGTTTCACATTTAGTGATTTGTGACCGTAGCAGAAGTATATCCTGTACAATTTAATAGGAATTAATTTATGCTAAGAATAGATTGGATTTTCCGTTATGTTTTGATAAACCATCGGTGTCATTATAAAATCTCGTGACTACAGCTTGATTCAAGCCGTAGTACGTGATTTGATAACAACACCCACGAAATACAATTTGTTTGTCCGAAATTAAGTCACGCTTTACTTGATAAAATCGTTCCCTATTTCCCTCACTTTTTATGACCGTATGTTACAGTAGGTTCTGCAATAAATCTAGAAAGGAAATACGGCTATCATAAAATAAAAGAATTTGTTTACAGAAAAACATCGAATTAAGTATTTTATGGTTCAAGTAAGGGATATTACTTGGAATAAGAATCGGAAATTGCAGTTCTTTGATTCAATTATAGAAAATAATTGGAAAACAAATTCGTGTAGTATAATCCTATTAGGTTTTTCTTCATTTTTATATTTTGAATTTCGGCTTTCATGGAAATTATTTTGCTTAGATTGAATTAAATAAACGTGAAAACAGGGAGACAAAAATAACCTGCGTGGAATCCTTTGAAACATATAAAGCAACCTTTTTTTAATCGAAAACGCAAATTATGTGTTTGCTTCTTCCCGTTCCTATGCAATTAATACAATACATGTATTTTCAGAAACAAGATATTGATCATTACGTTTTAGAAAGAGAAGCAAATGAAAATAGGACCACGACAGTCCTTAATCGCTCTCACGAACTTCAATGATACTTGGTAAAAGATATTGACAAGGGGACATAACTCACGATATGATATTTTGATCAAACTGAAAATTACACTCAGTCAATATGATTATTGTCTCCATCATCTTGCCAAATTTTGTCTTGATTGGTCAACATGTGTCGCTGTCAAAGTGAAAACAAAATTGAAAACAAAAATTTTGTCAAATTTAAGGGAAACAGATATTGACATTTACGTCCGACCAAGCTGAATAGCTACCTCACTCTAGATCGATTTATTTCAAATTTTGCTTGGATTGATCAATACTTGTGGCTATCAGAGTGAAAACGTTGAAACAACAAAAATATCAGGGGCACATAACTAAGACGGTGAAATAATCATCGAACAGTGCCGAATACTGAAGCTTTTTTGACGTCAGATCCCAGCAGTAATGAAATTTGATATTTTCTGGACTTTATCCAATAGATATATGTTCTTTGTAAAAAAGATATAGTTGTCCTAAAGATATTTATTTAATAAAATTACGTTGTTTGGGAAATGGTTTAGTGTCACTTAAAACGTTAAATATGTTGGTGTACAGACATATTTTCACGTTGTCTCAATTAATTTTATAATGTTTCTTGCCATAATTTCGTTAAGGTTTATTTCTGTACGGAAGCCCCAATTTAGTATCTCAATTTAATTTATAGCGTCTGAACGAGATTGTGCAATTCCAACTAATCTTAATGTCGTTGCTTTTCAACAAAAACTCGTATCTGCAGCTTGAAACAAGCTGCAGTCACGAGGTTTTTGTTAAAAAACATCGATTTTCCAGTCATCAACTTTATCATCGTATTGGGTACAAACGCACTTTTGATCTTCACTTTTTTCTTAATCCGATAGCAACATGTTGTAACAATTACTGAACTAGTAATCAACAATTCATGCCATTAGTTCATTAAAGGGACATCATATTCCAATTTCATTTTTTAAAGTATCTCTTGATGCAAAGATTGGTTACTCTAATACGTGGAATGCTATCAGTTTATTGAAGTTGTTATTTAAAAGCAAAACATACGACTTGAAAGTTGAGACGGAAATGAAGAATTCTACATAAATCTGAACTGTTGTCCACAACAATTTGTTTAATCTTAGCTAAAACGTGAACGGTGCATTATTTTGGCTTGAAGTTTTCAGACAATATGCTCTTTTAGATAAAAATAAAATTAGAATTTATGAATAGATAAATATGAAATGTCACTTAAAAATTGTCAAATTACTGATTCTATTGGCCTGACATATATCTGATATTCAATATGAGATTCTATTCATCAATATCGCTCAATACATTGCGCAGGTGTCCTGTCCGACCCAAGCACATAATTAGATGGCAATGGCAAATAATTTTGTGCTAAAAATGTAATTGGTTTACCGTGGTGTTTTGATAAACCGTCAGTGTTGTTACAAAATCTCGTAACTACGGCTTGAATCAAGCCGTAGTTACGAGATTTCATAACACCCACGAAACAGTATTTGTTTGTCCGAAATTACGTCACAGTTAACTGGATAAAATCGTTCCCTATTTCAACTTAGGCATTCAATGTACAAGAAAAACGGTATATGATTGATTTAAGCTGCAGTTATGAGGGTTGTTTTTTGTTAAAAAGCGACGATATACATTTGGAGTCTTAAATCAGCCCAACTGGCACCTTGAAAGTCAATGGAAAACGAATGATATCAGAAGTACAGTTCTTCTGTCAGCGGGACCATTATTACTGTTCAGCTTACATCGCTTACGACATATTCTACATGTATATAAATATGAACTGTAGTCCACAGCAATTTGTTCAATTTTAACACAAAAATATAAATTTCTCGTAAACGGCGCAATATTTTGGCTTGAAATTTTCAGAATTTTGATAAGGAAATAATATGCTCTTTCAGATAAAAATAAAAGTAAAATTTATGACAAAAATTCTGAAATGTCACTTTAAAAGGGTCCATGCCGTGTTGTCGGAGGTAAACATATATTCTGGAAATACCGCATGGCATTGTTTGCTTGCATAGATACATGTAGATTAATTCTGTCCAAGAAAATTACAAATAAAGCTCATTAAAGTGACATTTCACATTTATTTCAATTCTTAAAAGTATGTCTTGATGCAAAGATCGTTTATTCTGATGTATAGAAATGCTGTCAGTTTTTTAAGTTGTTATTTATAAGCGAAAAATACGCCTTTGAAGTTAAGACAGAAACGACATGTTCTATATAAATATGAACTGTTGTCCACAACAATTTGTTAAATTTTAGCATAAAAATGTATATTTCTCGTAAACGGTCCAATATTTTGGCCTGAAATTTTCAGAATTTTCACAAGAAAACATGCTCGTTTAGATAGAATAAAAGTAAAATTTATGTAAATATAGTTGTGAAAAGTCACTTTAAGACCTTCTAGATCAAATCTGTTTATTACTGTTTAACCTTTAAAGTAATATTCATTGGAGTCTAGGCCTTAAGGTAGAAGACCCACAATGAGCACCAAACAGCCAGCGGCGAAACGTAAAAAAATCAAATAATTCCTAAACTGTGTTACATTTCCATTCCAAATATGAACATATTATGCATTTTGTATGGTTTAGAATTTTGAATTCATGCATACTTACGATAATATTTGACAAAAATGTTCAAAATTACCTCCCTTGCATATGAATATAGAGTAAAATGATATTTGTAAATTATTTTTTTCTTGAAGCATAATCTTGAAATCTGGCACGGTGAATCAACTTATGTGAAGTGTATTTACAAGTGTTTGTAATTTGATGTATTTCGTATGGCTAGAAGTTGTGTTTTTCATTATGGGTCTTCTACCTAAATAATAGTGAAAAGTGGTACATGTATCAGCGCTCAAATTCCTTTTTGCCCTAGATAAAGCACTGCGCCACACAATAATGCAAACTATGACTGTCCTCGTGTTGTTCTGATCCCTGAAATACCTAGCATGGTGCCTGTAATAAAGAATTATAGAGCTTGTGAATGAAATACTGGAACGGTTAGAAAACCCAGAAGCGTCGGTATAATGTCGTTTTATCGTTGCATTAAAATCAATTTGTTGTATGAGAAATTTGATATTTTTAACGTTTCTAGAAGTATAGAATAATAAGCTTTTTGAGAAATTACATTGGATTATAATGTCCCAACAGACCAATTCTGATCTGGCGAAGTAGTCAGCTTTATTTGATAAAATAATATTAAAGCATTTTTATTGTGTTTTATAACGTATTTGTTGATTGCACATCTTTTTCTAGACGAAGTTTCTTTCTCCTAATTTTGAATATACGTGTACTGAATCTGAATAGAGCGAAATTGCGAAGCACAATACCAAAATGCGCCCGTTATTCTTAATAAACAACGGCACATTTTGACGCATCTAATAGAAACATACAATGCTCAAATAAATTACGTAAACACACGAGTTGAAATCATTTTTATATGCACGTCGAACACAGGACGTATTATGGGATCACCCGTGGCGTCCGGGCGTTTGGACGGTGTCCACTTCTTTGTCCGTAGCATAACTCTGTCACCTGAAGTCCGATTGACTTTAAACTTGGCAGTAATATACTTATCATCTATACGGATTTCAGTGCACAAGAACAATAACTACTTGGCCTTTTGTTTTAGTTATTGCAATTTGTTGTTTTTCATACTTGAATCTTGTCCGGAGTTTATCTCTAAAAGTATATTACATGTAGCTAGGATCATGAAACTTTATGGGTATATAGATCTCACCAAGGGGGAGTGCAGTGCACAAGAACCATAAGTCTACCTAGCCTATATGTTGAGTTATTGCCCTTTGTTGTTTTCATACCTGAATCTTGTCCAGGGCATATCTCGAAAAGTATAATAGCCAGGACCATGAAACTTTGACCAACCCGCTCCCCCTGTCGACATAAAGCAATGTTACGGGCGTATCTTGTGACAGTTTGACACTTTGTTTAATTTGGCAAAGTTTCTTTACGAGGCAAGTAATCTCGGGAACAATAACTTAATATTAGAATTAATGGCTTATGTCAATAATTTTATACTTTTTCATCATTTTCTTCTCCTACATTATGTTGGCATATTTTTATTTTTGGCTTACAGTAATGTCTATGAAGACAATTTCAAGAGTTATCCCAATTGAAGGTCATATGACATTTAAAAAAGGGACATTGGCGAAAACGCCGATTCACATTCTGCAAAGCCACGGTGGATAATCAGATGACTCAGAATTTTAGAAAATCTTCAATAATTTTGTTAATACTTGAACAAATTGAATTCGGTTTGAAGCAGAGAATGTAAGAAAAGGCCAAAAATAAGCTGAACGGGGTAGATTTTTGAAAAATCAACTGATAAAAAAGTTATTGAAGATAAACCAAAATTTTTGTTTATCTTCAATAACTTTGTTATCATTTGATTTTTCAAAAAGTCAACCCGTCCATCTCATGCGTGAAATCTGTCCACCTTCTCTTCGAATTCAAATTGGTCCAGTATTAACAAAATTATTTGAAGATTTTCTGAAATTGTTGCATCACGTGATTATCCACCGTGATAGCATATGGTAAATATTTCGATAAATGAGGTGGCAATACGGTCTGAGTAGAATTTAGAATGTACAGACGCAAAAACACAAGCAATAGAAATAAGAATTTGTGTTCCTTTAACTACTGTGGTTTTGGCAGACATTGATACAGTGTTTTGAATAAGTTACATGGATGTCCAACATGTATTTCTATATACGTGTATAACAGTGTTTACGCTAAAGATATATCTTGATATTTTGTATTAACTGCTGACCATAGTATGAAAATGGGTCTAGTGTCAGAAGGTCAACCTGTGTGAAAAATGATTACAAAGCATGCTAATGGAACATTCGTTTTCTGGACAAAATGTAAAAATAGAATAACATACAAACAGGGTAAGAATCAGGTGCAATAAAGCTATTTATGATGGAGCATAATCACGGTGTATATCGATTATCGGAAATACTGAGTCACGTGATTATACACCGTGATAATTGATTTCTTTCTTTGAAATTATTACGCGGTCCGTTTTACATTTCTAAATGAGTAACAAAAAGAAACCACAATATTGTAACAAAATCCCTATAAAAGAATAGATCCCGAAAATACAAGAAATTATTTGTCGCCTTAAGAAATCAGACAGAAATAATTTGATTTCTCTTGATCATAACATGGAGAAAATTAACTTTCGTGTTGAAGACGAGTGTGATCCATCATGCTAAAAGGGTTTCTTTTTATGTAAAATCCAGAAAACTAAATTTCGAAAAACAGAGCAGTTATAACAGACACCAATAAGTTGTCGCATTTGGAAAAGAAGCATAATACTAATATTGGATAAACAATTTAGATATCAGATGAAGTCTCAATCCTAATCAGTTATGCTAATAATCACCTCATATCTAATTACCTTAATGTTTCCCCAAGCCATATCGAGTAGAGACGCCATAGTTATGTCTAGTTTGGTTAACCCTTTCCAAAACAAGACCTGCCTTTTACGTCCCAAATGGAAAAGGCTTGGGAAAACATTGAAACAAAAGAAGAAACTGCTTATAATCAGCAGTTTCTCCTTTTCGTCTCAATATTTTCTGTGCCATATTTTACACAAATCCTCTCTTTAATAACACCTATTGTGTCATGTATGGCAGTTTCTGAAGTAGATCACCCTAATATCTTGTCATTTGGGAAAGGGTTAAGAGTTAAGTCTCTTGTAGCTCCTGTAGGACGACACCATAGATCCTGGTGAAACTGTACATATCGCAACGTTTCAACAAAACCCTCGTAACTGCAGCTTAAAACAAGCTGTAGTTACGAGATTTGTATGGACAAGCGACGATACACATAGGTCGAACAAGGTACTTAGTGATCCCAGGCATCTCAGACAGTCTCAGACAGTATTCAACGCTTTCCCAAACAAGACATGGCGATGACCTCCCTAAAAGAAAAGACGCATGAAACATCACAAAAGAAGAAACTGTTGATATCCAGCATTTCTAATCGTTTGGCTCATTGTTTTCTGTGCTGTACTATACATACATGTAAATTCTATCGTTAACATTATCCATGTTGTCGCCTGCAGAAACCTTCGAATTTGACCACCCTGACATTTTAGCGTTTGACAATGGGACAATGTTCACCGAATCTATATTTTATCAACCTTGTCCTATTGTTCATCTGGAGAGTACTTGTTGGCCTACATGTATTTTACTCGTAGATGTTATAGCTCGGGCAATAGCACATCTTCTTTATCTTGAGGGAAAATGGAAGAAAAGAAAACAACATGTCGTCGCTTTTCTACGAAAACCTCGTATCTGCAGCTTAAAACAAGCTGCAGATTAGAGGTTTTCGTAGAAAAGCAGCGATGTAATGTGAACGGAAATGAAAAAAATGAGTCAAGGAAAATGACTGAATATAAACTTTTGACCACACGATTCCATAATAAGTATAATAATTATGTATCAATTTTACGTACGGCTTGGGTTGACCTTTATAGGTTCATAAAGAAGTAGTTCTAACATTTTACTTAACAGATACTAATTATAGTCGTAGACATCACATTATTATATTTATTTAAGTTAAGATTTTTCCTCACTAGCATATGCAAACACGTACATACACACATGCATATGCGCATTCTCATAAGTAAATTTAGGACTGAAAGCGCACTTTTTGCCGCCGTTGTTTTTTTATTACTTTTATGAATGTTGTATATATTGATAGACCACGAACAAAATAAAAACAAAAGTGAGGGTACCTAGGCTACCCGTGCTTGTTTCAGCATAAAAAAACTGACTTTGACTATGCGCAACGAGAAACTACTAAAATGTCTAGATATTTATATATAGCAAGTTATTCTGGAATGATAATGTAGAATTGAATATCTCTAAACATGAAGTGATAATATACTAAAACGTTTCTGTTGCTAGGTATTTTTTTGTGTCATTTTCTAGAATATGTATGTTTTTAAAAGTCGAAAGGATTGCGCTTTTGTAGGCAGGAACAAATATGCAACCCTTCCCAAGACAGTTCGCATCATTACTTTGATTTGTAAACATTTTTCCCATTGGATTTTTTTATTTTGCGACTTTTAAGATGTTTGAAAGAGCTTTCAATACACAAAATATCAGCCCACCTCCTCCTGCAACCAACTTGTTTTAGCGTATGCTAGTTATGACAAAAACTCTATGTGACCCATCACGCTAACAGGGACCTAGGTTATCGGATGTGTGAAAAATATCGACCCTAGCCAGTCTGCGCAGTCCGCGCAGCCAGACTAGGGCCAATACTTTTCACTTGTATACATGTACTTTTCTGAATCTGGAATGTTTTACCCATCTGACTATTTGTCCATTTTTCGCATACAGTATCTGGTGGACCTCTGCTGAGTCTGACAAGTTTGTCAGAATTTGAATTTTTGGAGTTGGGATAAGGTCTGTTACAACGCGTTTTGTAATAAACCTGCAAAATGTAATAAGTGTTACAAAACGCGTTGCGATGACATGAAATGTAATAAAATTCTGTACAACGCGTTATGTAATAAAGTCGCAATATGTAATAACTTTTATCACCGACCCAAAGTTTGTTCAAAACTTGATGCCGTTAATTGAGTGGGAAGGAAGATGGCATGAAAATGGCGATTTCGACATTATTTTCTAGGCAAATATTAGAAGATCATAGTGAGAAAACGAAATTTTGATATCGACAAATGCCACATTTTTATCACATTTCTAACTGTATATTGATTCAAATCAGTTATTTCTTATCATTATAATGCAAGAAATTGATAATGAAAAAGTTGAAAAAAGTTTATTACAAAACGCGTTGCGATGACATGAAATGTAATAAAAATTATGTACAACGCGTTTTGTAATAAAGTTGCATTATGTAATAAAAAATTTTCACCGACGAAATTTTCCTTCCAAATTTGATGCTGTTGATTGAGTGAGAATGTTGAAGGCAAGAAAAGGGTCGATTTCAACATAATTTTCTATGCACATGTTCTAAGATCATAGTGAAAATATGAAATTTTGATATAAAAAAATTGGCTCCTTTTTTAAATTTCTAACTGTATATTGATTCAAATAAGTTATTTCTTATCATTATATTGCAAGAAATTGACAATGAAAAAGCTGAAAAAAGTTTATTACAAAACGCGTTGCGATGACATGAAATGTAATAAAATTCTGTACAACGCGTTTTGTAATAAAGTTGCATTATGTAATAACATTTTTTCACCGACGAAATTTTCCTTCCAAACTTGATGCCATTGATTGAGTGAGAATGTTGAAGGCAAGAAAAGGGTCGATTTCAACATAATTTTTTATGCACATGTTCTAAGATCATAGTGGAAATATGAAATTTTGATATAAAAAAACTGGCCCTTTTTATAAATTTCTAACTGTATATTGATTTAACTTATTTCTTACCATTATAATGCCAGAAATTGATAATGAAAAAGTTGAAAAAAGTTTATTACAAAACGCGTTGGGATGACATGAAATGTAATAAAATTCTGTACACCGTAATTTAAAGTCGCAATATGTAATAACTTTTTTCACCCACCCAAAGTTCGTTCAAAACTTGATGCCGTTAATTGAGTGGGAATGAAGAAGGCATGAAAATGGCGATTTCGACACCATTGTCTATGCAGATATTCAAAGATCATAGTGAGAAAACGAAATTTTGATATCGACAAATGACACCTTTTTTATCAAATTTCTAACTGTATATTGATTCCAAAAAGTTACTTTTTATCATTTTATCGCTAGAAATTGATTACGGAAAATTTGAAAAATGTTTATTACAAAACGCGTTGCGATGACATGAAATGTAATAAAATTCTGTACAACGCGTTTTGTAATAAAGTTGCAATATGTAATAACTTTTTTCACCGACGAAAGTTTCGTTCAAAACTTGATGTCATTGATTGAGTGAGAATGTTGAAGCAAGAAAAGGGCGATTTTAACATAATTTCAATGCACATTTCATGTCATCGCAACGTGTTTTGTAATAAACTTTTTTTCAACTTTTTCATTATCAATTTCTTGCATTATAATGATAAGAAATAACTTATTTGAATCAATATACAGTTAGAAATATATAAAAGGAGCCAGTTTTTTATATCAAAATTTTATATTTTTACTATGATCTTAGAACATGTGCATAGAAAATTATGTTGAAATCGACCACTTACTTGCCTTCATCATTCTCACTCAATCAACGGCATCAAGTTTGGAAGGAAAATTTCGTCGGTGAAAAAATGTTATTACATAATGCAACTTTATTACAAAACGCGTTGTACATAATTTTAATTACATTTCATGTCATCGCAACGCGTTTTGTAATAAACTTTTTTCAGCTTTTTCATTATCAATTTCTTGCAATATAATGATAAGAAATAACTTATTTGAATCAATATACAGTTAAAAATTTAAAAAAAGGAGCCAGTTTTTTTTATATCAAAATTTCATATTTTCGCTATGATCTTACAACATGTGCATAGAAAATTATGTTGAAATCGACCCTTTTCTTGCCTTCAAGATTCTCACTCAATCAACGGCATCAAATTTGGAAGGAAAATTTCGTCGGTGAAAAAATGTTATAACATAATGCAACTTTATTACAAAACGCGTTGTACATAATTTTTATTACATTTCATGTCATCGCAACGCGTTTTGTAATAAACTTTTTTCAACTTTTTCATTATCAATTTCTTGCATTATAATGATAAGAAATAACTTATTTGAATCAATATACATTAGAAATGTGAAAAAAATGTGGCATTTGTCGATATCAAAATTTCGTTTTCTCACTATGATCTTCTAATATTTGCCTAGAAAATAATGTCGAAATCGCTATTTTCATGCCTTCTTCCTTCCCACTCAATTATCGGCATCAAGTTTTGAACGAACTTTGGGTCGGTGATAAAAGTTATTACATATTGCGACTTTATTACATAACGCGTTGTACAGAATTTTATTACATTTCATGTCATCGCAACCCGTTTTGTAACACATATTACATTTTGCAGGTTTATTACAAAACGCGTTGTAACAAAGGTCCCTTTTAGATTGACGGGTCACATATTTTAAGAATATTATCTAGCAGATGTCTGTATGTACATCAAGTAATGCTGTACTTTACATTCACTACATGTTTATGTCCCCTTTCGAAGAAAATTGGGGTATATTGTTTTGCAAGTGTCGGTCGGTCGGTCGGTCGGTCGGTCGGTCGGTCTGTCCGTAGACCAAACCTTGTCCGGAGCATAACTCGAAAAGTATTAAAGGTAGAATCATGAAACTTCACAGGTGGATAGATCTCATTATGGAGAGGTGCAGTGAACAAGAACCGTAACTCTGCCGATCAAATGTTTTGAGTTATTTCCCTTTGTTGATTTTATAACTTGATTCTTGTCCGGAGCATAACTCAAAAAGTATGTAAGGTAGAATCATGAAACTACACAGGTAGATAGATCTCATTATGGAGAGGTGCAGTGCACAAGAACCGTAACTGTACCGATCAAATTTTTGGAGTTATTGCCCTTTGTTGATTTTATAACTTGATTCTTGTTCGGGGCACTACTCAAAAAGTATGTAAGGTAGAATCATGAAATTTTACATGTGGATAGATCTCATTATGGAGAGGTGCAGTGCACAAGAACCGTAACTCTGCCGAACAAGTTAATTGAGTTATTGCCCTTTGTTGATTTTATAACTTGATTCTTGTCCGGAGCATAACTCAAAAAGTATGTAAGGTAGAATCATGAAACTACACAGGTAGATAGATCTCATTATGGAAAGGTGCAGTGCACAAGAACCGTAACTCTGCCGATCAATTTTTTGAGTTATTGCCCTTTGTTGATTTTATAAGTTCATTCTTGTCCGGAGCACTACTCAAAAAGTATGTAAGGTAGAATCATGAAACTTTACAGGTGGATAGATCTCATTATGGAGAGGTGCAGTGCATAAGAACCATAACCTTGCTGATCAACTTCTTGGAGTTATTGCCCTTTGTTGATTTTTTCACTTAATTCTTAACCTTGCCTATATCTCAAATATTTTTACTCATACAGCCTTGATATCTCACACACAGATACCTCCTATCAACATCATTCACAATTGACCATGATCTTGGACCTTGTGACCTTGACCTTGGAGTTTGACCTACTTTAAAGAAAATTAAACCGGCCATATATCTCATGACCTATTACACATACAGCCTTGATAACTCACACATGGACACCTCCTACCGAGACCTTTCATAATTGACCATGACCTTGGACCTTGTGACCTTGACATTGGAGTTTGACCTACTTTTTAAAAACTTTAACCTGGCCGATATATCATGTCCTTTTACACATACAGCCTTGATATTTGACACATTGGAACCTCCGACCAAGACTTATCACATATATGACTATGACCTTGGATCTTGTGACACTGACCTTGGAGTTTGACCTACTTTAAAAAAAAATAAACAGGGCCTATATCTCATGTGCTATTACACATACAGCCTTGATATTTCACACATGGACACATCATACCAAGATCTTTCACATTTGACAATGACCTTGGACCTTGTGATCTTGACCTTGGACTTTTACCTACTTTTATAAAAACTTTAACCTAGCTGATATATCATGTCCTTTTGCATTTACAGCCTTGATATTTGACACATGGACACCTACGTCCAAGACTTTACACATTTGACCATGACCTTGTGACCTTGACCTTGGTGTTTGACCTTTTATAATACATTAACCTGGCCTATATTTTATGTCATTTTACACATACAGCATTGATATTTCACACATGGTCACTTCAAAACCAAGACAGTTCACTTTTGACCATGACCTTGGACCTTGACCTTGAAGTTTGACCTACTTTTAAAAAAAACTTAAACTAGGTCTCATGTCCTGTTACCTATACAGTCTCGATATTTTACACATAGACACCGCCTATCAAGACCTTTCACATTTGACCATGACCTTGACCTGTGTGACTTTTACCTTTGAATTTTACATACTTTTAGAAATCTTTAACCTAGCCTTTATCGTATGTCCTATTACTTCTACAGCCTTGAGATTTCTCACATAGACACCTCCTACCAAGACCTTTCACATTTGACCATGACCTTGAATATTGCAACCTTGACCTTGGAGTTTGACCTACTTTTAAAAAAACTTAAACCAGGTATATATATCATGTACTTTTACACATACAGCCTTGATATTTCACACATGGACACCTCCCACCAAGACCTTTCACATTTGACAATGACCTTGACCTTGGCATTTGGCCTACTTTTAAAAACTTTAACCTGGCCAATATTTCATTTTACTTTTACATATACAGCCTTGATAATTCACACATTGACACCTCCTACCAAGACCTTTCATATTTGACCATGACCTTGGACCTTGTTAACTTGACCTTGGACTTTGACCTCAAATGTAGGCCCTTGAGGGGGCATATATGTTTTACAAACATCTCTTGTTTACATAAACAAGGAATAATAAGCAAATCTCATTTAAAAAAATAAAATGGACATTTAATGCCAAAGAGTGAGCATTTTGCGGTCGCAGAATAAACACTAATAACCTTTCATTCAACCAACACATTTTTATACCTATGTGACCCGTCACACTAAATGGGACCTTATCAGAAGTTGATAAAAAAAATCCACATTTTGACAAATTTGTCAGACTCAGCACAGGTGAACCAGATGCTGTTTCACACTTCTTATAATGTCCCTTTTATCGTGACGGGTCACATATAATTGTAATATATTTTCATGTTAGATCTACTTCAATTTTATATCTTCAATTTTATGTCAATCTAGATCTCTATTTTTTACGTTGTAAATGGATTTTAGTTGTTCATTTCTCCGAAAAGACAGTGCAAATTCTTCATTTGAATTCGTGGCTTTGACTATGTAACATTGTACAGACAAATCGAATCTGCATAATTAGCGATGAATTACACCACAAATCAAAGTGCTGACAGCACTGTAATTGGACGTCTCTGATTGATTGAGCGGGATTGTACATGAACGAAAGATATTTTATTCATTCTTCTGTGTTTAATTCTATAAGATCGGTTTCGGACATACGAAATCGGCTTTAATACCAGAAAACTCTTCTCAGGCTTCAAATTGATTTGATTGCCGTTTCAAGACAACTGATTTGTCGCTATGAATAATCACTATTAATTTGATTACCAAATTCAATTAAGGCCATGCGATTAGCTTTTTTGTCTTCTTGTTTCGGTTTACTATGAGTATTGTCGTCAGTTATACTTTTCATGGATTTTATAAAGTACGCTACAAAGCAATTTATTCAAAATGTAAGCCAACGCGCTACATAAATGAAAGCCGCGATAGCTCACTTAGCAGAGCACTCACCTTGTACTCTTTACACATGTTATATCCGGAAGGCCCTGGGTTCGTATTCTACTCAGACATTGTTCTTTTTAATCATCTTTTTTATACGCCGCCGGAGGCGGACGTATATTGGCGTCATCTTCTCCGTCTGTCCGTCCGTCCATCCATCCGTCCGTCCGTACGTCCGTCCACTTTTCTTGTCAACGCAACTCCTCCTAAGTTTCTAGCTGGATCTTAATGAAACTTGGTCAATGTTATCACCTCAATTGGTAGATGTGCATGAAGGAAGGATTTTATGGTTCGTTGATTTTTGCCTGAGTTATGCCCCTTAAAAACTTAGTCTCTGGGGCTTATTGAAATTGCAGCCTTGTCAACACAACTCCTCCTAAGTTTCTGGCTAGATCTTAATGAAACTTGGTCAATGTTATCACCTCAATTGGTAGATGTGCATGAAGGAGTTATGCCCCCTTTAAACTTAGTCTGTGGGGCTTATTGAAATTGCAGCCTTGTCAACGCAAGTCCTCCTACGTTTATGGCTGGATATTAATGACACTTGGTCAATCACCTCAATTGGTAGATTTGCATGAAGGAAAGATTTTATGGTTCATTGATTTTTTCTAGAGTTATGCCCCCTTAAAACTTAGTCTCTGGGGCTGATTGAAATTGCAGCCTTGTCAACACAACTTCTTCTAAGATTCTGACTGGATCCTTATGAAACTTGGTGGATGTTATTACCTTAATTGGTAGATGTGCATGAAGTAAGGATTTTATGGTTCATTGATTTTTGCCTGAGTTATGCCCCCTTCAATCTTAGTCTCTAGGGCTTAATTATATTTCAGTCTCGTGAACGCATTTCCTTCCAGGTTTTTGACTGGATATTTATAAAAACCTTTTTGTGAACACAACTTTTTACAGGTTTTTGTGTGAATATTTATAAATCCTTGTCAATGTCATTTTTTTGTCTCAAGTTTTATAAGTGGCGGCGTATATTGTGACCATGGCACTCTTGTTCGACTTCTATCTCCACCATCGTTGGCGAAAAAACGACCGCAGTGAATCGATCTTAACACAAATTCAACGAAATAAAGTAATGAAACGCCGATCATTTACATACAATTCCGCTCAATCAATGAGAGGCGTCTAAATATAGTGCTCCAAGCACTTTGATTTTCATTCCTGTTTAGAGTAAAAAAAGAAAAAAAAACACGGTAGCAGTTTTCCCTGGTTGTAGTTACAAAACAAATTCAATACATACTTTTCCTGAAACAAAATACCAGATGAATTGGAGCACCTAACCATGGATTCCTCATACAAGTACTACCGCAGCATCCTTACATCTACAGATGTGCATAAAAAGAAGAAATTGGGAACGTGCCGTCGGGAAAATGGCAGTGGAGTACAATAAGCAATTTAAATCTTCATATCACTATCAACGAAAATTTGAGAATAGCAATGTCCCTATCTGTAAACATATTCATACGATCATCCAGGTACCATCTGTTGCAGACCCATTGCTTCATCTTCTTAGCTCAATACACGTAAACGGGCCTCTTAAACGAAATAAATACAGATCGCTGTCACTTAGTCTTATACTAGTAATAATCATTGTTGTCATGATCATCGATCAGTATGTAAATAGGTCATGATACTGTCGAATATCAGTGATACAGATGCTGGAGAAAAAACTCGTAAGAGCAACTACTTTTCTGAATAGGTGGATTTCACTAGTGTCTCATCTGAGGCTGTTCAGATGGAACCCCGACTTGTCATCGAGTCGAACCCGAGTTGCGAAATGAACTCACTCCCCGATAATCAATTTCAAAACCCTCGTTCCAAAGTACGTCTCGTGGAAACCCCGTTCCTTTAAATGTGTCAAAGACTTAAACAACAATGATCAAAGAAAAGGAACCTATCATACACAATACGTGCATTAAATTGGGTAATCATTCTAAAATGTGTGTTTTCAGTAAACACATCAAGAAAAACAAACGTTTTAACAAACGTTTTACAGAAGAAATAATCCGAACTGGTTTTGAACCAACGGCGTTCCAAATTTCAAACTGAAAAAAGGTTGCGAGGTTAATCCTTTCCCGTTTGAGCTATCGCTGCTGCTGATGATATAGGGTGTCTGTTTACATTATAACCATAGTGTATGCATGTATCGCTTTCTAAAGATCTTACCCTTTACACAATAAATATTACGAAAGTCAAAAAACTACAAGAAAATGATTAAATCGAAAAAAGATCGTAAAGTTGGTTAAGACGTGGTATGAATTGAATCGGCCAATGAATCTGATAGTATTTGTTAGAGAACACATAGAAAGTAGGAAAAGATACGACAGTTTTCCTGTATGGTCGCAAAATCTATTTTGAATTCTGGTCAACTGGCAATTGAGTCTGAGAAAGGGTTTTTTGGTAATGAAAACCCATTTCGCCTGTCCAAAAGTGGTTATAAGAATTGTACGTCCTTTCGGACGTCCAATTAAAAACGACAGTGAGCCGCAAGACGAATTTACCCATTACCAAACGGTAAAATTTTAGACTGCTCCAAATTCAAAGAGGTTGCAGACGACAGTTTTAGGTGTTTGGAATTTTATGATTTTTGTTTTTTTCTGTAGAAAACATTGTGTGAAATGAAGAAATTGCTTGTCAAAAGCAATTTCTTCATTTTCCACAATGTTTTCCAAAGCCATTATCTTGTGGTGAGTGAAAAAGAGTTGCTGTGTGGTAATGGGCTAAGTGATCAAGTTTGTTTTATTCTCACCCTAAAAAGACAAGGCACATCTGATAAAAATGTAGATGTGAAGACGGAATATTCCTCCCATTTCCACGATATTTTCTGTGATATATATTGTACCAAAGTCATATTTTAAATGGATAGAAACACCGACAACTATAAATATAGGTTCCCACTGCCGATCTGATCAACACGACCACCTAATTTCCCCGATCAAGCCCGACTAAATGTATGTACACGACTTCTTCTCGATCTCTAGTCGACCAAACTAGACCTACACCCGAGCACTCCCGATCATTTCGCGATTGAAACCCGACCATCTTTCCGATTTCTATCCAATCACCCCGTCCTTAATTCGAGCCCTACACGATCAATACTCGACCATCTCGATGTATACACGATCAGATCGAGTTGATTCTATTCTAGGTGTTCTCAATGAAAATCTTTCTGCAATGTCTGTGATTATCACATATTCATAATAACTTCATAATATTGTCGGTTTAAATATATGCATAATTAAAATGTGATAGAAATGTACTTTTAGCTATTGACTCACCCTAAATCTTATTAAATTATTAAATATAACGATTAATATATTCTTTATGGCATCAAAAACCATTATTGCAATTGTACGTGATATGTCTCAGAGCGGGGAATCCCATGAAATACCATTTCCGATAATCTGCGCGGGGTCTCGTGCTGTCTGTACAAATTTATTAACACACGACCTAGTGTTCCCACTGCCGATCAGATCAACTCGATCAAGCGATCGAATACAATTCGAGCTCAATTTGCAAGGGTGGTCGGGAGCGGTCGAGGTGATCGAAAATGATCTGCATCGCTCGGGCTTCCTACTCTACTTTTTGACATGCAAAAATAGTCGGGTGCAACCGAGTACTAAAATGATCGAGAAGCGATTGTGTATTGATCAGTTAGAAGATCGACCTTATTTAGAATCGATCAAGTCTGGAAAGCGAGTGTGATCTGGTTGATAATTTGTATTCCGACCTGCACCGAACGTGCACTCGACTACCTCGACTTGTACTCGAGTAATTTCCGACCACACTCCGATAACTCGCCCTCTGGATCATCTGTTCATTCGATCAAGTCGGGTGAAGAGGTCGAGTTTGATCGACTAGACATCGAGTAGAAGTCAAATGGTCGGGTTTGATCGAGGGCATTTAAACGATCGAGTAGATCGAGTTGATCCGCTATCATAGAGCCGTTGAAAGCACTCGATCACCTGGACTTGTACGAGTAATTCCCGAACGCATTCCCGATCAACTCGACTTCTATGTCATCTGTTCATCCAATCAAATCCCGGTAAAAGACATCGACTCGATCAAATACAATCTCTACACGAGTGATTATCGATCAGCTAGATCTTCTATACGATCGATACTCGAGCAATTTCCAGATGTGTTTTCTACTCGATCGCTACACGGATATTTTTATGTGTTAAAACAAATTGGCAGAATTACAGATCGATGCAGAGCAAACTCGATCATCTCGACTAATCCCGATCACCCATGCCGACAAACTTCGATCGGTACTCGATCGCTTAATCTGGTTTGATCGAGTTAATTTGATCGGCAGTGGGAACCTAGAATTAGCTTTATTTGCACATTCAAGTCTGTTACACAAAATGAATTGATTGTGATCTCACACGACAATGTACACTGTCATGTCCCATCCTCAACATATGGATATCAAAATGAATTCCGAAACAAATACAGCCATAGAAATTTAGTAGGAAAAGGATAGAAATTGCTCGTCTCGAGCAATTTCTTTCCTTTTCCTACTATATTTCATTCATGGACACATATGATGCCCATCAAAAATGGTTAAATGTCGTTTTCATCGAAAATGATCAAAATCGGATTAGTCGAACTCCGGATATGTCGAGGTATTTTGACTGCCCCTCTGACTTCGACACAACGAGTGTCGACTGTATACTGATGCTCTCTCATTAAAATTTGCTCATCGTCGAGGGAGTCTGTGACCCAACTGCGCATCCTTTAACATTAGGGTACGTTGTATTAATGGAAACGCATGAAATGACTCATAACCGTGCAAGACTTTTATTCGACTATCTAAATATATCGCATTTCTAACTAAATTACAAATGAACAAGGATCTGTTAAAGGTCCCTTAATGCTTTTGAGTCCAATATTGTTCCAGATCAGCCTGTGAATACACCAAGTCTGATTAGGAACCATGTTGTTCTCTGCTAGCTTTTTCGTGGCCTATATCAGTTGTAAAATAGCAAGATTGATGTCTGCAAGTCTTCTCTAAGACTATCCTGATCTTAGAGTATATCGATGGGTCAGTGCAACACTATTGTAAGTGCCTATATAAATATAGGCACTTACAATAGTGTTGCATTGACCCCTCGAATTATCTGTCTCAAATACTTCTAGTATAACGAACCTTTGTCAAGATTCGCGTTCACGAATTTGTCCTTGTTGACATCAACCGGGCGTCCCAACCAAGTAGCATTTTATAAAAAAAAAAAAAAAAAAAAAAAAAAAAAAAAAAAAAAAAAAAAAATCTACAGTCTTCTGTGATAAACCAAATTATAAACTTTCAAAAAATGAGTTAAACTACACTTAAGAAGATATCACACATTCCTATTTCATTTTTAAAGTATGTCTTGGTGCCAATATTGGTTATCCAAATGTGCACAAGAACAAAGTACAACACTCTTTATTGACTCTAGTTAAATTGTTGAAACCGTCAGGGATTATTTATCGTGCCGCCTAACCCAGAACCGTGGTTAGATATCGATAGACCACGGTCGACATTCGGTTATTTCTTAAAGGGGGACCAGCTAGGCTGTCGAAAATGCGATTGGTACAATAATTACAAACCAGAAATAACGTATGAAATTACCAACCTGAAGGGGTAGATCACTTATGTCCATTGTTAGCACTCACCAAGATTTATTTAGTATTAAAATCCAAGTCAATTAATAACGTGCGGGTTGGTTCATATTGTCCCTGTTTTTGTTTTGTAACGGCTTCATATGCTAAACTTTCAATGAAAGATCAATTACGTCAGAGGTACGTCATCTGTGCTCAGCGAGATTCAACACACCGTACAACCGGCTGCGTCAAAGTTTGCAAAGACAGATTCGACATCAGATGTCATGTGCATGGTAGGTCAAATGAATTTACTTTTATAGATAAACGAAAGGATCTTTGGTATTATATAGTTGATAAATACGCGTATAAATGTTCAGTGCTTGTACAAAATAAACCTTTCCACGTATGCCTCGCAAATAAGGTCACAGTCATCGACACAGCCGGTTGTACGGTGTGTTAATACAGCGGAGGTGTGTCTCGTTGGCCTTGACCTTGTCTCGTTTTGAAGTGAAAATAGAATGTGTATACACGCTTGTAAAGGATTGATCTATAGCAAAGGAAAGATGATTATTCGCCGTGATTGAGAATTTTATGCATTGCAAATTGTTTTTCCACGCACAAATATGAGTTCCCGAACAGTTCGGAAGCATAAAAACCTAGCATGGGCCCAGCACAAATTGTAAAAACTGGACATACAAGATTTTAGTTTGTAAATCGCAAAAATCGATATCCTAGGTTTTGCATTTACACCGACAATTTGCATTAAACGACCAATGCACATCTGCTTGCGGTTTACGTCGGAAACACAAAAAAATCTTTCCGCGGACGTTCTTTTATAAAGAATATTGTTACTTGATGATTTCTCTTCGTAAATGCATAAAAATGAAAGAACAAATTTCAATGAAAGATAAATGCTCTGGACAAAATAGTTATAGCTGTCCCGAGATACACAGACGTTTATATTGACGTATAACCTATGAAACGTGTTCTTATAGAGACGAAGGTTCAAATCATCTCGTCAATATTACATAGCAATCCTGATTATCACCGATATGATTTCGTTTTGACCAGAATAACATTTAATTAGTTAATGGGTATGGTATGGATGCGTTTCCATAGTATGGTCTTTATTGTTTGGCGAATCAGTAGATCATGGGACCGCTATATCATTTATTCATTTTTACGAGTACAGCTTTTGAATACCACAAGGCGACATTTTCCTTATCAACTTAATTCATGTTCCGTTATAAACATGGTCTGAAATGGCTTATCTACGAAGCTAAATATGTATTGTGAATCCATAAATCATCGAACTATGCGTGTTACTATAATCGGTAACAGGCAAGCTTTGAGCAGTAACGTATGAAAGTATGTTTACAGAAGTATATACTGTGCGATTTAATTTACCTAATGCTATGGTCACACATAGCCGGGTGACGAACCGGTTTTACATCTTATAAACCGTACACGGTTTTGTTACGGAATTCGAGGGTGATTTGCATACTCGACGGGTTAATACGGCAAGATAAGGGTTTTCAATACAGATTTCAGAAAGCAAGGTACGGGTTGGTAAGGGTCGATACGGGTCGACACGGGTAGGACTGAATATTGTAATTATATGCAGCTGCGGGTCAATACGGGTCGACACGGAATATGGCACTTCCGTGCACGGATATTGAAATCAACGTGCTGGCAAAATCATAAAAATCGCAGTCACACATAGCCGGTTATCGACACGGGTCCACACGGAATTAAAAACCATGTCGACCCGTTTAAACCCTTATTGACCCGTATCGTAACCCGTATCAATTCCGTGTGAATTTCGTGGCGATGATACGGGTTCAGAAAGTTTTTGGTCTTGTTAAAAAATCTAAACGGATTCCGAAACCGTATCACCGCCCGTGTGGACCCGTGTCTCACCGTTTTGACCCGCACGGACCTCTTTCAGCTAGAAACAAAAGCCGTATCTACCCTTTTCGTGTGTAGTGTTGCCTTTATTATTATTATTATTATTATTATTATTATTATTATTATTATTATTATTATTATTATTATTATTATTATTATTATTATTATTATCATTATTAT
Source organism: Fragum sueziense (assembly GCA_963680895.1). NCBI lineage: Eukaryota > Metazoa > Mollusca > Bivalvia > Cardiida > Cardiidae > Fragum > Fragum sueziense. The sequence goes on along the minus strand of OY804598.1, from coordinate 12,629,946 downwards.
TATTATTATTATTATTATTATTATTATTATTATTATTATTATTATTATTATTATTATCATTATTATTATTATATCTTATTCCTATTTTTTCATTTTTTGCGATGAAGAGTAGACCACTGTCGATGTTATTTTGTCCGAGGGATATTTGTGTCAAGCGGCAACTAAAAGAGAAGCATTGATCCTGGCTATTTTTGTCGGTGATTTACAGCACTTTTATCACTAAATACAATTTCATGTTAAGACGTTGCTATGCCAGTGACGCGACGGCGTGTTGTGGCAGATACCTTGCTTGTCAAGAAAACATCGATATAAGATTTGCAACGAGCTAAAAATTGTCAAAATGTCGACGATTCCGCATTGCCTCCTTCGGAATATTTCAAATCAAACTGTTTGTCAATCAGTCCCATAAAAATGAGGCCTTTACAGAAGCGAAGGTCATTTCTTTGTATCCGTTAGTAAGCAGGTGGTAGTATGCACGTCGTCGAACGAGACCCGACAGGGAACACTATGCAGTATATCGAATAAGGCTCTGCGAGATGTCTACGACACAATTTCTGACAGGGTAAATGAGTCGAAACACTTCGACAATATTTAAAAGTCGAGTAATCATCGACACTTTACCGATATCTTCAAACGTGAGAAAGCCGCCGATTGATCGGTTGATTGTAACTTGAAAGGCTGACATCTCACGGATCATACAAAAATACTACTTTCGTCGGCAAAGTCGTCGATTAATCAATAATGTCTGTTCAACTAATCGCCAAAAATTTTCCGATGTTACCAAAACCCGTCAATCACACAAAGATCGCTTTTACGTCGGCCAATGCGTCCATATATCGACGAGATATCTCGTCAATACTACGCAAAACCGGCCCGCGCCGTACCGTCGGCGCACTGGAGTGTGTATGTGACTCCATGCATATCACGTGCATTGTACCGCTAGACATGAGGTCATTATTCGGTACAAGAATGAGATACGGGTTGAAAAGGGTCGATGCGGTATGAACCGGGTTGCCGCACACGGACTTGAAATCCGTGTCGAATTTTTTAACATAGTCAAAACATGTTCGCTGCCGTATCGTTCTCACAAACCGCACACGGAATCTAAACGGGTGGCGATACGGGTCAATAAGGGTTAAAACGGGTCGACACGGGTCGACACGGTTTTGATTCCGTGTGGACCCGTATCGTAAAACCGGCTATGTGTGACCATAGCATTACTTTTTAAGACCGTATTTTACAGCAGGTTTTGCAATGAATCTACAAAGGAAATACGGTTGTTATAAATTACAAGAAATTGTTTACAGAAAACTATCGAATTACGTATTTTATTGTTCAACTAAGGGATATTACTTGGAATAAGAATCGGAAATTGCAGTTGTTTGATTCAATTATAGAAAATAATTGGAAAGCTAATTCGTGTAGAATAATCCTATTGCGTTTTACCTCTACTTGTTTATTTTAAATTTGGCTTTCATGAAAATAAGTTTGCTTGGATTGAATTAAATAAACGTAAAAACAGAGTAATAAAAACGTGGAATTCTTTGAAACATACATATAAAGCAACAGTTTTAATTAATATCACAAAAAAAGTGAGCTTGCTTCATTTCATTCCTTTGCAATTGATGTAATATTTCTAGAAACAAGAGCTTGATCTTGACATTCCTGAAAGAGGAACAAATAACATGAGGACCAGGATGCTCCTTAATCGCTCACCTGAACTACAATGACACCTGGTGAAAAATATTGACAAGGGGACATGAAACATGATGTGGCATTCATGTGGAGCTGAAAATTACACTAATTCAAGATTCTGAATTTCATCATCTTACCATCATCTTTCCAAATTCTGTCTTGATTGGTAAATATGTGTTGCTATAAACGTGAACATGAAATTGAAAACATCAATTATGTTAAATTTAACTTAAAGAAATAATATTGACATTCAGGTCTGACCAAGCTGAAAATCTACCTAATCTAATATCCATTTTTTACCAAATTTTGCATGGATTGATCAATACTTGTGGCTGTTAGTGAAAACGTTTAGACAACGGCATATCTCAGGAGCACATAACTCAGACAGTGAAATAATGATCGAAATGTGCCTAATACCGATGCAAGATCTTATGGTCACCAACACTTTGTTGGTTTTGATTTGTCAATAACCCGTGGCTGTAAGACTGAAACTCTTTTTACATCAGAACTCAGTAATGATAGATTTATCACCATTGTGAGAATGAAACATTTTATTCATCAGAATTCTCTACTTTTCCGGTGATATTTTCTGGACTATTTCCAATAAATATCTGTTCTTTGTAGCAAAGATTTAGTTGTCCAAAAGACATTTAAAAACTTGAATTATGTTGTTTAGCAAATAGTTAGTGTCACGTGATACAGATTAATGTACAGACATATGTCCACTTTCTCTCATTTAACGTCGTAATATTTCTTGCCATAATTTCGTTAAAGTTTATTTCCGCACGGAAGCACCGATTTGGTACCTCAGTTTAAATTAGATCGTGCAATTCTAACTTATCTAAATTTTCCAGACATCTATTTTCTTGTCGAATTGGGTATAAACGCACTTTTTTATCTTCAGTTTCCCTTTCTGATAGCAATATGTTTTAACAATCAGTAAACTAGTGCCATGAATGTGGGGTATTATTATGTGATTTTTTGACATGGCACAGCTTTGACTCTTACTATCATTAAATATTGTAGATCTAATTTTCCTAAAGCTCATGTGTTGGCCTTCTCTGCTTCGAACCTTTTCATGTCTCTATGGCCATCTTTTACCACGGGTTAAGATATATCAGTCATATATCTGATATACAATAACGTATTTGATTGCATTTGATTGCATATCTTTTTCCAGACGAAGTTTCTTTCTCCTAATTTGAAAGTACGTGTGCTGAATCTGAATAAAACGAAATTGTGAAGTACAATTCACAAAGCGCCCTTTATCCCCTCACAAACAATGGCGCACTTTGACACATCTAATAGCAAAATACAATGCTCAAAATGATTAAAGGAACGCGTAAGTTAAAGACTTTGTAGCTTACCAAGTTTTAAAAATACAAAGGAATCTGGAAGTTGTTGCATGCCTTTGAGTTGATAAGCCACACTGTAATGAATCTTATGATGTACATTCTGTGTAAAGCGTTTTCTTTAAAAATGCAGTTTCCTTTCTTTAATCATCGTTGAAGCATAAAAGTGTAAAGTCAATGAAGATCTATCTCCATGGAAGGCCATGTGACATTACAAAAAAATGGACATTGGTAAACATCAATCCAGTAGGAGCTTATCCCTGATCAGAGCAGTAATACACACTTTGGCACAAACGGAAAAACCACGATCAATAAAAAACGGATTTGTGTTCCTTTAATTATTTTGAGCAGTTTGGTTTCGGTAGGCATCAAAACAATGTTTTGAAACAAGTTACATGAAAGCACAAAATGAATTTCTATATGATTTTGTTTCTTTTAAAGAGAGATATTGACATTTTGTCTTAACTGCTGACCTTAGTCTGGAAATGGGTCTATTGTTAGAAGACAAACCGGTTGTTTTCTGGATAAAACGGAAAATAGAATATGACAAGAACAAGGTACAATCAAGCTTTTTAAAACATATTGGAAGAATTATTGGTTTCTTTTAACAATTTCAGAATTTTAGATAATTTCAAAATAGTCAAACAACAATAACTCTATGAGTATGATGTACATGTATACTGAATTTCTCCTACGTGAGCTCTATCCACATAATGAAGTTTTTTAATTCAACCTTAAATGCTTTTTTAATTATGATCCGAGCAAGCTTGGTTTACGGACCGACCGACCGACCATCCTAACAGACCGACACGTGCTAAACAATTTACTGCCATTTGTTTTCAAAGGGGACATCAACATTTGTATTTGTGCACATTCACGAACTTCAAATATTGTAACGTTGACAATTTATGTCAAAAACTATTTTCACAGAAAGAAACAAAACCAGAATTACCCGAGAATAAGATTTTATTTCCCAAACAACGGTAAAGTCTGAAATCTTAATTACCTTTTGCAGACAACTCAAGCTATCATTTTCAAAGCATCAAAGCTTCGAATAAATAAAAAATATTTCGAAATGAAAAAATCGACATTTCCACCGTCAGCTTATTTTTCCTTCTATGAATACTACTTTGTTAATCGACATCCATCGCGTTTCCTTTATTGCTGATAGGCCTATTATTTTTTGTCCTTAGAGAGACTGATAAGGACGTGGCGAATTATGAACACACGTTCAGTCAAGAACCATCGCTATGCTCCTCAAAGATTTTTGGTGCAAATTGTCTAGGCATTCAAGCGTAAGACAAGGACTGTACTTTACTTTACTTCTCCTAAATGATATCTGAAAATCAAGATAGGACAACAACTCCAAAAGTAGGGATTTAGATTGACCCGACATAGTTAATTTACTTTTTTAAACACGCAAAACTTTATAAAAATTTCGCTGCTCAAGCAATATATTTGTTTCATCAGCAAAGTACGTAATACATGTACCTACGATTATTCACGGATTTGACATCATATATCAGTGAATGACGTTAACTACATTTGGAAAGAAAAAAATGCGCTAAACAGACCAAATGCAAACAGAATAGATTATTATTTCAGGAGCAACGACAGTATTTTTCATAATCAAGTGTTGATGTTGAAAGTTTCATTTCAGTTCGTGCACATATTAAAGGGTCATTAGTATTCCCGGGCCAAAATCCCTAATGACCTACAGATGTTTGCTTTAAGCATGTTGTCATACTGGTCTTTTTACAGGATATTACACCGAAAAGAAGTAAGTATGTATCTTTAAAAGGTTATAAAAACCCCGGATACTTTATCAACATCCTTCGTATGCTGTCGGGATGGGCAAGGAATAACAAAATACTTAATAACATGAATAAATATAGTATTCATCTGTTAATTAGCAAAACATTGGACGTGTATTCCATCTATATCTAACCCAGAAAATGTTAATGACAACTCATTTTTACCTACAATTTGTCACAGAAGTTGAAATATTCTCCGTCGATAATTATGGAAGAAATTGGTATTTTCGCACCCGTTTACTAGATGCAGCTCTCGTTATTCTGCGGCGTCGTGTATTTTAACTCTATTCCAAACGACACAACACTGTCCTAAACATTTAAACTAGTCCAATATGAAAACATCTGAAGAAATTACATTTAAAATAGATTCTAAGTAATTAAAGTATCACAAATGAAAAATAATGACGCGGTTGAACAAACTTCTGGTCATCAACATTTCTCCATTTGTATCAAAGTCTACAGGATATTGCCCATACCGAACATAATACCAGGTTTTGTTTTGAAAAAAAAGGGATCATATAAGTCTGCTGCATAATGTCTTATCACGTATTTTACCAACAACAAACTTGTCTTTCGTGTTACTTTTTTACATTTTTCAAACAAACTCTGATTTTGATTACTTTGAAAAACACTTACATAGAAAAATAAACTGTTGATTATCAGCATTTTCCCATTTCCTCCAATAATTTCCTTGTAAATGGTACTAGATCTAATGGTCTTTTGTAACCGTAAAAATGGATTTGTAAACAAAATCTAAAGACAGAAGTCGCCAAAATCTATTACCATCTATCTCGTTTGGGCATTTTGGGCTAACTACTTTCAATATATCAGCGCCCTGAGAATGCATGCACATGGTTTTTACTGTCACGCAGCACATTTGCTCCGCATGCTTGCATAAAGTAAAATGAATAATCTGATATCAATTATTTTTTTATTTGATAAAAATTGAGAATAAAAGTAAACTTTATTTTGTAGCAAGTGCAATTTTCGGCTTGCTACTGTTTGGCGATGGGATTTCGGAGTTATGCGCACCGCGTAGTAATTAAACCAAATATAGACTGACGAGGAGTCAATGCATTTGTAAAGCCTTACATTGGTCCTTTTTCAGAAGATAACGTGAAAGGTATTGAAACTGGAAACCGGCAATTGTTTCCTTGTATACATAAATTTTTATGTTGTGTATACATGATGTGTCATACATGTACTATCGTACCCATATTGTGGTAAACAAATTGGTCACAACGGATCCCAGGAGTACTGCAACACATGACGTGTTACATGAGCACCTAGATAAATTCATCGGTCGTTAAATTCAGTTACATGTCTTTTATTTTCGTTAAAGTATCAGCTAATAAGATATTGGAGTTATGAAACTAGATTAGCATGTCCCTACAGTCCAATATAAAACTCAAAGAAGCTGTCACTTCAATACCACAGGTATTACCGTTCATGTGGCATACTTTGGGGATCTACATAATCCTTCTATCCAATACGGTAATTATATTGGAATTGACAATGTCTCTTATTTTTCGTTGACATTCCTTGTTAATTCATGTATTTTTATTTACACCATCGAAACGGTATAGAAAGTCAATTAATTTGTATCTATTTTTAAAAAATGCTCATCATTTGTTTAAAATTTTACGAACAGCAAAGTAAAGCCTTTCAAGTTTGAGATCTGCTTCAAAACATTTGGATTGTCTTTTACTCTGGGGCCCATAAACACAGTCCTTGTATCTGCATGGTTAAAAGATACATGTCTGCCTTTACAAAAAGTTGATTTTTTCCTTACTTTTACGCCCTGTATAGTTTTTGGTGACTTCCTAAAATCATTTTTTAATCAACTTTTCGAAATTGATCTGACATCAAACTATATTATTCAGATGTCAACTACATCTCGTTCATCAAAAAACTTCGCAATGACCAAGTTACAGATAGATAATCACGTGATACAATATTTTCAGAAAAACTTCAATAATTTTGTAAATACTGGACCGATTTGAATTCGGTTTGAAGCAGAGAACGTGGACATACGTCACGCATTAGATGGACGTGGTTCATATTTGATTTATAACTGATAAAAAGTAATTGAAGATAAACCAAAATTTTGGTTAATATCTAATAACTTTTTATCAGTTGATTTTTCAAAAATCCAACACGTCGAGCATATTCCTTGCATTTTCTCACCTTCTCTGCTTTAAGCTGAATTCAAATTGGTCGAGTATTAAAAAGGATATTGAAGATTATCGGAAATTCTGAGTCACGTGATTATACACCGTGGTGTTCTGTATGGTCCTTCGACCTCGAACCCAAACAGCAGTCCACGGTACTGTAACTTGGCCGATAGGAACTCATTAATCAGTTTTTGGCAAACCCAAAAATAATGACTTGTTTTAGAAAGGGTGAAACACACATCAACATGTTGCTTTTCAGTTATAGATGATTCAAAAATAGGTTTGGTCGTATTTCTTTTGTATGGTTTCGTTTAACGTTTCGGGAACTTTTGATTAAACCGCTGCTAACTACAAGAGGGGTAAATGAAATAGGGCAAGGACTTCCTTGTAACGAAACACATGCTTTAAAAAGACATTTGTGAAGGAAATGCTCTTCGTTGCATTTGAGACCACCATATTTTTGTTGTTGGACAACATTGTCGATATTGGTCAATAATTCCTTTATGACCGAAATGACCAAACGCCGACTGTCAATCAGAAACATCGATTAGCCAATTGACGATCAGAAAACTGTCATGCCACAATTGTTCTTCGTTGCACGTGTTGTTGTATCGATTTATCGACTCACAAGCAAAACAATCGACATGCCAATTGCAAAGAATTTTGTGCTAACAATAGACTAGGTTTTGCGTATGTTTTGATAAACCGTCGGTGTTGTTATAAAACCTCGTAACTACGGCTTAAATTAAGCCGTAGTTACGAAATTTCATAACAGCACCTACGAAATACTATTTTTGTCCGATTTTACTTCACGATTTACTGGATAAAATCGTTCCCTATAAACGAACACACGTCCATTGTTTGTATTAAATTCTATGATGGGTGGAGCGATCTGTCGATTGGCGGTTGGTCAATTGGTACAGAGTTTGAAGCAGATAAGGCGGGAAAACGCCAGGGGTTTAACGCAACCAATGGCTCTTTTAAACATCACGTAATAAAAAGTTGTTTATGACCAACCAAAAGTTTGGTTGGTCGTAAATAACCTTTTTGTCCGGTGTTTAAATAATCCACCAAATCTAAAATGTATCTGGCATTACCCCTCTTCTCTATATGAAAATATTTTTTGAAATTTATTGAAGATTTTCTGTAATTGACTTTAGTTTTTTTTATTTAACCCTTTCCCAAACAAGACATGGTTTTGACATCCCTAATATGAAAGGCTTGGGAAAACATTGAAACAAAAGAAGAAACTGCTGATAACCAGCAGTTTCTCCTTTTGTCTCAATATTTTCCATGCCATATTTTACACAAATCCTATCTTTAATAACATCCATTTTGTCATTTGTGGCAGTTTTTGAAGTGGATCACCTTAAAATTTTGCTGTTTGGGAAAAGGTTAATATAATTCTCCATGTGTAGTCTGATTAATTGTCCGGTTCAGCTCTGTCCTATGACAGCTGCTTACACGCCATTAAGTTCCCTTTTCCATACCACAGATAAATCATAATTATAATAAGTTCTTAATAAACTGTACAGAAAATGTGACCGAGAAAGTAGCACTAATATTCCCGAATGTATTGGGAAACCGAGTAACCTACTTTCAATTAACCTTGTCAAAAACACCATTTAACCCTCTCCCGAGCAGAATCTTGCTTTGACGTCTCCAATCTAATTAGTTCAGGAAATATCGAAAGACAAAGGAAGAATATGTTGATAACCAGCATTTACATTATATTATTTATACTTTATTGAACGCAACTCCTTTCATTATAAACATCCATTTTGTCGTCTACAACAGCTTCTACGTCGGACCATTGTACGTTTTCGTCGTTTTTGGTAAAGGATTAACCCTAAACCTACATTGTGTTCCAAGTTAGGTCTGGCCCTGGTTTCTCTAAAACTTAAGTACATACTCATGAGCACATGCTCAACTTCAAAGGAATACTCTCCAACGTTGAAGGGTATTCGATCGAACTTCACGTGGATTTCGTGCGATTTGAGTACGGTGCTCAGATTTGAGTCTGAGAACATTCTTATATTTTTTTTCGAGAAACCGGGGCCTGGTCTAGCCCCGTGTGGTACTTTTGTTTTTAGCCTAAAGGTCCCGACAAACACGTTTCTGTGTCTATTCCTCGACCACACCAGTCCAAAAATAAAATGCAAAGGTTTCCTATTTTTAAAATGTGCTTCGACCGTGATGTAAACGTGTAGTAATTGTTGTGCATGTAACCATGTAACCAGGCATTGACTGAGGTGTCTAGGGAAAAGGGCCATTGCTATTTAACGCTACCCTTCTTTAGGCTATGTGACACTCGCAGATGCTATCAGAGAGTAAGGTGCTAAAGTTGATTTTTGTGCTTGGCAGTTAATTCTCGATATGAAGCACATTTTTAAGGTAGACTAGCACGATACATCATTCAAAAATATTGTAATACCATTAATAATGATAAATCATAGGTTGTCGTCGTCGCTGTTGTTGTCGTCGTTTTTAATTGGACGTCCGAAAGGACGTCCAATTCCTATAACCACTTTTCGACAGGCGAAATGGGTTTTCATTACCAAAAAACCCTTTCTCAGACTCAATTGCCAGTTGACCAAAATTCAAAACAGATTTTGCGACCATACAGGAAAACTGTCGTATCTTTTCCTGCCTTCTATGTGTTCTCTAACAAACACTATAAGATTCATTGACCGATCCAATTCATGCCACGTCTTAACCAACTTTACAATCTTTGTTCGAATTAACCATTTTCTTGTAGTGATTTGACTTTCGTAATATTGTGTAAAGGGCAAGATCTTTAGAAAGCGAGACATGCATACACTATGTTTATAAAGTAAACAAACACCCTATATCATCATCAGCAGCGATAGCTCAAACGGGAAAGGATTTTAACATCGCAACCTTTTTTCAGTATGAAATTTGGGACGCCGTTGGTTCAAAACCAGTTCGGATTATTTCTTCTGTATAAAGTTTGTTAAAACGTTTGTTTTTCTTGATGTGTTAACTGAAAACAGACATTTTAGGATGATTACTCAATTTAATGCACGTATTGTGTATGACAAATTCTTTTTCTTCGATCATTGTTGTTTAAGTCTTTGACATATTTAAAGGAACGGGGTTTCCACGAGACGTTTTTTGGAAACGGGGTTTTAAAATTGATTATCGGGGAGTGAGTTCATTTCGCAACTCGGGTTCGACTCGATGGCAAATCGGGGTTCCATATGAACAGCCTCAGATGAGACGCTAGTGATATCCACATATTCAGAAAAATAGTTGCTCTTAGGAGTTTCATTTTTTTCTCCAGCATCTGTATCACTGATGTTCCACAGTATCATGACCTATTTACATACTGATCAATGATCATGACAACTATTACTAGTCTATGATCGAGTGACTGCGATCTGTATTTTTTACGTTTAAGTGAACCGTTTACGTGTATTAAGCTAAGAAGATGAAGCAATAGTTCTGCAACAGTGACGATGGTACCTGGATGATCAAATGAATATGTTTACAGATAGAAACATTGCTATTCTCAATTTTTTTGTTGATAATGATATGAAGATTTTAATTGCGTGTTGTACTCCACTGCCATTTTCCCGACGGCACGTTCCCAATTTCTTCTTTGTATGCACATCTGTAGATGTAAGGATGCTGCGGTAGTACTGGTATGAGGAATCCATGGTTAGGTGCTCCAATTCATCTGGTATTTTGTTTCAGGAAAAGTATGTATTGAATTTGTTTTGTAGCCACAACCAGGGAAAAAAGCTGCCATTTTTTTTTTTGGTTTTTTTTTTTTGTTTTTTTTTTTTTTTTTTTTTTTTTTTTTTTTTTTTTTGGTTTTTTTTGTTTTTTTTTACTCTTAACACGAATAAAAATCAAAGTGCTTGGACCACTATATTTAGACGTCTCTGATTAATTGGGCGGAATTGTATGTAAATGATCGGCGTTTCATTTTTTATGTCGTTGAATTTGTGTTTAGATCGATTCTAAATCACTGCGGTCGTTTTTTCCCTAACGATGGTGGAGATAAAAGTAAAAAAGATGATAAAAAAGAACAATGTCTGAGTAGAATTTGAACCAAGGGCCTTCCAAATATAGACATGTGTAAAGAGTACAAGGTGAGTGCTCTGCCAAATGAGCTATCGCGGCTTTCATTTATGTAGTGCGTTGGCTTACAAAGCTTTTGCAAAATGCGCATTACCTTAACACTTCTGTTCGCGTCACATTCCTGTTATGACCCAAATCTTTTTCAAGCGTTATAGAATAATAATCTTAGTCTACACATTCTGCCTTAAGTTAGTTCATGTTCATTGTAGCAAAAACTGATAAAAACGTCTCTTAAATGGGCATTTCCTGTTAAAAGGTAGCAGGACAAGGATTGGAATCTACATGACTTGCTGTGGAAGCTGGGTTGGGCTATATCTGTCCATCACAGCCCTCGTGGTTTACACTTTCCATGAAATTTTGAAAATTACAAAGATGAAATTCAATACGTTGTAAACTAGGGTAAAATACGGACCGGATCCCTGTTTTTTCTTAATTCCCACCTTCATTGAATTATTTGTGTTCATTTACTATTCTATGTGAAAATATTTGAAACATGTTTCGTGTCAAAAAGTCTTACATCATTCTATCTTATAATATATTATTGCTCACAAAAAGATTAAAATAAAAGGATGTACGTGTTAAGGGGGAATGCTCCAATTTCTTATTTTTTTCCCCAATAATAGAATTTACTGATATTTTGTATGTTGAAATTACATGTTATTACCAATTGAAAAATAAAATAAAAATGGATGGTCAGCGATCTTGTTTGAATTTTATAGGCATTCGTATCACATACCCCTACATCGAAAAATGCACAACTTCTTGCACCTGTGCAAGGTCACTAAAATGCTAGTAAAATCCTGTATCTTCATCGTTTAGTCTCGAAAACTGATTTAAAGTAACGTCTTACATCTAATAAGAAGAGAAAATCCAAAATATGTGCTATTATAAACGCGAAAATGTATAAAACAGCATGCTCATGTGTTCGGTAAAATCAACGAAGCTGGAGTGTTTTATGTCAAAATTTGCATATTTTTGGAAATATTTCAAGTTCTACATAATAGAATTTGATAAAACTCCCTCCTTGTATTAAGCAACATGTCCTGGTGATAATTCGAAAAGAAAATGTATAGGTCAGCGCACTTATTAGTGAATTACAGCAATTTTTATCAGCTACACATGAATAAAATTACGCAAAACAGTAGTAACTGCATACACACTTACGACTGTCTTGTTCTAAATAATCGATTTCCATCTTGAGGAAATCAGTTTTGCATAATAAATACACTTTTATCGTCGAAAATGGTAAATTGTAATGATGTGTTATATTATTGAAAATATGGTAGCGAAACATATTGGTACGAAACATTTAATTTACTACAATAATGACCGAGTGTTCCGAAAAACTGGAGCATTCCCCTTAAAAAGATTCAGTGAGGACGATCTGATTACGGCTAGGTAAACTTCACCACGATATTACTAGTTTGTTCTGTATATAATGCCCGATCCGAATTCTACAACCTGCTTCATTTACAATCAACAATATTAACGGTTTTCGCATATAATCCATGTGGTATGACTGTATAGATAGACAACGACCTGTGAATGATCAAAGATCAGCGAGTCTAAATTGACGGGGGAAGAGGGATTTCGAATTATAAAAATATGTGACTCGAACCCGTCTCCATGTAATAAATCGACGAAGTACTATCTGGATACAGCTACTGGACTCACACGGCATCACGTACAGCACGCAATACCTGCCATTGTTCGCTTTATATTCAGTGGAAAATAGGCACTCCACCCTATTTACATGTATTGGAATATACCGTAACCTTTCGTCACCGCTCACGACTCGATGTCTATTTATACACTCTTTTTCACAGAGGCTCTTTCATTTCGCCTGTGTACAGGACTGTGGAAGGTTATGAAGGTTTGCAAAAACGGTCCCGTTTTAATAAGACCAATACTTGAATTTGAGATCACTTCTGATGCAAACAGAATAATGTTTTTTTTTCTAATGTATAATACGAGAAATGTAACAGTTACACAGAAATTAAAGATGTTGTAAATCTTTCGGTAGACCACGATTCGTGGACTCTAGCCGAGATATCCACTTGTAGAGATATGTGAAGAGCACGAACGATCACTCTGCGGGGAGAATTGTGACTTTGCAGCAATTGTGTCTTCCTTCAGAAGCATTTTGTCGCGTATTCTACCAAAGTGAAGCAGTACAAAATTGCCGGTTTATGCATAGATCTGCATATATCGGGTAATTTCTTTTATTTCGTGCCATTCTTGTATTGTTTCATTCATTTCATTTCAGCGTTACGGGACACAAGTGTCGGGTCACTGTTATATCAAAGAATATGCCTTGTTCATATAATCATCTCAGAATCAGACGCGGAATGTGAAATTCTTGTGTCAATTAGAAACGACAAATTGTGCCTTCCTTGACGTTTGATTTTACGCTAAACCATGACCTACCTCGACGGATATACGGTCTACTTTAATAACGTATGAGTAGCGCAGCTGTAAATGTTGAGACATCCGTGCCCGTTTTTTGGATATTTATGTAAAAAGCGTGATTCATCACGAAACAGATCTGCTTTTCAATGAAAGATTTAGTCAATTCCGATGTACGTTGAGCAATTACTTCCGAGTCTTACTATACATGTGCATTTGAACAAAAATAAGTCTTCAACTGACTACTGCATCCTCGCAAGCCAAGGGTCCTACCTCCACTTTGTACCTTACGTTCGTAAGGAACAAAGTGGAGGTAGGACCCTTGGCTTGCGAAGATGCTGACTACTGTAACATTATGTCTTTTAGGCTAGATTTAATTCTGTTATCTTACCTTGATAATTACTTCAGCAATAACTATAGTTTTCGCCAGACGGACACATGCACCACTAAACCCCTTTTGTCGTGTCAATAAAGAAGTGTTATTAATCAGAAAGTCAGTTATATCGCGACGGTAATCTTTGGCCTACCTGACCACAAACAGTGGGACACCTCAACATTGTTAACTTACACGGTACTGGGTCAAACAGTTCTTGAGCTATGATTCGGGAATACGGACGGACGGATGGATGGAAGGATGGGCCGACGAATAGATAAACATGGGAAAACTGATATACCTCTCTCTACTACGTTTATTTTGCTGTGTATGTAGACAAGTAACACCAGGAAATATTTTACTTGTATTGTCTAATTCGTAAATTACTGCGGTTATTTTACCTTAATTGGGGTAAACATTACAAACAGTTCCAATGTGGCCACCAGAATGGCTGTCAAAACGAAATACTTTTCAGAAAATATGGCCAGTATAATATTTTGCTCCAAATGTAGAATAGTTTATACTTAGCAAGGAAAATACCTCGGTTATTCCGAGGATGGTCGTCGGAGTTTCTATAAAATTGAAAATGGAACTCACTTAAGGACTTCAGGACATATTATTAAGCTATTTTACTTTTTTATATTGCTTTAAAACAAATATTTTTAATCATTGTTGATAAATACTATTCATTGTAAAGTCTGTTGGTGTTTTTGTTTTTGTTACACTTTGGCCGTCACAATTGAAGGAAGTCAAGTTGCACTCAGCCTTTAAGGTAGAAGACCCATAATGGGAAAAAACGCATTTTGAAAAATGCCAGTAATTCCTAAACCGTGTTACATTTCCATTCCAAATATAAACATAAGCATTTTGAACCGTTTAGAATTTTGGATTCATGCATACTTATGAAAACATTTGACAAAATGTTCAAATTACCTCCCTTGCATATGAATAAAGAGTAAATGATATTTGTAAATTATTTTCTTATTGAAGCATAATCTTGAAATCCGGCACGGCGAATCAACTTATGTGAAGTGTATTTACAAGTGTGTGTAATTTGATGCATTCCTAATGGCTAGAAAGTGTTGTTTTTCATTATGGGTCTTCTACCTTAATTAACAGTTCTAGCAATGTTGCCATACAATTATTATACTGCTGTAAACGGTTTAAGGGAGGTTGAAAAACAGTTCACACATGGATGTGGTATTGTTCGACGCTAAACGATGAGGAAATGACTTTCTTTTCACATTCCGTTGGAAGTGTTTGTTTTTAGATATATCACCGTTTTGATATGTCACTTGTCAATTTCAGATATCACGTGGGGTATATTAAACAATTGAAAAAGATTCTTGTGAACTATCGTGAATGTTTGGACGAGAATATTTACGAAACAAATAAAAAATATGGAACAACACTATTTGCTTTAATTTTAAAAATTTGGACAATTGAAATGATCATTTTAAGCTCCACTGGCCGAAGGCCAGTGAGCTATTGTCATGGCGTTGTGTCCGTCGTGCGTGCATGCGTCCGGCGTTCTCCTCTCATACCTTTGGGCCAATTTTGATCAAACTTGACAGAAATGTTCCTTGGGTGGTGCTTTACTGAAATTGCGAAAGGAATTTTTCATTGGTCCATACATGTGGGCGTAGCAGGGCGGGGTATATCAGACTTACAGAAATCACAAAATAGTTCTTTAAAAACCAACCATTTGGAAAATTTTGACCAAGCTTGGCAGAAATGTACCGTGGATGAACATTTATCTAAATTGACTGTAAAATTTTGATATGTTGATAAAATTTGGCGTAGCAGGGTGGGGCTTATCAGACTTTGTGGAAATCACAAAACGATTCTTTAAAAATCTTCTCCTCTCAAACCATGTGGTCAATTTTGTTGTTTCTCTTGGCAAGGATATTCTTTTGGAGGTGGCTTACATAAATTGCGAACAGAAGTTTGATTGGTTCATACATGTTGGCGTGGCAGGGATGGGACTTGTGGACTTAGAGAAACCACGAAATGATTTTTGAAAAGTAAACCATTGGGCAAATTTAGATTAAACTTGGCATAAATGTCCTATGGGTGGGCCTTTATCTAAATTGATTGTAAAATTCTGATTGGTAGATAAATGTTGGCGAGGCAGGGCAGGGCTTAACAGACTTGGGGGAAATCACAAAATAATTCTTAGAAAAGCTTCTCCTCTCCAACCTTATGGCCAATTTTTATCAAACTTGACATGGATATTCTTTCGGTGGTGTTCTACTAAAATTGAGAACAAAATTTTGATTGGTCAATAAATGGTAGTTTGGCAGGACGGGGCCTATCTGACTTGGGGAAAACACATTTTTTTAAAAAAAAATCAACCAATGGGTCAATTTAGTCTAAACTCGACAAAATATTTCTTTAATTAGTTTTACTTATTTTGCACAATAATTTTGAAGGTGTTACAGGGTGGGGGCTTATCAGACTGTGAGAAATCATAAAATAATTCTGTAAAAATCAACCATTGGGCTAGTTAAGATCAAAATTGGCAGACATATTCCTGAGATAGCCCTTTACTTAAAATGTTTATGACATTTTGATTGCTCCATAAGTGTGTGCGTGGCAGGGTGGGCTTATCAGACTTACAGAAAGCGCAAAATAATTCTTTAAAAGTCAACCATTGGGTCAATTCAGACCAAACTTTGTCAGAAAACAGGGGTATGGCAGTTGGAGGCTAACAAGAAATCAAAAGATAATTCTTTTAATTAATAAGCCTGTGGAGCGAGTCAGGACCTCTTGGGTAAATGAACAAATGGCAAATGTGCTACGCGAAGAGAAGTCTTTGTCGAAAGAAAGTATACTTTAACAATGTAGGCAAATTGTATACGACAGGCTAATTCCGTATTTACTTGTCGTTTCCCATAGGGAGATGTTGAACTGTCTATTTTCAAGCCATTAAACTACTTTAGGCCGACCCGCTTAAATAATTCACACAAATAGTCTGGGTTACCAAAATGTTGTTTATCGTATTCATTCGTGTAGTGCTGTCACCTGTGTCTAGCGGCGACCTAAATGACAAATTCTCCCCAAAGACGAAATTTCCAACAAGATCTATTCCGAAAGCTGATTTAAAAGATTAAAACGGACCACAATAAAAAGGGATGAAGTTCATGTTATAGCGTGGAAACTATGAGAAAATATAGACAATGCTTAATATTATCTAGATCTACTTTATACTTTAGCATTAAGTTTATAATTTCTGAATTTGTTTTTTGCTGCAATATACTAACATCTAATAATTAACCCTCTCCAAACTGCCATTTTTATGGTGCTCTATAAATAAAGCTGCTGCATACGAAAAACAGATTATGATTAAGCTAGGATTCCAGAACAAATAACAGCGAAGATATTATGGCAAAAGGATAATCAACAGCTTCTGCTTATTATAATCAACATTTTCAGCTTATGTCTAAATGATTCCAAAGCCTTCATTCTGTAGGGGACGTCAAAACCAGGTCCTGTTTGGTAGAGACATAAGAAATGTATAAACAGTTGTGCATTTTCACAATATGAATTAACCTGCTCAATCTTTTCCTAAACAAGACCTAGTCTCGGAGATCCTTAAAGAAATGGCTTGGGAAAATCATTCAAACATAAGAAATGCGTTGCTGATAATCAGTAATTCCTATCTTTGCCTCAATATTTGCTATGCTTCAATGTAGTGAAATTACATCTGCACTAATAAATAGCCACTTGTCGTCTCCAATAGCTTTTGATTACGACGTCCTAAAGTCTAGTCGTTTGGGAAAGGCTTAAATCAGCTATCTTGGTACCATTTCATTGAACAGTACAGAAATAATGTTCAAATCAATCTTCGCATGGTGTAGTGGATAATCACGTAACACATTCATTTCAGAATATCTTTGGTACTTTTGATAATATACGAAACCAATTTCAATTCAATTTAAAGCAGAGAAAGTGAACAACCGTTGTGGTTGATTTTTCGAAAATCATGTGATGGAACCCTATTTTGTGATCGTCAATAACTGTTTTACAACTGATTTTTATTTTTTAAAGAATCAACAACTTCCAGATAGTTCCTTAAATTTTCCCCGCCTTCTCTGCTTCAAACCGAGTTCAAATTGGTCAAGTATAACCAAAATACCGAGGATTGTCTGAAATTCTGAGTCACGTGATTAAACACCGTGATATACTATCTAGAGTTGATAAAAAATGGCATCCATAACCATCATGTATCTAGATGAAATCGTTACCTTCTCTTATCCGAAGCTCTGTGGTATAAGTGGATCTTAACAAAGACGGTACGTTTTAAATGTAATAATGTCTATCTAATACGTGTTCTAGAGGATGTTGAACTGTGCCTAATTAGGCTTTTCAACAGGCTGCTAGAATCCGTACGTTTTCGTCAACAGAGAAAGCAGGGTAATGCCCGTTACAATATTTTGATATATCGCTGCTTTTCAACGAAAACCTCGTAACTACAGCTTGTTGAAAGCTGTAGTTAAGAGGTTTTCGTTGATAAGCCACGATATATATAATCGGAAGATAACAAGAACGGTGTTGTATAGATGTAGGTACATGTAACGATGAGCTGCACATGATATATTGACACGTTCAACAACAAGATCTGATTTTGACGTCCATCACTTAAAAGATAAGTAAAACATTAAGCCAAAAGACGGGCTGATACTTTACATTTTCTCCCTTTTCTTCAATATTTCGCTGTTGATCTGTAGGGGAGACCGGGGCTATTTCGGCCCCCTAATTTCGATTGCTCATATTTTGAATTATATGAAAGTTATTTGGGCGTGATTTATATATTTAAGTTCGACAGGCAAAAGCCTTTCAAACTGCGTCTGTCCTTTTTATATTTTTTATTTCAATAAATATAATTTCAAATTTTAGAGTTTTGATGGTGGTGGCCGAACTTGCCCCATACATGGGGCAAGTTCGGCCCACCCTTGGGGCAAGGTATGCACAGACCTATAAATCCTTATATTTGATTTTTAGACTGTTTAAATTTAAAGGAATCTGTATACGACTTCCAAATGAAGGTATAAATTGAAAAAGCATTGTTATTACAGTCAAATCATCGTGAGTAAGGGGACATTCGGGATAACAAGTAGAGGCTGGGGCAAGTTCGGCCCGTGATTTTGAATTTGTCCATTTTATACATTTCTGTTAGAGCTATGTCTGAACAATTGATATATTCGGAGTCGTCAAGAAATGGCAATTCTAACAGCGATTATTCTTTTTATTCATGGGCAAGTTTGGTGGGGGCCGAACTTGCCCCAACCCCAAAGGCCGAACTAGCCCCAGACAGACCTGGTGTCAACATCACGCCATATCTTCTTTTAGATAACACGAACACTTCATCTTTAGTTTTTTATGAGAGAGGACTTAGCCTAATTGTCTTCATAAATACAAAAATGAAATCTGAATCCTGGCGCATATTACTATTAATTAAAACTTACATAAATGTGGAAAAAATACTGAAAGTGTCTAAAAATCAGAATCGTGTTCTAAATTCTATGTTTTTGTATTAAATTCGACCAAAAACCTTCTGCGAAAAGCTTTTGTCATGAATGACATTAAAATCCGGGTCAGAGCTCGCTATGTCTGTCGACAGGCTCAAAAGAGCCACTAGCCGAACTTGCCCCGGGGCCGAAATAGCCCCGGTCTCCCCTACACAAATCACATCTTGATCAGTATCCGTTTTTATCAGCAAATGTTTTGTCTCCGTCTTTTTTCTTTGTTTTATTGTCGTTTGGAAAATGGTTTATGTATCGTTATAACGACACCGTTTTTGTACAGTGCAATGACGTTGTTAAGTTATGGATATTGGACTAATTGGTGTTCTTCACGAAATAAAATTGCTCTTCAATATGTCTAAGAAAACAAGAACTTTAATGGTTTCCACAAATTATTCATCAAAGAGGTACTTTCGTCTAGATAAGATTTATGTCACTGAACTTCAAAAGAATGTAGGTTATTATAGGTATATTTAAGTAATTATGTTATATAATGTCATAGATTTTTCTGAATATTTTTCTTTCAAATTTAATAGTTGAATATGCCTTTCATCAAATTGTATTTCACAATATAAGAACATCTTTGCTTCTAATTTATATATCAGCCTTTTTGTAGATTTTTATGATTATGTTATGCCTACGAGGGACGGTCGGAAAGTAGTTGGACTTTTGCCTAGTTCTTTAAAACCATTTACCTTTTTAACAAAAATTTTCTACACTGTTTGAACAAATTGTCCCTCTTAATCTATGCATTTTGCCATCTTCGTAGGAGCTTTAATATTCCCACTATTAACCATGACGTAGACCCACTGTATTAGGTACAGTGTAACAGCCGGTATCAAAGACGCCCTGGTCTCAAATTTCTTCCCATCAAGCTTTTTCTTCAGTTCTAGACACAAATAACAGTCGCATGGGGAGTCTGGGCTATAAAATGAGTAAAACAACTATTGTCAATTGCAATAGTTGATAATCACCACTGTAGATGCGGTGGAATGAGAGCGTGTGTCTAAATGACTAATGACTAAAATGTTCTTTCGTTTTGGTTACCCTTGTTGTTCCTCTAACAAATAGCCTGTGATACATACAACACTTATCACTTATAGGTGAACAGAATATTGTATATATACAACTATCTTTGAAAATAAACTGACCATATCATTCGCAAATGGATGCAGATTCCACCAATATATAATATGTTTGTACAGTTGCAAATGGAGAGACAGCAGCACGAAAAGTCCAACTACTTTCCGACCGTCCCTCGTATATAGCAACTTGTTTGTTTATATGTATATGTTTGTAGATATTTTTGTAAATTTTGGAGAAAAAAGTTTAAATCTACCTTTATGTTGTTTTTTTTTTGTCATGTGAGATTAAAACTTCTTTATATCCTCGCGTAAAATACCACAGAATGTACTAGAAAAGTATTTAAAAGTCCGTGAATACAGACAAATTAATTGCTGTAAATGCTCTACATGCTGCTTTTTTTCTCAAAATTTTGATTCCTGAAGAGTGTCGGGTACAATTGACCAAAACAGGATATTTTCAATTCTGTAAATGGACACAATGAAACAACACAGAATTTATTATACATGTGAAAATATGAAATATACATGTAGATGGTTTAACCCAACGACGACAATAATGAGCCACTTTCAAGTTGAAAGTTGTTGCTGACGACAAAACTGATGTTGCTTAAACACATTTATTTTGCAAACTGTAGTGCAGAAAACATTTAGACAAAAGAAGTAAATGCTGGTTGTCAGCTTTTTTTTTCTTTTGTCTCAATGTTTTCAGAATCATCTTTATTTGGGACGTCTAAATCAGTTCTTGTTTAGGAAAGAGTTAATGCAGGAAACGAAATATCCATTAACCCATTACCACACAGTGACTCCTTTTGACTCCCCACAAGAAACTGACTATGGAAAACATTGTGGAAAATGAAGAAATTGCTTGTGACAAGCAATTTCTTCATTTTTCACAATATTTTCCTAACAAAATGATTAAAAAATGTACTTTTTCATTCATTTTAAATTGCCGTCTGCAACATCTTTGAATTTGGAACACCCTAATTTTTTGTCGTTTGGGAAAGGGTTAATTGACATGAGATCGGTCATATAGAATAATTTATTGCATCATTTTATTCTAGAACTACAAGAATGACAAATCATTTTCATAACTCTCATACATTAATGAGCCGGGATCTGGAAAAACGTCCCTTATAGCATTTTTCAAAATTGAGTTTCAAGATCAGTCTGTCGTCAAATGCAGTCCAATGTGCATCCATGCTGCTCTCTTTAAGTTACTACAGGTCATGAATAAGCTATTAGAGAACAACATGGATCCTGATTAGACTGTGCGTATGCACAGGCTGATCTGGATCTATGTTGGGCTCAAAAGCCTTAAGGGACGTTTTTCCAGATCCTGGCTCATTTTGTTTTAACTGTGGCCGCCAACGCAGTATGTTTGAAGATATATTTTAACAAGCAATATTTACGATATGACGTGATATTAGATATAGAAGTTTAAGTTGTTGTCTGGTTTATCTGCCCCTAATAATACCTTATTGGGCCAGGTACACAGTAGCAATTGCCGCCTCATGTGGGATGGTTTCACTACAAAGATAAAGAGCAAAGTCCGTTCATTTTTAGGGCAAAGATATGACATTCATGAAAAAGATAGTTTTCCGTATATTTTTAATACTAGCAGTAACAGTTTTAAACGATCATCGCGCTAACCCGAAATAAAACAGACTATTTCTAACAAATAGTCCAGTTTATTGGTCGAAAATGACGTTTGTGTTTGGAGGGGGGGTTGTCGAGTAAATTACGCAGATACAAGTGATTCTCACGCTGCACCGTCTCCATTCGCGGGCTTGAAAAAAAAATCTGAATATGCACCAAAAAATCGTCTTTTGTCCACGTTTTCAGCACTGCTAACGATGCCAAACCGCAGAAGCAAAAAGGCCAAACCTTACGATCGGCCGGGGACCGAGGCGGGTCCAGAAACGAGGAGGAAAACTCAAGCCGCCGAGTCTGAAAGTGAACGGGTCGTCCTGGCGTCGGACGAACCCGATTCGGGTATCAATCCCTTCGCCAATTTAAATAATTTTCTTCCACCTTTACCTGCAGCTAACTTTACCGTCCCTGCAGAGGCTATGCGTCTAGCGGATGATGACATTGCAATGCATATCCCCCCGGAAGTATGCATCAAAATCTGGAAAGGGGAATTTGTAAATTTAGCCTCTCTTCTTCGCAGGGAGCCTAATGAGCATGCAAATAAGGAATCAAACCTTACGGTGACTGAACAGGGCACCCTCCAGTTGCTGCCAAAAAGCCCCAAGCGTGTGGCCAATATCCGTGAGTGGACGGACGCTTTTTTGATATACATGTATATTGTCATCAAGAAACGTCCGGAAATGGCGGGTGACCTGATTCAATACATGTCAACCATAAGAGAAGCAGCGGCTAGGAATCACACAAACGATTGGTGGAAAACATATGACGAAAATTTCCGGCTGCGGCAAGCTGTATCCCCAATGCCATGGGGCAAAATCTGTGCCGACCTCTGGCTTAAAGCTATGTGCCTGTCCACTACACCAAATCAAACCTTAACATCCAAGAACAATGCTAGCTTCTCTGCAAATAATCGCAACAAAGCTGTTTGCTATGATTTCAATTCAGTCAGAGGTTGTCGGTTTTTCAATTGCAAGTATGCGCATGTTTGTTCCGTCTGCAAAGGGGAGCACACACAGATTAAATGCCCGAAGAACTCAAATTTTCGCAAATAATGTTCAAACTCAAACTGTTGGCTACGGCCTTGGTGTCACGCCAATAAAATATTTTGCTTTGCAAGAGGAATTATTAGGTTATGACAATAATTTGACCCAATATTTGTTAAATGGGTTCAAACATGGTTTTTCCCTGTGTTATACAGGTCCCAGGACTTTGCAAACATGCAAAAATTTAAAATCTGCAACTGAAAATCCTTCCATAGTTTGGGAAAAGGTTAATAAGGAAATTTCAACAGGCAGGGTAGCTGGACCTTTTTCTTCTATTCCCTTTCCAAATTTCAAAATGTCACCAATTGGTTTAGTCCCCAAAAAGGAACCTAACGAATTTAGACTAATCCATCATTTATCTTACCCCCCGGGGGAATCGGTAAACGACAATATTGACCCCAAACTCTGCTCAGTTCATTACTCAAAATTTGATAATGCTGTTAAGATGATTCAAAAATTGGGCCCTGGGGCACTCCTGGCCAAAGCAGACATCAGATCAGCCTTTCGCTTGATACCACTCGCACAAGAAGATTATCCACTTGTTGGTTTCAGTCATGGCGGTTTCTTTTTTTATGATCGGATGCTGCCTTTTGGTGCTAGTATTTCATGTGCAATTTTTGAGAAATTTGCATGTGCATTACAATGGATTGTGCGTAAAAACTGCAGTCTAGGGGATCTGGATCATTACTTAGATGATTTCATTTTCGGTGGTAAAGGGGGTTCAAACGATTGTTTTCTTTTATTGCAGACCTTTTTTAATTGTTGTCAGAAACTTGGTATCCCTGTAGCAGAGGAAAAAACAGTATGGCCTACACCTGTTCTTATCTTTTTGGGGCTTGAGCTAGATTCTATTCTAATGCAAGTCAGAATACCACTCTCAAAAGTAGCACAATTAATTGACCTTATTAAAGAAGTGTTAACACATAAAAAATCAGTTAAGTTAAGAGAATTGCAATCTTTGATAGGGTCCCTTAATTTTCTCTGTCGGGCAGTGGTTCCTGGTCGCCCATTTTGTAGGAGACTCATAAATGCAACTTGTGGGGTCACCAAATCATACCATCACATCCGGGTTAAAAAAGGGATGAGACAAGACCTAATAATGTGGTTAGAATTTCTAAATTCCTTTAATGGGGTCTCAATGTTCCATGAAAAATTCTGGACTTCCAATTCTGATATTTGCCTTTATACAGACAGTTCTGCTGCAGTCGGTCACGGCTTTGGGGCAACTTTTATGAGGGAGTGGGCAATAGGAGAATGGCCAATTGAATGGCACGATTCGGGCCTTACAAAAGATATCACGCTTCTCGAGTATTTCCCCATTTTAGTTGCTGTTCACATCTGGGGAGAAAAGATGAGGAATAAAAAGGTTTTGTTTAAATGTGACAATCAGTCGGTTGTCAACATTATCAATAGCCAAACAAGTAAATCAGACAAAATTATGGTTCTTGTGAGATCTTTTACACTACACTGCCTCAAATTTAATATTAATTTTAAGGCAGAATTCTTGCCTGGTTGTGAAAACCAGACTGCTGACAGTTTATCCCGATTTCAGATGGAGCGGTTCAAACAGCTAGCCCCACAGGCCAACCCAGAACCACGGACCATCCCAGCCTACCTTTGGACTATCTTAGACAACACTCTATGAAGTTAATTCAAGCAAGCATATCAATGAACACACATAAAGTGTATAAGAATGCTATTAAGAAATTTACTGAATTTAGAAGTAGTAATGGGCTTAAAAACGAATGGCCAGTCCCGTTGTTGCATTTGGAGTATTTCATTGCCTTCTTACATCACCAGAACTACTCTTCAAAATCCTCATCCACTTTCATTGCAGCCATTGGTTTCTATCATAAGTTAAATAATTTGCAAAATCCCTGCAACAACTTTCGTTGCAAAAAGCTTCTTGAGGGCTACCGTCGTTTGAACCCTTCCAAAGACACTAGAATGCCTATCACACTTGATGTGTTGACAAGGATTGTGAGCGTATTAGACACAACATGTTTTTCGAGTTACGAAGCTAAACTTTTTAAGGCAGTTTATTCGATAGCATTTTTTGGTTTATTTCGGGCAGGAGAGTTGGTATGTACCTCTCCTGATGACCCCGTCAGACAACTACAAGTATCTGACATACAATTTTCTTATCGTTCCAGTAGGATTCATTCACTAAAAATACAACTACGTAAATCTAAAGCCAACCAAGCCGGCAAGCCGGAAATTGTCATGATTTATCCACTAGAAAATTCGACTGTGTGTCCAATACAAGCCATACTCAATTACTTGTCGATCAAGCCAAAATCTTCAAATCACTTGTTCTGTCATAGTAATGGCTCCCCTCTTACGCGTTATCAATTTGGTGCAGTTATTTCAAAATGTCTCATAAATCTGGATATGTCACCAAGAGGTTATAAAAGCCATTCTTTCAGGATAGGAGCAGCCACATGGCTTGCAGAACAAGGTGTCTCTTACGAGAAAATCAAACAGTTAGGGAGATGGTCATCAAATGCCTTTTTACATTATATTCGCACTTAACTTTTGTCGCAATTGAATTTCGCTTCAAAGTTACAACATACTAATGCATGCAAGCTTCTATCAATGCTGAATTTATCCAAGGGTAATGATAATTTACGGGGTGTGTTGACAAAATTCGTTTCTTGCTGACTTTTATTAGATTTTATTTTATATTATTCATAGTACAGGTGTACAAATGTATCATAGATAATACATGTAGTTTGATGCAACATTTTTGTTTGTCATTCTGTATAATAACATTGACCAAGTATATTTCAGATGTGTGGTTCATTGGTAATTCCTACGTCCACTGGCTTGAGAAACGTCTGAAATTCCGGCGTATCCAGTCAAACTTAGGGTGCAGCTCTATAACAAGTGTTAAATGGATTAGCCGGAGAGGGATGCATTGGTCTGAATTCAACACAGTATTACAAATGCAGTGTTTACATTCCAGTCCACCAAAGATTTTGATCATCCACTTGGGATCCAATGATCTCACTTCCTTAACAGGCTGCGAACTGGAACATAAAGTGCGTGATGATATTTGTTTCTGGATGGAAAACTTACCTAATACGAAATTCATCTTCTCTGAACTGTTGCCCAGGATATCATGGGGGCACACAGTCATCCCGCATAACAAAATTGATAAAAAGAGGAAACATTTTAATAATTGCATCCGTCGTTTCATGGTAGCCAAAGGTGGACATTTTGTTAAGCATGAGGATATTAATGTACAGACCCCGGGAATGTACTTTAATGATGGAATACATCTCTCCGATGTAGGCTATGATATGCTGTTGTTAAACATAACTAGTGTTTTGGAGAAACTCTAACTGGCCAGACTATTAATTTTGTCAGTATTTATAATGTAGGAATTTTGGGGCGAACAAGTTCGTGTGGCGGAAAATTCCTGGGGGTACCATGATATGTTGTATGAAATTGTCAAGGCTGTGTATACTTTAGAGCGTGTGCTGGCTTGCAGTCGATACGTTGACTCCTTGCCGTCCAAATATGGTATGGACTTTTTGGGCGGTTTGTTGAGCCCCTCCCACATGGGTTTGTACTGTGGGTGGGTGGGTTGGTTGTAGGACCAGGGTTCCCTCAATGCATTACCCCAATGGGTGTTGGGGTGCAGTAGGGGCATGTGGTGGCGCCACATGTGGTTTGGGTCCTACTTGCTTAATATTATGTTAGCTGCAGCCAGCAAGGCTATGGGTTCCCCCGGGGGTTTTCCGCCCGCGAACAAGATCTCTCCGCCACAGTCATCTTCAATTTTATTATAAATCAAACATTAAATTGATAAATTTAAGAATGATATTTCTTTGTGGTCATTTTCGTCTCTTCCAATAAAACAGACTATTTCTAACAAATAGTCCAGTTTATTGGTCGAAAATGACGTTTGTGTTTGGAGGGGGGGTTGTCGAGTAAATTACGCAGATACAAGTGATTCTCACGCTGCACCGTCTCCATTCGCGGGCTTGAAAAAAAATCTGAATTTGCACCAAAAACCCACCCTCCCTCCCCTATTCTTCTTTCATACATGTTCTTATAATGTAAATATTTTTTCAGATTTCTATTGTGACGATTTTAAAGGTCATCAGAGTCTCTTATCCAGTGTACGATTACTATTACTTCAGGACTATCTGCGCGAGTCAGAGTGCCGATATTACAAAATGGTGTTATGCTGTGTTACAAGTTTTCCTATCTTGTCGTGCGGCGGAAAATTCCTGGGGGTACCATGATATGTTGTATGAAATTGTCAAGGCTGTGTATACTTTAGAGCGTGTGCTGGCTTGCAGTCGATACGTTGACTCCTTGCCGTCCAAATATGGTATGGACTTTTTGGGCGGTTTGTTGAGCCCCTCCCACATGGGTTTGTACTGTGGGTGGGTGGGTTGGTTGTAGGACCAGGGTTCCCTCAATGCATTACCCCAATGGGTGTTGGGGTGCAGTAGGGGCATGTGGTGGCGCCACATGTGGTTTGGGTCCTACTTGCTTAATATTATGTTAGCTGCAGCCAGCAAGGCTATGGGTTCCCCCGGGGGTTTTCCGCCCGCGAACAAGATCTCTCCGCCACAGTCATCTTCAATTTTATTATAAATCGAACATTAAATTGATAAATTTAAGAATGATATTTCTTTGTGGTCATTTTCGTCTCTTCCAATAAAGCGTTCTTAAAATATGAGCATTTAGATTATGTTTTGCAATTTGGACGTTTTCACGACCAGTTGTCTGAGGTCCGGGGATCGAATCCCAAGACATCTTTTTGTTTCCCTTTTTTTCATTGGCAATACCAAATCTTTCTATAGATTGCAAAAAAAAAAAAAAAAAAAACAACGAGAACAACAACAAAAAGAAACGCAATAAAAACACTATTACGAACTACGTTTGTATTGAGTCTTTGCGATTTCTGGAACCGTTTGATTTGAGAAAATATATAAAAAAAATAAAAGACGTACCCAAAGTGGTACTCGAACCCTGGACCTCTTGAACACAAATCGGACGCTCTACCACATCTAGCTAATCAGACAACTTGTTATCATTGTAGCCAATTGTTGATAAAGAGTTTATATGTTCAACAACAAGAGGGCGAAAGTGGTCCTCAATTGCTAACTTAAACCAAGTTGACATGGATCAAATGGCAGTTATGTCAAATTCAAAGTAATACAAAACAGGACTTACTGATCCGATCACACTAAAAAACAAATTTGTCCAAGACCATATAATTATATATATTTTGAAAGTTCAAATATGCTCAATAAAGTTTGGTATAGATTAGCACAAGGAATTATCTTTTAAAGAATAGTTTCATGATTTTGCCAAGTCACAAATGCCCTGTCCCGCCAGACAACTTTTTCAAAGAGTCAGAAATTCGCGACCAAATGTTGAAAAGACTCACCTAAGAGTCAGAAATTCGCGACCAAATGTTGAAAAAACTCACCTAAGAGTCAGGAATTCGCGACCAAATGTTGAAAAGACTCACTTTAGAGTCAGAAATTCGCGACCAAATGTTGAAAAGACTCACCTAAGAGTCAGGAATTCGCGACCAAATGTTGAAAAGACTCACCTAAGAGTCAGAAATTCGCGACCAAATGTTGAAAAGACTCACCTAAGAGTCAGGAATTCGCGACCAAATGTTGAAAAGACTCACCTAAGGAACATTGCTGCCAAGGATGGTTAAATGTAAAAAGTAAAAACTATAAATCAAGACATGTGCTATTGCTAGACAAATAATTCATTTGTTTTAATATGTAACAGTGGCTATTTGTCAAACATATACAATTTATTACCCATTTCACATGGAAAACAATGTGCGGTTCTTTATTTATAGACCTGTATGTGCACGCACACAAGCAACATACATTGCTATAATTTATAGAGCGATATCCTTGACCCATTGTTGCTCAAGTATCATGTATACATGGAACAACGAAAGGTGCGTTTTGTCGTAATGTATTGCCGAAATAACAAAATTATCACTAAAGCAATACATTGAAACCGTCGCATGTTGAAAGTAGAATGTACTTCATTCTGTTGCTATAATGTATTATCAAGTAACTTGTTCAAACTGTTGTTACTGTTTTTGGAGGTGTCTAGGCTGATAAATATATTAATCGCCTTCCTTTTTATTTTCTTATCAGTGAACACAGTTTCCCAACTTTACATACAACACTTGACCAAAACCTTTAAAATCGATGGCGTTTAAAGTTTTGATAGGCCCCTAACATAACACTTACGCCTATCTGTGATGTAATGTCACTGATGTCATTTGCTTTTTTGCAACCTGAACCTTGCGGAGTTTTTTGATTACACTGAAATAATCGGGGTAACATGATGCATTATAGCATTTGTCACTTTTACAATTACACGTAGGTTCCGACTTGTGTTGATTCATTAACACCATTTTGCCACATCACAATTTAATAATACATGTTCATTATAACGAACGCACTGAAAGTACTGTTGGAAAGCAAATTTGTTAATAATGTAGGCATTTCCAGACGTAGAGTACATTTAAATACCTTGAATACTTTGATACGTATAGTACTTTGATAAGGTACTTTGATAATCCATTTGTATACCTTGAATACTTTGATTCGTAGAGTACTTTGATTAAGTGCAGAGAGAGGCGGCTGCATAGAGAAGCGAATTTTGCTAAGTATGCTTCTCAAAAACAATTGAATACATATACACTAAAATCACTACATGAAATGAACGCTCAAAGAGTACACATTGATACGAATATTATGTGATGAGCAATTGTTGAGCTTGTTCTTAGATAGATGATCTAATTGTCTTTATTTAGATGCGTGTAGGAGAACCATGCCCGTCTCCAAGATTACCAATTATGCCTTCTAATATCTATATTTGTCGCAGGACACCTTATCAAAGATAGGCAACAACAGATATCGTTGAGAGATTAGTTAATGTTTAATTAAACAATAAAAACAATTAAACAATGTCGCTCCGCTCTTCTTAATAATATGCTTCGCAATCATAATCTATTTCGAGCTGCAAAAATATCGATGTTTAAGATAAAAAAGACGATATGCTGCCTTTGTATTTCATATATCACAGAATATATTAAAGTTAAAAAGGCATTTAATTATACATAACTGAATAAGGGATTTTATTTTAAATTCAATGTTAAATGAGCGATTCAATATAGTATCTATTTGTCAGGCAATGCATATAGTTTGATAAAAAATTGAAAGTCCATAAATCATTCATGACAATTGTGTATATACAGTCGGAGATTGAAAGAAAACACCCAAACATTTCATCAGTCGGAAGTTTTCGGTGCTTCAAACTATGCCAAGACTTTCTTTCCACTTACGAACGCAATCGTGCTATTGGGATGGTGCAGGCAGTGATGACGTCACAGGTTATCGCACACATAATAGATATCATCACGAGACTATTGGCCGGCTAACAGAACCAGACAACAAACTGGGACAGTACTGGACTGTCCGGAAAGGGGTGCGCCAAAGTCCCAAATGTAGCTCAAAATAGGTAAGTAGTTTTGTGTGCAAAGTGATACAGGGGCTGTGGAGAGTCATGCTAAAGGCTAGAATAAAAAATGTGGTCAATCCCATGCGTCGACGAAGCACAAACTGTTTTGCTCTGCAAAATGGTCGCACGCAGCACTGATTTTGTGACTTTGGCTTTGGATGGGAGTCACATTTGCACGCTCCTCACGCATGAATGCTTTAAGGTAGCAAAACAATTTTTTTGGCAAAAAACGAGTAAACTGATATCAGTTCTGGTTGTAAAATAGTCAACTTTTTTCGTTTTAGGAAATTATTAAACTTTAAAGAAGGCGTGGTTTGAGATACAATGTACATTGAAAATTTAAATTCTAATGCTCTTTTTAGGATTGTTGAGCAAACTATTTAGGTTGTCTCATTTCTGTTTTTAATTTCTGTTTTTTAAAACATTAATTTTACATTAAGGCATTGGAAATGTGAAATGATTACATTGTAAACCCCATTTGCCTAATGGTACAGTCCAGCCGCGTAATGTTAATTCTAAAACAAACGTTGATAAGTCTAAAACGTAATCACACAAGAAGCAAAAATTACTTTGCAGTAAATTGTAGATAAAACTTGTATTTCGTTGAGGACAACTTTCATATTTTTGACGAAAGAGTTGAAACTGAAAAACGTCTACTCTCAGACCAGCTTCAGAGATATGATTGTGTCTCTTACTTTATAACAGAGCTTTCCACAGGTGTCCTCTTGACAAAGACTTGAAAGACGTACATGGTCATGTAGAAACTCGTAATGTGGCCATTTTGAAATTCACAAAACATCGGCTTGTTCGAGCGGTGTCATTACGTATCCGAACCTATTCGGGCGCGATCGTATACATTCGGAGATGGAAAGTTCCATCGCCGAATGTTTCCGACATCGCCCGAATAATTCCGACGTCGTGCGAATCTCATTAGGGATGGACTACCTTAATACAGCTTGGCCAAACAACCTTCTTGCCTGACTTATGTTTGTGTGGCCTTTACTCTTCCGCTTAGTACCCCCTCCCTCCTAGATATCGGAATAGGTCCTCGACATTTGATAGTGGCATTCCGCACTCTCAGCTTGGTGCTCTAAAAGAGGGATGTTCATAAGCATTTATGAAAAGTTCAAAATACTTCAAAGTGCGTAATACCAAATGAGAATACTTCGAGGGGTTGCCGTAAATTAAAATTTAAACGGCGACATAACTGCTGTATCTAGGAACCCTGTTCCAAAATTAATTGAACGTCCCTCGTAACAGATGTAACACTGCACGAAAATGAAGAAAAATATGTGAAATTTGGTGAAGCGTTAGAATTATTAGTAGACAAATATTTTGCCAAAGGTATTCAAAAGTTTATTTGTAATTTGAGAATCCCCAACATGCAAAGTAAATTCTAATCCGATGTGCACGCGCCAGACAATTAAAACGAATGTCGGCTCAAAATAAATAATATAAGCGTTTACCTACCGTGAAAGATAGGGTTTGAAAGATGCATTATGCATTTGGAAGATCAACTACGTGATAAAACATGTTTCATTTATCAGATATTGAAAAGATCAGTTGTTCAAAAATGCTCAATAACTATATGTGTTATATAGAGAATAGATGGTTCATGTCTTGGATGGGTCAAGTTTATTTGGCAAGGCGGAGGAATTTATCTGGTGAGCCGAAGGCGACAAAAATCTTCCATTATTATGGGTGTGATAAAGATACAAATACTGTACTAAAATCAGCTCATTTTCCTTCGCGAAAATATATAAATATGTGCATTTTCACGCCATCACCAAATAGTAACTTTGGTAATCATACACTGGGGCATGCTATAGTTGCTTTCACGACGTCATGTCACATTCAGCATTCAATGTAGTAGTATAATGACGCTGTCTTACAGTCATAAAACCTTCGAAATGGTGACACGAAAACAGTTTTACCCTTTCCAAAGCAAGATTTGGACGTTGACGTCGCCAACAGAGAGGGTTTTTGAAAACATTTTAGAAAAAAAAAGAAACTGCTGTAAATCAGCAATTTCTCCTATTCTGTTATTGCTTTCCATGATAAGATATATTTTGACAACGATTCTGTCTACTGCATTTATTTGGATCAGTTTATAAAATTGTCGTTTGGAAAGGGTTATATCACACTATGAAAGTGTTATTGTTCAACTCTTAATGATGAGAAATTGACTTTCTTGACATCTTCCTTGAAAGTGTTTTGTTGTAAGATATACTAACCGTTAGAATATGTCACTTGTCAATTTCAGATATCACGTGGGAGATACAAACCAATCAATTGACGTCCGCATTACACGATGCATAATCACGTGACTCAGAATTACAGGAAATATTTAATAATTTTGTTAATACGCGACCGATTTGAATTCTGTTTTAGGCAGAGAGGGTGGACAGACGTCACGCATTAGATGGACGTAATGGTTCTTCTTTTTTAAATCAGCTGATAAAAAGTTATTGAAGATAAACCGACCACTTGGTTGATTTTCAATAGCTTTTTATCAGCTGATTTTTTAAAAAATCCACCACGTTCAGAATATTCCTATGATTTACCCACCTTCTCTACTTCGAACAAGCTTCACATTGGTCAAGTGTTAACAAAGCATTTATGATTTTCTGAAAGTTGAGTCACCTGATTAACCACCGTGCATTAGCTACCTACTTTATCAGACACTAGTGTTTATTGTTATCAGTTAAAAATCTATTCAAATAATTTCAAAAATATTACAAACCCATATTACATACAATTGTACATGATCACGGTGGACAATTACATGAAACAATATTTTCAGCAAATCGTCAATAATTTTGTAATTACTGGGCCGATTTGAATTCGGTTTAAAGCAGAGAATGTGGATAGACGTCACGCATTAGATGGACGTGAATGATTTTTGAAAAACCATCTGATAAAAAAGTTGTTGAAGATAAACCAAATTTTTGGTTTATCTTCAACAACTTTTTTATCAGTTAATTTTTCAAAAATCCAACACGTCCAGCTTATTCTTGACATATTCCCACCTTCTCTACCTCAAACGGAATTCAAATCGGTCTAGTATTAAAAAAGATATTGAAGATTATCGGAAATTCTAAGTCACGTGATTATACACCGTGATGCTGCAACATAAGCGTACCCATGGTCATCCAAGTACTGCACAATTTCATAGTTGGTATAATGCGCCAACATTAACCCGAGGCATCTGCATATTGTATCAATACCACATCGGTAATGCTAACTAAAGGCCTGTTCACATACTACATTCAACGCCAACATCATGGCCGAAGCTAAAACTGGAAACGCACGTGATTCGGACGCGGAATCGTATGTGACCGGGTCTTTAAGAAGCTCAGGTAATGGACTTTACAGACGAAAATAAAGTTGAACTGGGGTAAATCTTGTTGACTTTTTTTTCTTTTTAATTTCCTTAAAAACAGTTACAAATAAGCAGATCTAGTATGTGATTTTGATTACGAATTAATATAATAGTTTCTATCGGGCTAAACTTACAGTTCTTTATCATTACACACTGTTTAGTTTAGTTTTGTCATGAATCTCTACTACAAAAATTTGTTATCTGCAAATGGATGTTGCAAATTTTCTGTGCATTCTGTGTCTATTTACTTCTCTTAGCCTTAATTTGCTTATGGACAGCATTATTCGATTATATCTAAGTGTTAATGTCCGTCTGTAGCACTGATGCAATATGACGTCGCTTTTCAACAAATTACTCGTATTTACAGCTGTAGATAAGATGTTTTGTTGAAAAATATGGATTTTGTAGGATGCTTTACTTTGGCAACTTCCTAGACCAGAAGTACTCTAGACCTGTCTAATAGGAAACGATTTTATATCCAGTTGACCGTGACGCAATTCCGGACAAACAATGGTATTTCAACGATGTTGTTATAAAACCTCGAAACTACGGCACGGACATTTAAGCACAGAAAATGTTGAGAGAAAATGAGAAAAGGTGATTGATAGAATGTTTTAATCAATGTTTTCTACGTGAAAACGATGTCTTGTTTGATAAAGGATTTATAAGGTCTTTCGAGAGATGATGGGCCTCGAGATTCCTAAGACTTCTTTAATAGGAGAATCATTCTTGCAAATTAAAAAATATATCCAAGGCATAAATGGATTTTTTAAATGAACATCGTACATGTATGTATGAAAAAATATGTTTTGGGGAATTTTCTATTTACGGAGAGTTTGCGTCTAGCTTTTAGAATATTTTGCATGACTAAAATAATGTGTTGATCAATTCAAGCTCGTCAACATCTGCGAATTCTAAGCTTAAATATGCCGTCGCTTTTCAACATAAACCCTAATAGTCAGATAGATTCTGTGCGCATTCGAATGTGTATTTCGCGTAGAATCTACTATTCAGTCTCTATCTAACACTTATCTCTTGGGATCTTAAAAAAATTCTAAGACAACTATCCGCAATTAGAAAACTCGAAGACAGTAAATTGGGCCGTAAGAGTAATAATATTCCACTGAGGATATGAAATAGACATTTTCCCGGAAAATATTCATTAATTGACAGGGGATTCTGTCAAACAGTGTATCTCATTACATCATTTATTTAAAAAAATACAGAAAAGACAAATTGATTTCATTATTTAAAAAATTTAACCTTTCAAAAAAAGTACCTGGTTTGACGGTCAGAGGAGGCGGTGGGAAACATAAAAAAAGAAGAAAATGCTGATATCTAAAATGAAATGTGTCGAAAATCACTGCGCGGGAACTTGATTGAAATTAGTCCACAAGCGTTTAGTCTTGTACCGACATTAGTGATTTGGTTGATTTTCGGACTTTTAATTTTTACATCTCTTGTTTTTGGTGTTTTTTTATTCATTGTACAAAGTGTATTAGAAGCATTGACTGTTCTTTAATTAGATATCAGTGGCATCATCTGGTTGTTCGGCTCGTAGACACCAATTCAAATGTTTTGAACATTAAGTTCTGAAACCTTTTTAGTACAGTTGAACAATCATACCTTCTGATTCTAGTATAGAATGGCTAGTTCTTATCTTTGTTTCTATCTTCCTAAATTTTATTTATCTTGAACCATTCCCAAACAACTAAATTGCAGGGCAGTCCTATTCTAAAGCTGCTGTAGATGACAAAATTGGTGTTAAAAAGGAAGGTATTTGTTCACAATATAGCACAGAAAATATTGAAAAAAGGAGAAACTGCTGGTTTATCTCAATATTTTCCAAAGCATTTTCTATTAGGGACGTGAAAACCAGGTCTTGTTTTGGAGGAGGTTAATAACCATTGTGTCAGTTATTTTGGAATTCTGGTGGGCATGTGAAAATAACACGGGCGACTGTGCCATAATCGGACTTTATTTAAATTATGTGTGACCTAAGTTCACTATATAATGGTTCATATTCATAAGAATATTGTTTCACGTCGCCCTTTCCAGAAACAACGTTTTTTTTCTAGACATTTTAAAATTTTTACAATGCAAACTGAGAGTACCCCTTTTTAATAAGTGCGTTATTCATTGAAAATTATGCACTGTTTATGATAATTTTAATACAAAGCATACGCAGTAATTTTCATAAATTAGACTATGGACCATTTGCACAGTTAAGTTGTTCTATATGGTATTACAACAATTCGTTTTATTATGTCTTCGTTTTACAGATTCTATGACCGACAAAATGTTCATAGATGTTCTATTCCTAGACAAATAACTCATTCGTAACCATGTGCGACAGCGGCTAGTTGTCAAATAAATATTATATTTATTACACATTCTACAAAGGAAGCAATAGGCAAAGCTTTATTTATTGTCCATTACACGGTCCAATATAACGGTCGTAGATCATAAGATCTTCGAGAGGAGATAGCATTGACCTAGGGCTCCATGTGTCATATGTTCCACGGCTTAACAAGAAGGTGGCGTATTTCTTCCTCAAGTGTGGTTAACAACAGGGCACAATGCAATTGAACAGCCGTTGTCTTGGAAAGGGCACATTGAGTGTTTAAGGTCAACGTCGAACATTGCCAAAGATCTGAATTCGTGTTTTTATTTATGCTAACTGGTTCTTTTTTTATCAGAAACAAACGCTTAAATTACACCTCGGTTTTGCTGTAGGGTTTCTATTTTATCTAGCAATCCATTCAGTATTGATTCGTCCAGTGGTGCATGCTGAGCTCCCACATACAAAAATAGGTTTGTTGAAGACAATCACTCATATAACGGTCTGCGTTTTCGCTGATTTTCCAAACAAAGACTACATGTATTTCATTACAGCTCACAAAAAGCTGCTGATATGAGGATTTTGTAGAATTAGGTCAATGTTTTGAAGAAAGGACGCATCTCGCCACTAGTTGTGCCTAAGTCAATTTGTTAGCCGAGTCAAAATTCCAAAGGTTGGTGTAAGACTGTAGATATATAGGTTCGTGTATGTCAGGATTATTACATTTCTCTCTCCAAAAAATGACAAGGACTTCATCCCGTGTCAATTGAATAGAGCTTACACCGCTGACATTCAAAAATCAATTTTTAATCTAAGAATCCGTAAGAGATGAGAACGATTTAAATTAAGCCTGCACGTGGCAGAAAATCGAAATGTTGACCCCAAATAAATCTTATATCGAGACAATGTAAGTTTTCATTAATGTTCAAACAAGTTAGAAAAAATTGCTAATAAATCCTAGCCTAATCTGCAACTTCTTTAACTTGTACGTTTTGAATATACAGTAAAGTCAACATAAACAACTAAATGAATGTTTTGAAATATTGTGAAGCAATAGGAGGAAAAGCAATCGGTATAGATAGAAGTGGGATTTGTATACATTAAAACGAGTAAATACTGAAGGAGATTAGTCAAGTAATTAGCATTTGCACAATTTCTCTCAACGATTTTCTTCGAATTTAATCTAAATCAGAGACTATAAAATATATGCTGTGTTTTACAAATATCTCGTAACTACAGTTTGGTTAAAACTGTAGTTACGAGATTTTTATTAAAAAGCGACGCTGTCCTGGTTTGGCTAAGTGTTAAAACAAACAACGTAGTTTTTTAATGAATCAATACCCCAAATGCAGGTGGTATCTATGGACTAATAAAGACTGCTGCTTTAGGCGACAGTAGTTCAGTCCACAAAGAATTCTAGAAAAACGTTGGACAATTGACACAAATATAGATATTCATCATTGTAGACTTCCTCAACGAAATTATTTGAACTTTATCCGATTCAATAGAGAATTCCCGTTTTGTTGCCATTTCTAGATATTATAGGCGGCAATCACGTGTCTTTGTTTGGATATGCTTTCCTAACTTTTGTAAACAAAAACACTCGGTAAGTTCACACTTTTTCTCGAATTTTAAATCAAATACCTAACATTCAATATTAAGATACCTACCATACGATACGTCGTACTTTCGTGCACTCGTGCAAAGTATTTTCTTCCACGTTGTTTTCGTTCGAATGCCGTGATATATTTTCTTTAAAAATGTTTGCACTTTGCACGAATGTTCTCAGCTTTGACAGGGATTTGGTGGAAGATCTTAGTATCAAAATAAACCGGAAAGTACGATGTATCGAATGGCAGGTGTCTCAAAATTGAGAGTTAAGTATTTTGATTTCAAATTTGAGAAAAAATGTGTACTTACCGAGTGTTTTATTTACATAAGTTGGGAAAGCATATCATAACAAAGTCACGTGATTGCCTCCTGTGGATATTGTTGAAAGTTAACTTGTGTCGTCATTAACATGTTGCGGTATCCCATAGACACTTTCTACTCATCAGTCAATGTTTACGCAATGAGTGTAGGCACTGTTTTTTAAGTGTATGGGGGTATGAGTCAAAAATCTATTCATACTGTATGAATCCGCGAAACGATTCATACAAAAAGGTTGATTTTTTCTGTTGTTTTAGTTGTTTATATCAGACAACTGAAAAAATGACATTTAATGATTTTAGTTTAGACTTTCTTTTTGTGAAAATGATATTTCCGCCTAGAGTTTTACCGGGTATTTCATTCTTTATCCAACGCTTCGCCGGATTGACTTTTTGAGGGATAACTAATATTACGTAAACAATTTCTCTCTGTTATTCTTTGGGTCACGATACTCACTTTTTCAAATACATATAACGACTATAAAAGTACACGTATGTTATGTTTTTGATAACCCCTCCCCCTATGGATCCGTGGATGACACTTTTATTCATTTCCAAAAGAGCTCAAACTCTCGTATACAATCTTTAATATTTTAATTGTACAATTTCTTTAGATAGGATGTGGTAAGACGCAATTCTTGCCATATTTTCTTCCAACAGTTCCTTTACTTTTGTTTCCGGATTCTGATCGAATATCTTGCTATGTTTTGTAATGTGTCAATTACTTTCACAGCATAAGTAAATAATTATACAGTGCTCATGATATCATTGCAGCCGTTATACCAAGGGGATTAATGCTTATTGTATGTTTTCATATTTTCACGAGGTCGCAGACGTTCCTTTGTAAAAGTATAATGAACACGCATACCTTGTTATGTGGAAAGCATGATATGTCACAAAGAAACTATTAAAGTATATGGAAAGATAAGAGGGAATATCAAAAATGTTTTCGTTGCCTCGGGTATTTATTACATACAAATAGTAAAATACTTAACACTTTTCTGTACATGGGTGTTTTACATGCACATTGTATATAGCATCGTGCTAGCTTTTTTGTTTAAATCATACGTAGTTGTTGAAAAGACATACCACTCCTCTAAAATGTTGCCACAATAGACACTTCTGAGAATAGTTTTTCGATTAGGTTTCTAAATAAGGATGCTCAATTTGCCAAACGGGGTACAGGTCGATTGTTTGCAGTTTATGGTTAGTATAAATTTCCCTTTCTTGTGCGACTTAGGAACGTCGAGTGACAGAATTCCAGCGAGGGAGCTAGCGATCGGGTTTTATTAATTTCTAAAACTAGATGGAACAATTTTGTGCTGTGTTGTGTTGGGACGTGGCCGAAACAAGCAGTTAAGTTAAACTACCTTGCTCTTTCTTGGTAAGGCTCAAAGTTTTTGTTTACCCCCTCGTAGGTTTTGTTTAAGTAAAATTGATTGCCAGAAGCGTTAGATGCATTATAAACAACTGCAGTTACTGCACAAACAGACTCAATTTATCTATCCAAGTCTATTATGGTAATAGAAAATAACACCGCCTGAAGGATATAATGCAACCCTCTAATGTATCTATGTGGTAATGGTAAATAATTATCTTGCTCGATACATTATGCATATCTGCAGTTTCTGCAAGGACACTTGAATATTTTTCGAAACGGCAAATATTCTAGAGCGCATCCAATACAGAAATGAAATGGACACGCTATCAAGTAGATCTATCGACATAATAATGTCTTTTAAGAAAATCAGATTGGAGAATTGACTTACTTTCTAATTAGAAAAAAATCCTATCTAAAAAAGAGCTTCGTACTGATATATACATCTACACACACTTGTATCTATGTTGCACAATCGTCCCTTTTACGATTTTTTATAAAGAATAAGAATATAGAAACAATAGTTCTTACCAAAATAAAGTTCCGCGACTTTTATATTTACATGTGGCAATCACGCTATGTTAAAGTGACATTTCAGAATTATTTCTACATAAGTTTTACTTTTATTCTATCTGAAAGAGCATAATATTTCCTTATGAAAATTCCGAAAATTGCAAGCCAAAATATTGCGCCGTTTACGAGAAATTTATATTTTTGTGTTAAAATTGAACAAATTGTTGTGGACAACAGTTCGGATTTATATACAATTTATCGATTATGTCTCAACTTTAAATGCGTGTTTCTCGCTTATTGGCAACAACTGAAAAAAGCTAATAGTATTTAATATACTCATTAGAATAACCAATCTTGGCATCAAGACATACTTTAAAAAATGAAATTGGAATGAAATGTCCCTTTAAGTGCATTTACAAATGTGTGTTATTTGATGCATTTTGTCTGGCTAGAAAGTTGTGTTTTTAAAGATGGGCTGTATACCTTATTAAGTATGTTTAACGACAGATGCACGCGATATTATGGATGTCACTGCCTTACATAAATGACCATGCCCACAAATGGAATGGGACGTGCATAAATTTGAGTGTTTAAAGGCAAGAAAAGAGATGTCAAGATTACATCGTCATTGGATTATTCCCACCAAAAAGATCTACTGATGACATCCTGGCAACAAATGTAGGACAACATTAACATACAATATCATAATTATGGGTAGGTATATAATAATGTACGTAATTTATTTGCCAGAATATCAATTTAGTTGTCTTCATATGCACGGTGGATAACCCACGTGAACTTTGGGGAGCGTTCGGTATAGAGTGAGTTAGAACCGATAGAACAGAGAATATACATCTTAAAGGCGCCTACGGTGCACTTTATTTTGTCAACAAAATATACTTGTAGCGAAGGATTTTTCGGTGTGAACGCTTCCCAAAAGTCCCGATGGCTATCAACCGTGTAATAGGCACTGTAAAAAAAAGAATAAACTGGAACAATTTACATCAGACCTGACCGGAAATTAGACCAATGAATAGGAATTATCTGTCTGAAAACACTAAACAGTGATAAAGCTCTTTATTTTGACCTAGGCTCGTTTAATTATTTGTTTTTTCCCTTTCTTTATCTATTGATACATTTACGGAAGTGAGATCTGTTTAAGAAAAGCTGATCAGGATCTTATAGTATCCTGTATTATCCTCCTCATAACGTAAAGAGTTATCCCCTCCACCACCCACACGTCTGTAAACGTGACCTGGTTACCTCATCCTCTAAATAACCTTATTGTTCTGGACAGAAGAAACCTTATAACAAAATGTTTGTTGATCGTGATGCAGAAAAACGACCCTTATAGTATTATATTAAGGATTATAAGCCATAATTATCTTCAAAACATTTCGT
The DNA here is from genome assembly GCA_963680895.1 of Fragum sueziense. NCBI lineage: Eukaryota > Metazoa > Mollusca > Bivalvia > Cardiida > Cardiidae > Fragum > Fragum sueziense. The sequence goes on along the minus strand of OY804598.1, from coordinate 12,588,255 downwards.
GCATTTTGGCTGTCATTCATTTAAACGGAAATTAACGAGTGATATCCTTGTCAATTTCCAGATTTCATCCGTGGTAACGGAAATTGACGAGGGATATCCTCGTCAATTTCCTGTACTACGGATGATGCCCGCAGTTGCGCGAAATGATTAGTATATAATGATTGATGGAATACATTTCGACAGACATCTTTCAAGATTAGCCTTTGTCTCAATGCAGTCTGATCAGATCCATGCAGCTCTCTAATTGTTGCTACATGTCCTGAAGCAGATATTGGAGACCAAAATGGATTACATGTATCAGACTGTTTGTATACCATTTTAGGCTTAAAAGTCTTAAACAGACATTACATGCCAATTAGATTTTTTAAGGTAGTCTACCCCTAATGAGATTCGCAAGACGTCGAATTTATTCGGATGCGGTCGAACACAATCGGATGTTGAACTTTACTTTTACTGTATTTGGCAACATATACTGTCCAGCCATGATATCATGGGATGTGTTTTCCGGTATTACCTTTATCCTTAAAGACAAAATAGATTTCTTCATTTCCAATATTTTTTTTTTTTTCATTTGGTTTGATTATTGCAGGTGATTCATACCACCACATGCAAAATTGTAACAAATTTGAGTTAGATATTGTGTTGTGTACATACTATTAGGTTACCTTTGAACACATTTGCCATATTATCGTGACCGGAAAATTGAAGAATTTGTTTGGTCAGAATCTGAGACGATAATCACAAAACATCTGAATAGCTTATAGAGAAAAACTGCTTCTGTAATATTAGACGTGACCTTCACATTTGGGTGTCTGTCCGCTTAATTAATAGAGGACAACCAATACACTAATCAAGACCGTCGCCGCCCGAAAAATAGATCAGGCCTTTTTTATCCCTTTCCCAAACGACGAAGTGTCAAGGTATTCCAATTTGAAAGCTGCATGAGTCGCCAATATAGATCTTAATAACAATATGATTTATGTACAAGTAGCTCAGAAAATATTGAGGCAAAAGGTGAAATGCTGATTATCAGCATTTTCTTCTTTTGCCATAATGTTTTCCCAAGCCTCTCCCATAAAGGACGTCAAAAGCAGGTCTTGTTTTGAAAAGGGTTAAGTAATATTCAGATATACTCTCCTACAATAATATACATGTATCGCTGTAAGGTTTCATCTTTAATGTGCAAATATGTCATATTTTTTTTTACTAGCCCTTGTATTGGTAATCTAATGGATTAAAGAATCTTTAATGCATACAAAGAAAACAAGATAATTTAATGCAGACTAGCATTACATTTGTCTTGTTTCCTGATTTTATTTTCTGAAAAAAAAAACCGTTTATTTATAAACAGCAATAACTAGGGCACTTAAATTGACAATATCATGGTGGATATCCCACGAGACTTTTGGGAAGCGTTAACACCGAAAAAATCGTCCGCTTCAAGGTATGTTTTGTTTAATTTCTCAGCTTCAACTCTATTGTTTTTGACGAGATGAAGTGCACGGAACGTGCATTTGAGAGGATTTTTCCCGTTTGTAACTCACCCTGCTCCTAATCCCGTGGTTTCTTCAAACATTCAAGCGAAAGTTTATTTCGGTGCATGTGAAGGCTTCCCACTTATGTTTTGCACTTACCAAACACTTTGGCTCGAATGTTTCAAGAAACCACTGAATTGTGAGCAGAGTGAGTTAGAGACGAGAATAGCCCTCTCAAAGGCGCGTTCCGTGCACTTTATCTCGTCAAAATCAACAGAGTTTAAGCTGAGAAATTAAACAAAACATACCTTGAAGCAGACGATTTTTTCGGTGTTCACGCTTCCCAAAAGTCACGTGGGTAATCCACCATGAATATGCTCTTCTCCTTGGTGTATGAAAGACAAAAATCATCAGTCAATAATTAAGCCGGTATCTTGGAGAAGAGAAAACATTGGAACATTTTTACTTTGTTAAAACGTAACCCCAAAAAAGGAAAATCTACAGCACTGCTTCTAATCCGAGTCTTCTCTGATGTAAATACGCTCTTTGATATTTTTATTTTTCGCTATTTACGAAATAGCGAAAAATCAAAATATCAAAGAGCGTATTTACATCAGAGAAGACTCGGATTACACTGCTTCATGCACGTAAGTACGGACTGATCTGAATCAATATTTTTCTCAGATACCAAAATTCTCTCTTTTTAGAGCCTGGCAAATTTAAACACTTTACAGAATTTCGATCCAGAATCGTTAAATTGAAAATACGATATGACTTGTGTAGAACAAATAGATCTACCGGTATGTCGTTTAAATGTTTGTGAAATGCAAGAATATAGTTTAAATGAGCCAGGATCTGGAAAAAATGTCTCTAAAGGCTTTTGAGCTCAACATGGTTCCAGATCAGCCTGTGCATACACGCAGTCTGACCAGGAACAAGGTTGTTCTCTTGCAGCTTATTCATGACCTATTGCAACCATAAGAAATCCGCATTGATCTTGAAACATGATTACCAAAAATGCTATATGGGACCTTTTTCCGGATCATGGCTCAAATTATTAACACACTAAAGAAATGTTTGTTGTCACAGGAAAGTATTGTATACTTGATATTTAAAATCGGTTAGATGAATGTATTAAATGAATGATGGTCTACGTTTGACTGAAATTTGACCATGAACAGACGCCTGATCTACGTGCAAATAACAGAATTAACAATAAAAGTTTCAGTTAGGTATTTCCTTTACGTTTTTCGCCTTTAATATACCCTACGATAATCGACCTGGCAGAGCAGACCTAGCCATTAGGCTGGGATACTCTGCCAGGTCATTTCTCGTGAGGTATACTGACCCAGTAATTCTAATGGTTAGATATCAGATATATGCGGTTCAGAACAGTTGAACTGACCTATATACATGTACGTATTGCAAAAAAACGTATTGAGCTTATATTAAGCTACTTGGCAAATACCAAAGGCAAAAACAACAAGAGGGCCGTTGGCCCTAGATCGCTCCCCTGAGATGGGGTTTTATAACAGATCAGATTTCTTACAAGTAATGCAATAAAGGGTCAAAGATCATATGAACGCCGCTATGCGATTTCAAACCATAGAAAACCCAGAAAACTACCTTAGTGCAATATCATAATTATGTAACTCAAATATGAAGTTTTATCCAATTCGGCTGTGCGGTTATGGAGAAATTGCTTTGGACAGATGTAATTAAAATAAAACATACAGACTGACAAACAAACAGAAATTTACAAATTGACATAGATCTATGACCTTGAACCTACCTAAATATATATTTCAAATAGAACATCTACTCATGATAAAGAACACATTTACCCATACATTTTTTTTAAATCCATGCATAAATGTAGATGCTATGCCCCTGACAAGCAGATTTTTACAAGAAGTCCCCTTTTTCTGTGACAAGGTTTCATGTTGAAAAGCAAAGAAAAGCTTAGCTTTTCTTAAAGAGGACCTCTTAAGGAATATTTTTGCCAAGTTTGGTTGAAATTCGCCGGGTAGTTTAGGAGGAGATGTCGTTCAAAGATAGTATTGAGATTCAGTCAGATTTCTCCTTTTCTGTTGCCATGGCAACCAGAGTTTTTATGGATTTCAATTGTTTTAGCAATTCTGAAAGGAGGTCACCTTAGGAACATTCCTAACAAGTTTGGTTGAAATTGGCCCAGTACTTTAGGAGAAGATGTCGTTCAAAGATAGTATTGAGATTCAGTCAAATTTCTCATTTTCTGTTGCCATGGCAACCAGACTTTTTTATGGATTTCATTCTGCCAAGTTTGCTTGAAATTGGCCAAGTAGTTTAGGAGCAGATGTTGTTCAAAGATAGTATCGAGATTCAGTCAATTTTCTCCTTTTCTGTTGCCATGGCAACCAGAGTTTTTTATGGATTTCAGTTTTTTTATAGCAATTCTGAAAGGGCGTCACCTAAGGAACATTCCTGTGAAGTTTGGTTGAAATTGGCCAAGTAGTTTCGGAGGAGATGTCGTTCAAAGATAGTATTGAGATTCAGTCGAATTTCTCCTTTTCTGTTGCCATGGCAACCAGAGTTTTTTATGGTTTTCAATTCTTTTTGCAATTTCAAAAGAGGGTTACCTAAGGAAAATTTCTGCCAAATTTGGTTGAAATTGGCACAGTACTTTAGGAGAAGATATCGTTCAAAGATAGTATTGAGATTCAGTCAAATTTCTCATTTTCTGTTGCCATGGCAACCAGACTTTTTTATGGATTTCATTCTGCCAAGTTTGCTTGAAATTGGCCAAGTAGTTTAGGAGCAGATGTTGTTCAAAGATAGTATCGAGATTCAGTCAAATTTCTCCTTTTCTGTTGCCATGGCAACCAGAGTTTTTTATGGATTTCATTTTTTTATAGCAATTCTGAAAGGGCGTCACCTAAGGAACATTCCTGTGAAGTTTGGTTGAAATTGGCCAAGTAGTTTCGGAGGAGATGTCGTTCAAAGATAGTATTGAGATTCAGTCGAATTTCTCCTTTTCTGTTGCCATGGCAACCAGAGTTTTTTATGGTTTTCAATTCTTTTTGCAATTTCAAAAGAGGGTTACCTAAGGAAAATTTCTGCCAAATTTGGTTGAAATTGGCACAGTACTTTAGGAGAAGATATCGTTCAAAGATAGTATTGAGATTCAGTCAAATTTCTCCTTTTCTGTTGCCATGGCAACCAGAGTTTTTTAAGGATTTTAATTCTTTTAGCAATTCTGAAAGGGGGTCACCTAAGGAACATTCCTGCCAAGTTTGGTTGAATTTGATTGTAGTTTAGGAAGAGATGTCATTTAAAGAAATTGTTGACGGGCGACGCACGACGGACGACGCACGGACGCCGGACAAAAGGTGATCACAATAGCTCACTTGAGCACCTTGTGCTCAGGTGAGCTAAAATAAAAACGCTACCAGTGTTCAACTTTTTATTTTTTTATCCAATATAAAATCAAATGTACAGAGAACGTCCTGTTAAAGGACATTTCAGTCAAATATACACCACCCTGCCGTTGCTACATTTTTGAAAATTTTCATACTACATTATGATATTTCATTATTACTCTGTAAGCAAATGCACGATTTCTTTTGCATGTCAGTTAAATACCTGCAACTAAACAATATCATTTCCTGTTTGAAGTATGTTATGAGTGCGTTTTTAATCATTGGTTTGTGTATTTGAAACTTAAAGACTTGATTGATATATAGTTTAAACACGTATACTGCAGCCTCACAATATGAAATCTTACTCATTATAAGGCACTGAACTTCATGCAAGAAACTTAAAAATAACATACACCAAAGAGATAAAATCTTAGTACATGGATATGAAATAATTAGAAAAAATATGTTTGGGCATATCTCATGAAACAGCTCGAATGTGTAATTAAGGGTAAATAAAGCGACAATTCTGCCAGGCCAACAAACGCAGAATACATATCTTCATCTTCTCCGTCCTTCCGTCCGTCTGTCCGTCCGTCCGTCCATCCATCCGGCCGTCCGACCGTCTCTTCTTTTTTCTTGTCAACGCAACTCTTCCTAAGTTTCTGGTTGGATCTTTATGATATTTGGTCAATGTTATCACCTTAACTGGTAAGAGGGGCGTTCAATTATTTTTTGAGCTAGAGTTCTGTAAGCCATAGTTATGTTGCAATTAAATTTTAAGTTTCTTCAATCCTTCGAAGTAATCCTCTTTGGCAACCTCACACTTCTGAAGATTTGAGGTCCATTACTTATATGCCAATAAATTGGCCTCTTTTGGAACGCCCCGCAGACACTGGTAAATTGCACTGGATATGGAACATGAAGGCCTATACCGACGACCAGAGGCTTTTATTGTTATCATGGGGAACACAAAAAAGCCACGAGGGCTTAAGCCCGGCTATACGGGTGGATGAAGACGCTGTGCAGCATGTGTCTCTTCCAGGAAGTCTTGGACAAGAGGACACCTGTGGACAGCCCATTTGTCATGGATTTGGCACATGCCTCTGTAGTCGGTCCCAGGCCTGCACTTTTCGTGATATTTCTTTATTTTCGCCGACATACATTTCTTGTATGAATGACCGGCGATAGTGGTGCTATTTGGAACAGCAATTTGAACAATACACCCGTTACATTTGAAAATTACCGCGTTCAATAGTTTTGCCGCGCTTTTAATTTTTTGGCTATTACGGACCTTGCCTGGTCTTTTCGCAACCATTGCTTGCTAATGACGCACCATTTGTGCTCATAATAGTAGATTAGTGTTCAATCATAATGTATAAAGCTCAGAAAGCCCACATTTGTTGCATTTATAACATTATTTCAGAATATATTTTGCCACTTTTACACGGGTGGCTCTCTGACCTTTAGGCAGCGGATGGGGAACCCAATGGGCATAAACCTGTCTGTATTTCAACTCTTTCGTCAAAATCGTATAACATGTTCCCGAGGAAAAACCAACTTTATCTGCTATTTCTTGCACATTGAACCATGCGTCTTGTTCGGTCATGTCGGAACATACAGCAACATTTGCTTTGATACTAGATCTACCCGTGTTGCCTGAGAGGGGGCATCATTTAGGCCAGTTTTACCTATTTTGATTTTTATTTACTCCCTAAAAATGACGCATGTTCAACGTTCGAATGTCCATAAATTTGATATAGTTCATTAAATACACGTGATGCAGATATGCCAAAGCCTATGCGACCTTTAATGTAGACCCGTACATCCTACTTCAGTTCGTTTTCCATTTTGCGCACAACGAAATAGCCAGTGTATATGACTGAACCAACTTAAAAGTTCAATAACTTTTGAAAGAGTGAACGAATTTGCCTCAAATTTTGACCAAGTATAGACAGTTATTTTCCCGTCAAATGGCCGCAAGCACCACTAGTTCTATGGAACCGTAAGGTATGGTGGCCCATAAGTACCACTATTAATTGAACGCCCCTCGTAGATGTGCATGCAGAACGGATTTTATGGTTCATTGATTTGTTGCCTGAGTTTTGCCCTTTAAAACGTAGTCTCTGGGAGTGGCGGCATTTATTGTTTATCTATGAATCAAGTAACTGCTTAATCATGCTATGGGAGCCTGACCAGCGGCACCTATTTTTTCGAGCAAAAATGGCGGACATAGCAAACCTGCAAGAAATAGATACTGCAAACAAAGGAAGATTTATCACATTTGTACTCAATTTTGCACGTTCATACTCATTAATATTTGAGTACATATATTGCTTTACCACTTTTGACTCTTAAATGAACTTATTAATCTTTAGATTATCTAAAATTGTGCCGACAATCTTCACGATGTGCTGTGCTCATCATTTTAAGCGAGAAATGCTTTAATGAATCAATCAAAAATCACACTTTACTGTTTCTACTGGTTTTATTTTCGTGTATGGACATAGATTTCTGTATGACAGAACCTTTGTGTAACTCTGAGTCGTGAGAGATGTGTATTATTAGAAAAAAACGAAAAAACGAAACTACTGTACGAGAAAAACTGAACTTTTTTTCCGAGCAATGTCACAATCCACTGTATGGGTAGTTCGTTCATTGTTTACACGATTTTAGTTTGGAAATTCCAGTTTTTTCTGAACGCGTTAATCTAGCAATTGAAAACTTAGAGACGTATCCTAGTGGTCAACATTTTCAGTTAATCAACTGCATCAAGGATTAAATCTCTTTAAGCAGAGTCAATCTAAATGCGCATTTAAATTATTTTAACCCTTTTCCAAAGCGTAAATTTCAATTCAAAAGTAGCTGTTTACCACAGAATTGATGTTGAAAAAATATTGGATTAGTGTAAAATAAAGCATTGAAATTATTGATGCAAAAGGAGGAAAAGCTGGTTATGAATATTTCCTCTTTTGCCCCAATGTGTGCTCAAGCCTTTTTTGTTAGGAACGAGAAAACCAGGTCGTGTTTGGGAAAGGGTTTATATAGTTTTTGGAACTTGTTCATGCAAATTAAGCTATCTCGAGTCAAAGGAATTACATCACTGTCTTGATGATAAAATAAATGAACAAATAAACTAAATGGTTAATATAGAACCTACTCATCAAAGCATGTGATTCACGAAATCGACACTAAATATTGATTTAAAAATGAAACATGTCTTTGAAATAGTATTCAATGTATATTTTCTCCTAACACCACTCATGTTCTGTCTGCCTTAGTACTGTCTCTTGTTTTTCTTGCACACACTCTCTCATTGGCTGGTTATGACCGCGGTTATCACAAAAATGGCATCGCGTTGCACTTTCAAATTTGATGTCCCGGTTTCGATCCTAGGGCGCGGCATATATCCTCTATGACATCTGGTACTTGTTTCATCAAAACATTGAAGACGTATTTCTGACTTACTGGTGTCTTATGAAACAACAATCAAATTACCTAGGACTTGATGGAAGGGGCGATACCTGACTCCTTTCCTAAGCGTGTAGACTGTAAGACATTGGTACTTAAGACATAAATACGCCTTAAATACTTTGATGAAACTGGCCACTGTCTCCTACCAAATGGGTGGACAATCTTAAACCTAAGTGGCATGAGTAGCTTCATTCTCGAAAACATCAAATGTAGTTGTGCTAGAGATGTTGAGAGAAATACAGGAATATGTTGGTAAGTCGTTTTAGCTTTACTTTTCATACATGTAATATAGTGTCGAAAGAGGCATTTCACCCATTCTAATCGAACATTTTGTAGATACCAGGCCGCGGCCATAGCGCAGTCAGGTGCTCCAGTCGCAGCGATATTACCATGTAATTTAAATAAGCATTAAGGGGGAATGCTCCAGTTTCCTAAATTTTTCCAAATAAAAGAATTCATTTATTTTTTTGTATGCTGAAACTATAATTATGTAATTACCATTTCAAAAATGAAATAAAAATGGATGGTCATCGATATTGTTTGAATTTTATAGGCATTCGTATAACATACCCCTACAGCGAAAAAATGCATAATTTCTTGCACCTACCCAAGGTCACTAAAATGCTTATAAATGCTCTATAATCATCGTTTAATCCCAAAAACGGATTTAAAGTAACTTCTTACATTTAAAAAGAACAGAAAACCCAAAATATGTGCTATTATAAACGTACAAATGTGTAAAACAGCATGCTCGCGTGTTCAGTTCGATCAACGAAGCTGAAGTGTTTTATGTCAAAATTTGCATATTTTGGAAATATTTCAAGTTCTACATCATAGACTTTGATAAGACTCCATCATTGTATTAAGCAACGTGTCCTGGTAATAATTCACAAAGAAAGTGTATAGGTCAGTACACTTTTTAGTGCATTACAGCATTTTTTTCAGCTACACACGAATAAAATGACGTAAAACAGTGGTAACTGTGTATACACTTACAACTGTCTTGCTCTAAATACTCGATTTCCATCTTGACAAAATCAGTTTCGCATAATAAATACGCTTTTACCATCGAAAATTGTAAATTCTAATCACGTGTTATATTATTGAAAATATGGTAGCGAATCATATATGGTACGAAATGTTTAATTTTCTATAGTAATGACCGAGTGTTCCGAAAAACTGGTGCATTCCCCCTTAAATCCCACTCCTTCCATCGATATGTCTAAACCAATAGGTGTCACTCCTCAACGAAACAGGCCTATTGAATATATAGTAAGTTGGGTCAATTTGGCAGCTTCTAGCTTCTCTCAGAAGTCTTTGTGACACATTTTACATAGTCTGCCTGACAGACCATTCCTTTGTCTTTAATGTACTACCAAGAAAGTGGTATCAATAGCACCATCAGCTTAGATCACGCACCCGTGAGCACAGCCACCGTTGCAATTATTTGCCATCTCTTTCGGGATCTGCATGTGACACACCCTCGTGAAAGGTCACGACCGCGCAAGAAACTAGTTCCCGACAAATTCATTAAAACACACCCCAGCAGTACACTGATGGTCTGCCAGTATGAAGAACCACATTACATGCTTCTGCCTATTCTATAGACACAGGATCAATGCATCAAAAGGAGCGAATCCATTTTTGACGGAACTATGTTTGTATACAACGACCCGGAAGCATTTCCCGTTGTGGAGTGTCTCCAATAACAATACAAATATGAGATTTCGTACGCAGTGAACCGTGTATTGCACGAGCGTAAAAGTTTCCATTCATGTGTATTTTTGGACATGGGTTGATGGAAGACTGTTGTAAATACATATGAAATACTATGTATATATCATTGTCTTGCATAGTTCGTTTCCATAGTCGGTGTAATTTTACGCGATCCAAAATTTTCCGTTCGTGAAATCTTTATTTGACGTGCAAATAAGAAGCATTCTTTTATTGTTCAGCTGGCGTGTGGGTGCTCAATCGTTTGAATACGACAGAAAGTTACCAAAAGGTATACACGTGTCCAACATTATTAAATCTATGAGTCCTTATATATTTCTCTTATGTATGTATTTCCGTGTGATATCCTCTGTATGTCCGTCTCTCTTTCATCTCATCCTCTCTTCTCTGTCTACCTAGGATTTAAATTCTATACTGAACAAAAGTGAAAACGCTACACCTACTTCGCTTGTCATATTTTTTTCTAAATTTACAACAAGTAAAAAATTCAAATGAAAGTGTTTCGCATTGTTCATTGACTTGGTTGTGCTTAGTGCTTTACGTTTTGTGGATGAAAAAAACGGACCTTTTTAATGTGACAGGGGTCCGTTTTTCAGGTGTACAATTTGAACGGAAATTTTAAACAATTTCAACCTTCAGAAATTCAAGCAGAAGAATGCAAACCATGCCGGACTGCATGGAATGACAGTCCGTCAAGTTACCAGTCAGGAAATGTAAAAAAGCGTTCGTAACATTGTATTAACGTTTAGAAAATGATGTTTTAAAAGCAGAATTTTCATTGTGTTCCAAAGCTTGAAAATTTTACAATGTAATCTCCTTAGGAAATTGAAATCGCTATTTCATGGACATCTGGGAACAATCCTAGTCGAAGAAATGGTTCAAAAATGCCCTGTAAAGTCAGCATGATGTTGCAAAAACCTCCAATCGAAAACCTTGATGAATTTGTGAATATCAAACATTTCAAATTCCCTATTTGTTTATGTCAAAGGGAGGTGATTCGCAAAATTGACAGATTAGACATTGATTTTAGAGCTTGCTACAAAAGATACACTTGTGTGATTTTAAGTATTTTTTTTTTTTTTTTTTTTTTTGGTTTTTTTTTTTGGCAAACCGGATATGAATTCCAATCACTGTATCATTTTATCATCATAAAGATTGGTGGAAAGAGAAACAAATGTGGAATCAAATATCTTTCTAGAAACTGATTTACACCAAAGATTTCTATCTTCTACAAATGTATAAAACGCTCCGAACACTCGTACAGAAATTAACTCAAATCACCCGTAAATGAAATTAATTTAATCCGAATACGCGTCCAGTAAGACTAAAAAAATCGGTACTGTAATGCACGTGTTCGGGGGAAATTTTGGTCTTCGTACAGTGAATAAAAACATCAATATTCCAATTCTAACATTTGCGATCATCTTTAGGCTTTTGGATTTTCAAAGAATAATGTAGTCATTGTAATTTTGATAATATAACGTGTACCTTAAATATATGTTTTATTTCTTTTAATCATTTAAAGGGTGGACAAATATATGCATAATTCACGAGCAACGCCTCTTTATCACGTTTGCTTATCGTTTACGGTATGTATGCCAGTCCGATGAGCTAAAGACAAAGACAATAACGAAGTTGAATCATAAGCCGATCTATTTATGCTTCGAAGTTGGTGTTATAGGACAAAAACACAACTTACGTTCAAATAACTGCTGGGACCGTCAGAATCCACTTCCTTGTCCGCCATTTTGTTTGCTCGAAAAAATAGGTGCCGCTGGTCAGGCTCCCATAGCGTGTTAATACGTTTATAATTCTTTTCTCCAAACATCCGTATCAGATTTAAATTTTTAAAGTATTCCCAGATCAGCAGTCCTTTTGAGTATGATGATGCAAAATCAGAACTCCATATCGTCGCTTTTCATTAATAACCTAGTAACTGCAGTTTAAGGGGGAATGCTCCAGTTTTTCGGAACACTCGGTCATTAGGCCTACTGTAGTAAATTAAATGTTTCGTACCAATACGTTTCACTACCAAATTTTCAATAATATAACACATCATTACAATTTTCCATTTTCGACGGTAAAAGTGTATTTATTATGCAAAACTGATTTCCTAAAGATGGAGATCGATTTTTAATAGCAAGACAGTCGTAAGTGTGTATGCACTTTCCACTGTTTTGCGTCCATTTTATTCATGTGTAGCTGATAAAAATTGCTGTAATTCACTAATAAGTGCGATGATCTATACATTTTCTTTTTGAATTATTACCAGGACATGTTGCTTAATACAATGAGGGGGTTTTATCAAATTCTATTACGTAGAACTTGAAATATATCCAAAAATATTGCAAATTTTGACATAAAACACCCCAGCTTCGTTGATCTAACGGAACACGTGAGCATGCTGTTTTATACATTTACGCGTTTATAATAGCACATATTTTGGGTTTTCTGTTCTTATTGAATGTAAGACGTTAATTTAAATCCGTTTTCGGGACTAAACGATGAATTTACAGCATTTTATTAGCATTTTAGTGACCTTGGACAGGTGCAAGAAATTGTGCATTTTTTTTTCGTTGTAGGAGTATGTGATACAAATGCCTATAAAATTCAAACAACATCGCTGACCATCCATCTTTATTTTATTTTTCAATTGGTAGTAACATGTTATTTCAACATACAAAATATAAATAAATTCTATTATTGGGAAAAAATTTAGGAAATTGGAGCATTCCCCCTTAAGTTAAAGATACATATTTACTGTTACTTACTTATTTTCGGTATAATTTGCTGTAAAAATAACTGTGTATAATTAAAATATGGCCTTTGAATTTTCTCTGTGCAAAATTCCAGCTCTGTCTGATCTGTATTGGCTTAGATTACGATGGATATCAACCAATATCACACCATTTCGTAAACACTATCAACCCACTTTGAATATTTTACATACTTTTACACCGAGCGCTGCATGATTATCAATTTATGTCATTTACTGTATGAATCTTGTATTCTGTCTAATGAAGTTTATAAACGGTGCGACTACATGCTAAAAGCCAACTTCTGTGGATAATTAGGGATTTAGGCCTGTGGATACTAATGTCCCTTTAAGATGCAGTTACGAGGTTTTTGCTGAAAAGCGACGATATGATGCTATCTACACATGAAAATAAACCCCTTCAAGTGCTGATTGGGGTTAGATCAAAAGTTCATGGTCTTTACAAATAAAACTCATTCAAAGAAGCCACTTCCTACTCACTGATAGAACATTGCATCGAATTTTGTTTATTTCCTCGTAGTGATAAATGAATATCATGTAGTGATTACTCTTAAACCTCTTTCCCAGAACATCAACTCTTTATGGTATACCAATTTAAAAGCAACTTCAGGCGACGAAATGAATTAGAGAAAAGTTTAAAATTTGTGTAAATATAGCTTAGACAATATTGGTGCAAAAGAAGAAAACGTTGGCTTCCCGTGTTTTGAAAAGTCCTTTTCTCTTTGGGACGTCCAAGCCAGGTCTTGTTATTGAAATGGTTCTTTATAAGATTGGTCTTGCATCACAGTTGAGCATAGATAAAGTACATTTGAATGTGCTCTTTACGTCATTTTGGTCTACTTTTTTGTTTATAGTTTGCGACTGTTGCAGAAGTATCTTTTATAAATGATTTCGTTTTTTAAGAAAACCGTAACAGTTACTAGTGTGTCTTGCAGGCAACATGTGCTTAGGTGCGTGTGGCATTTCATGTCAAGATGCAACCATCCTTTAACAAAACAAAAATCTTATCCAAATTGAAATGAAATACAGACCGCAAAATACAGTTACTAAGTAGGACATGGCATTGTGTTGGTTGAAGCGAGAGTAGTACACAATTCTTGGTTTTTAAATCTTACTTTTGTACTCGCAATGCTTTTTCTATAAAAAGACAACAACAAAAACAGCGCTATAACGTATGAAATGAAGAAGTTCGAAACATCATCAATGGTTGAGACTGAAGAAAATTGTCAATTTCCAGCCATGTCCATCCAAATTAACAGATAATTAGAGATAAATGTCCCAAAAACAAACACTTTGCTGTGAATTTGAATTTTTTGGTGAGCAGATTCTAATGAGTACATCATCATATGGTTTGATGAGCAATATGTGGAATATTGTATTTTGAAAATCAAGTACCCAATTATCTGTAACTCTGTCCATCTTAACCCTTTCCCAAACGCCAAAATTTTAGGGTGATCCACTTCAAAAAACTTCCACAAAAGACAAAATGGATGCTATCAAAGATAGGAGTTGTGTAAAATATGGCACAGAAAATATTGAGACAAAAGGAGAAACTGCTGGCTATCAGCAGTTTCTTCTTTTGTTTCAATGTTTTCTGTGCCATAGTTTACTCAAATCATATCTTTATCAACATCCATTTTGTCATTTGTGGTAGTTTTAGAAGTGGACCACCCTAAAATTTTGCTATTTGGGAAAGGGTTAAATCGTTCAGAAACGACCAAAAAAATGAAATGTTCGAATTCGAAAGATGCTCTGATGAAAAAGATAGAAGATGCAGATATTTCTTGAAATAAAGGCTAAAAAATATACAATATAAAGACAAAAGCAGGAAATGTTGGTTACAAACATTTTGTCATTTTCCCAAGTTGCCTACCTCTGTAAGATGCGCCAAAACATGTCTAATTATGGCGCACCTTATTGTATGAGGTATCACAGAGAGGTTTGACAAATATTTATACAGCACGCACGGCAAATATATTTCAATGTTCACCGAGCCCTATGTTTTGGAGACGATTCAAATGAGTTCCCACAACACGGGGTTTGGAATTGAAACAAGAAAGTTTTATGTTAGATGAAACATAATCATTTACCCTTTCTTAACTGTTGTTCTGAGTAGTTATGTGTATGTGTGTGATTTACACACATCGTATTACCTGTTGTTTATTGTTGTTGTTTGTCTAAATATTATTTATATGTTTGCTATTTTTTTGTTTTTGACGTTGTTGATGTTGTTGTCGTTTATCTAAATATTATTACTAACATGTATTGAAGCGCGGTCAAAAGCGCGAGCTTCCGCTTTCCGCTTTCCGCGATTGTCCTTTTGTACAGTTAGTGAGGTAATGGTAGCACCGCTTGCTATCTATTACATGGCTTTTCATAACTGATGAGTATATTGGTGTCAGGTAGTGTGAAGCAGATGCGTTTACAAGAATTAAGTGACAACTTTAATAACCTTTTCCCAGAAGAGGCAATCCTTCTTTTGACAAAATTCTAGGAGATTTAAAACCTACATGTTTTCCCCTCGAAAACCCCTAGGTTTATGCCAATTTTCATTAGTACAGCAGATTCTTTTAAGATCGGACACTCTTTGAATGATGTTCCTTTGGAAAGGGAAAAATTCTATAGACTAATAAAATGAATCCCGGCAATTTTTATTCAGCTAAGAGGGGTGGGTCACATTATCGTTGTTATAAAGGCAATGTTTATTTGCAAAAATGTGTAGTAATTCGATTTGACTCTTTCTCAAACGACAAAATTTGTACGGGATACGAGTAGTAAGGAAAATATTGAGATAAAAGTAAAAATACTGGTTATCGGCTTTTCCTTCTTTTGTTTCAATGTGTTAAAAGCCGTTTCTAGTAGCGGCGTCATGTCCAGGTCTTGTTTTGGAAAGGGTCAACTAATGCCTGCTCGACGATTGTCAACTGCATTTGGGCAATGATTTAAAAGGGCATAATATTCAAATTTCATTAATTTTAAGTATGTCTTGTTGCAAAGATTGGTTATTCTTATGCATGTAAATGTTAGTCGTTGCTTATAAACAAAAATCGTCTTTAAAGTTGAGACAGAAATAACAAATTCCAAATATATCTGAACTGTTGTCCACAAAAACTTGCTTTAATTTAACACGAAAATATATATTTATCGTAAGCGGTGCAATATTTTCGCTTGAAATTTCCAAGATTTTCGTAATAAAATATGCCCTTTTAGATAAACATAAAAGTATAAATTATGGAAAAAATCTGTGAAATGTCACTTTGAATATGGACCCGTGGATCGTTTAACCTGTTACCAAACGACAAAATTTTAGGGCGGTCCAAATAGAAGAATCCTGCAGACGACAATTTCAATCGAATGTAATTTTTTAATTATTAGGTCTTTTTGGATGGAAAACATTTAGGGAAATGAAGAAATTGCTTGTCACAAGCAATTTCTTCATTTTCCACGATGTTCTCCATTGCCTTTATTTTGTGGGGAGTCAAAAGGAGTCATTGTGTGGTAATGGATTAACCCTTTTCCAAACAAGACCTGGTTTTGACGTCCCTAATAGAAAGGATTGGGAAAACATTGAAACAAAAGAAGAAACTGCTGATAACCAACAGTTTCTTCTTTTGTCTCAATATTTTCTGTGCCATATTTTACACAAATCCTTTATTCAATAACACCCATTTTGTCATTTTTGACAGTTTTTGAAGTGGATCACCCTAAATTTTTGTCGTTTGGGAAAGGGTTAATACTTCTTGAATCCAGATCGAGGCTGGTCGCAAATGCCATAAAGGCCCCCTTTCCAGATTCAGCCAAACTGATGAAATATTTATAAGACATTCCATAGCAACATTTTGTATGACGAGGACTTGCGTTCCCGAAAACATATCAATCCTGTTACTCTTTTACATGCCACAGAAACTTGACTTTCCAAACCTAGGTTTATGCGGACAAGGAAGGATGATACACTAAGCATACTAAATATGTCAAAACATACAAATCATTGTAGAAAAATTAAACTCAAAGCTGCTTTTTAGAGTTTTCTTCTTTTTCCATTATATGAATACAATATATTTTCTGGTCTAGATTTGAAGGCTGGTTTTGTTTTGGATGGGAGAGGGAATGTAAATAAAACCATCTGAATTAATAAGGTTTCATCGCAAATGAATGATTACAGTCTAGGAAATGAAGTGGATTTATACTCGATGATAGAGGAATGAGGCCGAATCTCAATAAAGGGGTCTTAATGATATTTGCGAACAACATAGATCAGGATCAGTCTGCGTCTACACGCAGTCTGATCCAGATATATGATTTTCGTTACTAGCTTCAACAGGCAACTGTAAGAGAATTAATGATATTTGCGAAAAAACATAGATCAAGATCAGTATGCGTGTACACGCAGTCTGTTCCAGATCTATGCTTTTCTTTGATACCTTCCAAAATCCGTAACAAATGTAAGAATGCAGCTCGGACACAGATGTGGCTAATCTGCAAAGGCTTTTCTGTTATCTTTTTAGAACCGGCAAAATTAACTGTCACACTACAGAAAACATACATGCAAAGGAGATCATTCGAGTAGTAAGTATTTTCACCTTTTCCTTTAGTATTTCGAAAAGGTTTTCTCACAGATATGCCAAAAGCAGGCACTGCTTTGGAAAGGTGTAAAAGAAAACTTTGGTTAGTCTGCAATAGTCTGCTGGTCATCAGCATTTTTTATCTTTCTTTTTTTCCTCTCGATTCTTATGCCCCCGATAGGGAGGCATCATAAATTTGACTTGTCCGTCCGTCCGTCCGTCCGTCTGTCCGTCTGTCTGTCCGTCATTCCGTCCAAAAACTTTAACATTGGCCATAACTTCCTTATTACCTAACATATTCGCTTCATACTTTACCACAACATTCCTTGGTACATTACCTATCTGTAGGCACATACTTTGGTGACCTTGACCCCTGGATGACCTTGACCTTGAACATAGATTGGCCATTATTTAAAATCAAAGCGGTGTCGGGGGCATTGTCATCTTACAGTGACAGCTCTTGTTTGTAATTATTTTAGACGTACACACCCACACTATTTGTAAATAAGACAGACATGGTTTTACCAATATCGAGGATTCGTTTCCATTCATGTGGCTATTTGTTTTTACCTTGTCTATTGATATGCGCATCTTGTAGTCGCCGTCTATAAGGGAAGCACCGAGAACTGGTAGTTAACCACCAACTTCATTATACTGAACCGAGACAGATTGGTCAGACGCGCAGTGAATATTTTACAAGAAAAAATGCATTACAGACGGAATTAGTGTAGATCTTCGCATTAGTTAAAGTGGTGAATCGTATTGTCATTTTTTACGAATAAAAGTTGAAGAAAGATTTAGAATACGAATATGGATTAAGATTTTGGGCATTATATGATAAATTAACTTGTCATAAATTGCGAAGAAGTGATTTATCATTTGTTGCACTATGATAAATCTTCAACAAATTACACTTTGTACTTAATATGGTATTACGATTCTGACATAAGAAAATCGCAAAAAATCAGTTACTAGTGTTTGGAAAATAAAAGCATCTTATAAAGTGTTCTATTTGATATAAGTTTTAAGATGTCGGATTTTAATGACTAGGGGATTTTCATTTTATTATGGTAACGATAATTGGTAAAACGAAAAATGAAATAAATTGTGTGGATTTAACAGTCGTAGAATTAAACAATTTCTGAAAATATTACATTGCAAAAGCGAAGTTCTTTACAATGGAGAACAGCTCTCATCGAGCCGTTGACGGCGGGGAACACGGGTCACTAAGTGATGACGTCATGTTTCACGTACCAGATGACGTTTTGGGGGACAACTTTGAGCTGCGAGACATGTCCAATAATCTACAGTTTCACGGTCTACCTGACCAGACGGACGCCGGGGGATTCACACTCGAGCATTACTACAATCTCTCCACGCCTTATTTCAACTTCAACGACACAAACAGTACCGGGCCCCACAACATGACTGACATGCCGCTGCCGAGAGAGATGACGTTCAGCAGTGACAACATGGTGTCCGTGATTACATACTCCTGCATGTTCCTGATCTCAGCCTCCGGTAACTTGACTGTGTTTATCACATTGTTTCGGACACGAGGTATTAAGTCCAGAGTGAACACATTTATCATGCATCTCGCCATCGCAGACCTGATCGTTGCGCTCATCATGTTGCCGCTAGAAACAGCTTGGCATATCACGGTGGCCTGGCTTGCTGGGGATATAGCCTGTAGGGTACTCATGTTTTGTCGTGCATTTGGATTTTATTTGTCCTCGTTTGTATTGGTGACGATCAGTCTGGACCGCTACTTCTCGATCGTACACCCGCTCAGTATACACGACGCTGACAGACGGGCGAAGATCTTATTGACGTTTGCTTGGCTGCTGAGTGTAGTTGCCAGTATACCACAAGTAAGTAATAGCAATGAATTTTGTGCTTAAAATAGACATTGTTTACCATAATCTTTTGTTAAATCGTCTATGTTATTATATATTCCAGTAACTGAGGCTTGAATCAAACCGTAGTTACGAGATTTCATAACAACACATACCATAACAATTTTGTTTGTCCGAAATTACGTCCCAGTTAACTGGATAAAATCGTTCACTATTAAGTAATGTGTTTGTTGACAAAAACTAAAGAAAACATATTAAATAGTCACAGGATTAACGCACGTGTAATTTAAAGAACATTACGTTTATTTGTGACAATGCACTCTATAATTACTACGAAAAACAGACTTTTCATACAGTGATATATCGTCGCTTTCCAACAAAACTTTTCCAACTACAACATCGAAATTGTGGAAAGGTATTGTTGAACTACTGTAAATCAAGCCGAGCTGTCGGAGCTTATTACACCTCGGTTCGTCAAGGGAATTAATTACTCTTTTTGAAGATTTGTCATAGAGGAAATTTGTCATCTTTTCACCCTTTCACTTGAACGTTAGTTTTAGATCTGATTCAATTAGCAAGCAGATGTATAAACATTTATTTTTCCAAGTTGATGTCCGGAATGTGTTTACTCCAACCTTATGACGAGAAGTAACGGGACACAAGATTTTCAATATCTTTCAATTATTCTGTAAATGTAGGTCAGATCTGAATTTGGCACCGGGTTTAACCGGACGTCTATAACTCTTTCCATCAGGTATTGTTTTTTAGCTCACCTTAGCACGAAGTGCTGAGGGTGAGCTATTGTGATCGCTCACCGTCCGTCGTCCGTCTGTCCGTCTGTCCGTCCGTCCGTCTGTCTGTCCACAATTACTAAAAAATCTTCTCCTCCCAAACTATAAGGTCTAGAGTCTTGAAATTTTGTTTGTAGTATTGTCTCAATGCCCTCTACCAAAATACTTCAAATAATTGTGCTTATAGAAAAATTTGCCCTATGTTGTGGGGTTTAAGGTTTCACACTGAAACACAGTTTTCTCAAGGACTATTTGGCCTAGAGTCTTGAAATTTTGCATGACTTTATATCTCCTAAACCTCTAACAGAATACTAAAAATCATCACATTGCAAGGAAAGAAGCCCTATGTTATGGGTTCTGGAATTTTCAAGTGAGGAATTGTTTTGACCAGGTAGATTTTATCACATATCGTTGGTGGGGAGTCAAATCCTCGTAACTACAGCTTGAATAAGCTGGAGTTACGAGGTTTTGACTCCCCCACCGACGATATCATATCCCTATAATCAGATTATGCAGATCATAATACTGATAAAGAATGCATGGAGCAAACAGTGTTTGTTTACTGATCTAGGGATCAACTAAATACTTTAACCCTTTCCTGGAAAGACCTTGTTTTGAAGTCCCCATTAGAAAAGGCTTTGGAAATTAATGAGTCAAATGAAGAAAGTGCTGGTTCTCCTTTTACCTCAATATTTTATTTAATTTTATTCAATATTTTATATGCTAGTTCATTGTAAACGAATCCTATTTGTACCGCTGTCAATTTTGTATTCTGAACTTTCAAATTGGGACAGTCTATTTCCTTTCTTTACCTTTCTGTATGGGAAAGCATTATGCCCTTTCTCTACCATACACAGGTTTGCCTCACGGACAGAAAAGGCTTGTAAATGATATGGTAAAAGAAGAAAATGTTGATAACATGATAGCCTGTGTTGTCTCATTTTGCCTCATCATTTTCTCTGCATTTTTATACATGAATGCAGTCTTTATCAACACCTGTTTTATCATCTACAGCAGCTTTTAATTATGTCTGCTCTTATGTTATGTTGTTTGGAAAAGGTTTTACCATAGCCAAATCCTTACTGTTCAATGAATATTTCCCCTATGTTGTGGGTTCCATAAAAATGATAGAGGGCAATGTTTGACAATCTTTTCAAGTTGTTAAGGCCTGAAGATAATTTTTTTGCCTCGTTTAAGAACTTTTAGAATTATTCCTATGCTTTAGGCTCTTGCATTTTGTACAGAAAAAAGTGCATATAAGTTGTGTGTGTCATATTGTCTTGTTAAACAGATTAGTTCAAGTTATCATTTTGCTTTGAAAATAAGCTCTACCATGAGGTATTCTAGATTTAAAAAAGCGGGAACAGGTTTAAAATTGTCTTAGAATTTCCAAACTTTCTATGGTTTCTAAATATTATAGCCCAATGACCTTTTTCCAAGATTAATGCTTCAATTTGTCTATGTGCAATGGAAATTCAGCAATATGTTGTGGATTTTCTGATTTTAAATACAGATATAGTGAAAAATCTTTGACAATCTTTTCCCAAATTGTGCTTTGAAATTAAGTGTGTACCATTGTCGTATGACTCCTTTTCAAAATCCTCTTTTCAAAATCCTCGGAGATTTAAAAGGTTTGTTAAAAAGTATGTCTCAGGGCGCTCTAAGGTGAGCGATATAGGACCATCTTGGTCCTCTTGTTTTAAAAATCCACCACACTTGACAAAAGTCGTGGCTTGTTTACACATTTGTTTTTGCTTCAAACTTAATCACGTTTATCAGAATCGCTGCTTTTCAGCGAAAACCTCGAACTGCAGCTTGAAACAAGCTGCAGTTTCGAGGTTTTCGTTGAAATGCGACGATATAAAAAACCTTCCAATTGTTGTACCACGAGATTCCCTGTCATACATGTAACCACCGGAAAGCGTTGAGTAATGATTAACTCGCGGCGCTTTTACATTCTCTCCTTTTCCATAATGGTTTTAGTGACATCCTCCTAATGAAACTGACATAAACACATGTTTGGGAAGGAGCAAAAGAAGACGAACACCTTTAATATTTATCTCAAGATTTACCAGAAATTACAATTTGTACTGCACAACTACATCAAACATCTTGATTTACGTATGAGATTCATTTTACCAGTTTTCACGTGATTCAGTATGCACGTGCACATGGAACTATTTATAGGTAACCCTTTCTCAAACAAGACCTGGGGCCCGTTTTACTAACAAACTTACGAACATTTTTAAAACAACAACAAATCTGATTGGCCGAATAATTACTGTTATTATTTCTCTTTCAATCAGATGTGTTGTTACAAGCTTTTTGCAAAAATCAATGTTAGTAAATCGCGGCCCTGGTTTTGAAGTGTCACATACAAAGTGCCAGGGAAACATTTAGACAAAAGAAGAAGATGCTGATAATCAGCATTTTCTGCTTTTGTCCCAATATTGCCTATGCTATAATGTACAATAAATTTCATATGATTTACATGCATTTAATTGTCTGTATTAGCTTTCAAAATAGACGATTCCAAATTCTGCTACCTGGGAATGGGAAGACGATTTCCCAAACAATGAAATAATTTGACTAGTACACAATGCAGGGTATTGGAGACAACAATATATTAAGTAAGTATAACGTTATATAAGATTTATTTGCCTGTAATGTGTACTTTATAATACGAAAGTATTCAGCATTTTTCTACTCTTTCAGTATTGTTTAACCGAAGTAAACTTGCGCTCATTATTATCAATATTGCAGACGATTACGTTTGTTTATAAATATTCACAGCGCACGGTCACAACGGTTTAACAATAATGCTTTCCAAAGGTCATTTCAAATAACGTCAACACCGGGGGTTGTTTGGAGAAGAATTCATTGCATTTTGCTCCTATTTATCACAAGCATGTCTATCCTTTTTCAGAAAGTTAACAATTTTTGGATAAAAGTAGATTGACCATTATGGACAATTAAAATACATTTTCAATATCGTTAGATACGTTCTCAGACACCGAATCTACAAATGGCAATGAAATTTGTACTAAACATGAGACAGGATTTACTGTTATGTTTTTATAAACCTTCGGTGTTGTTATACAATCTCGTAATAGTGGCTTGATTCGGGCCGTAGTTATGAGATATTATAACAACGCCTATGGAAGAACCATTGTCTGTCCGAAATAACGTCACGTTTAACCGGATAAAAACGTCCCATATTCATTCACTTTTTTAAGTATGGATAATTTGGAACACAAGCCACGATCTGCGTACAAATCCATATTTTCTTTTTCATTGAGCTTTTAATCTTGTTTTTCGATAGTCTTGATCCCGGGGGACAGACGAGAGGGCGACAGAAATCTTAAGACTTTTTAAACAATCCATTGAACAATTCCCTTTTATTAAATAATCCATAAATGCATGTCACAATTTTATTAATTTACGATGCATTCTTTCTACTTCATATTGGTTGTCACGTTAACCCTTTCCGAAACAAGAACTGGTTTTGACGTCCCTAATAGAAAATGTTTGGAAAAACATCGAGACAAAAGAGGAAACTGCTGATAACCAGCAGTTTCTCATTTCGTCTCAATATTTTGTCCTATTTATAACACAATTACTATCTTTGTCGTCATTTGTTTTGTCATGCAAATCACCTTTCAAACTGAACCACCCTACAATTTTGGCGTTTGGGAATAGGTTGAAATAGACTGTTCTGTAAGATACATGTAATAATAAAGTAGAAACAACAATAAAGAGTGCCAAAAGAGTACCGATTTTTAGCTCACCTGAGCACGAAGTGCTCAAGGTGAGCTATTGTGATCGCTTTTTGTCCGTCGTCCGTCTGTCCGTCTGTATGTCCGTCCGTCCGTACGTCCGTCCGTCCGTCCGTCTGTCAACAATTTGGTGTTTACACTCTAGCATCTACAAATATAAGCCAATCTTAACCAAACTTAGTTAAAACATGTATGACCATGAGCTCTCGGATGAGTTCGAATTTTGGTCAGATCGGACTGGAAAGCCCGGAGTTATCTGCCCTTGAATGTAAAAAATAGCTACTTTTGTCATTGTTTACACTCTAGAATCTACAAATATTGACCAATCAATACAAAAGTTGGAAACAATGTTGGTGACCATAAGATCTCGGATGAGTTTGATTTTGGGTCAGATCGTATCAGAAAGTCCTTAGTTATCTGCCCTCAAATTTAACAAAATTGTCGTTTTTTACCGTTTTCGACTTTGTTTACACTATAGCATCTACAATAATTGACCAATCTAGACAAAACTTTAACCCAATATTAGTGATCGTAAGATCTTGGATGAGTTAAATTTTGGGTGAGATCGGATCAGAAAGTGAGGAGTTATCTGCCCTTGAATGTAAAAAAATATCTACTTTTGACATTGTTTACACTCTAGCATCTACAAATATTGACCAATCAATACAAAAATTTGACACAATGTTGGTGACCATAAGATCTCGGATGAGTTTGATTTTTGGCTTGATCGGACCAGAAAGTCCTTAGTTATTTGCCCTTGAATTTGACAAAATTGTCGTTTTTGACCGTTTTCGACTTTGTTTATACTATAGCATCTGCAATTATCAACCAATCAAGACAAAATTTTAACACAATATTAGTGACCATAAGATCTTGGATGAGTTTGATTATGGGTCAGATCGGACCAGAAAGTCAGGAGTTATCTGCCCTTGAAAGAAAAAAAGCTACTTTTGACATTGTTTACACTCTAGCATAGATCTACAAATATTGACCAATATGTGCAAAAAATGGACGCAGTGTTGGTGACATTATGTAGGGTTGCGGATGAGTTTTTGTTTTGGTTTGATCGGACCAGAATGTCCTGAGTTATCTGCTCTTGAATTTGACAAAATTGCTGTTTTCGACTTTGTTTTTACTCTAACAACCACAAAATTAATGGTGACCAATCAAGACAAAACTTTGATCTTGGATATAATGGTTCATCACCATAAGATCATGGATGAATTTGAACTTCAGCACAATTAGACAAGCAGTTTCTGAGTTATCTGCCCTTGAAATGGACAAAATTCTTGTTTTTGACTTTGTTTTCACTCTTTACAACCAGATACATGTATATTGACCTATAAAGAGGAAACAGGGACATAATGTTGATGACCATACGTTTGTTCAGTCTTAATGTCACAAATATTAATTGATTCAAACATAACTGTGGCTCATATCATCTTGGTTCAGGTGAGCGATATAGGACCATCATGGTCCTCTTGTTTGTTGTTGTACTGTGTTCGTTTGCTAGACTGACGTTCTAAAATGAATAATCAATTGCTTGAACACCGTACTATTGCTGGTTTTATTTCATAATTACATAACTACAGCTTCTGAAGCTTTTCATACCGTCATATAGAATCTTTAAAGGCAGAATAACACTTAACATCTTGCAAATTTTCCGAGAACTTCGTACAAAAAAACAAATATATATTATTAAAATATGGTCTTTAAATTGCATATATGCCAAATCTTAGCTTTCTACCTTGTGTATTGGCTTAGATGTCGACGGATTTAAAACCCCATGATTTGTTGTCCCGGTGATAATATTTACAATAATGGAACATATGGGGTTTTAAATCCGTCGACATCCTAGCCAATACACAAGATAGAAAGCTAAGATTTGGCATACATGCAATTTAAAGGCCATATTTGCATAATACATATTTATTTTGTACGAAGTTCTCGGAAAATTTGCATGATTTTAAGTGCCATTCCCCCTTTAAGATAGAATACCCGTAATTTCGCCATTTTGAGATTAAAAAAACATCAGATTTTTGGAATGGCGTCCCTTTGTATCTGAAACTATTCGGGCGCGGTCGTAAAAATTCGGAGTTGGAGGGTTCCACCGCCGAATGTTTTCGATCATGCCCGAATAATTCCGACGTTGCGCGAATCTCTCCAGAAGTGGACTACCTTAAAGAAAAACGACGTCATGCGTTGGTGCCGTCACCTCGACACCATTTGAAGATGTGATGATAAATTAATGACTGTAGTTTATCTCTCTAGAAATCAACGATGATTCGTGTTGTCTTATTAAGAGATAATATCAGATTTTTACATTCGCACCAGTGATATGTTAAGTACAAGCTTTTAAAATTGGTAGAAATTCATTTTATTGTTATAACTGTTTTGTTAGTCGTTATTCGATGATAATTTCGCTTATAAACTCTTTTAAAAAATCTCTTCACAGTAAAAAAAATATACTATAGCGTCCTTGTTATATGTACACATGCACATGGCTACATATCAGAGGTGGTTGCTTTTTAAAGTGCAATATTTTATTTTTTTTCAACACACACTCTGTTCTTTGAACTCTAGTAAATCGTCGCCTCTGTTAAGGCTTGAAATAACCATTTAGAATATTATTATCTTATATCTTGCTACAATGAATAGGATGTTCGATCGTCAACTGATGCGAATTTTCGTCGGTTCGACGTTTGAATCTCTGACATGACCAGAATTTCTTAGTCTGTCTATAAGAATAGTGCGATTATATTTGACCAACTATGTACCAAACTATTACTTGATCTGGGTTAAAAAACTGTTTTTTAAAAAAAGTCGACCAGGTTCCGTTTTAACTACAGTTTGAAGAAAAAGTAGGTAAGCATTTTAGAGTGTGCCAACGATGATAATTACACCGGTATGATTCGTTTTCACTGTTTGAAAAGTTTTGTTAGAACATTCAAGATAAGTTAACTGTGTTATCAGTTTTTGGTGATCTGGTAAACTGCGTGGAATTCTGAAGTAAACACAGCAGAGTCGACACATTGAAAGGGGGCATTAACCAATTCGGTCTTTTCGTAATTCCGGTAATACAGAGTTGTCGTTCCTGCGGGACGGTATGTTTACTTCTATTTGCCTGTTTGACTAGCGGGACCTTTAATATTTTCGTAAATTCAATGAGTAATTAAAAGAAAATGATTTTTATTGTAACGTAATAATTGAATCTAATAATACCTCTGCACCTTCCATCATTTTTAGATCGTTCGGAGATCTATAACAAAAGAAATCTGCAATAATCCGATGATAGGTTATCATTGAAAATATTTTTCCCCGTGGCGTGCCTCAAATCAGGCGAGTGTCGATTTGTGACGTCATGACTTTGCCTTGCTTACTCTAGTCATATGACGTCATAGAAATAAAAAGAGGGGCAACTTTGGGGGAAAAAGATAGATCTACATATATATATGCATGAACGCTGTGAGCGAGTTTTTCCAAACAAATAAATTTGTAACTGTTTGTAAGAAAATCCGCTCCACACGGTTTTCCACTGTCGGAAAACGATTAAAATCGGAAATAGAAGAAGTGAATGTTAAAGCACAGAAAATATTGAGGAAAGAGGCGATATTTCTGACTATCGTCAAATTGCTTTTTTTTTCTCAATGTTTTTCCAAACAATCTACTTATGTCAAATACAGGCCTGAAGAATTTTTTTTTTTGGAAAAAAAATATGAAAAATTCGTTTTTAAATGTGCCGAAAGAATGATGGATTTTTTTAAACCCTTACCCAAACAACAAAATATGGTCCTTTCCAAATTAAGTCTTGCTAATTGTCAGAATGATTCTGATTTTGCTATTTTGTGGTCATCAAAACAAAGAATTAGATAGGAAAGGGTAAACATAATAAACCATCATTTCAAATTTAATTCAAATTTGAAGCAAGCTGTAGACTATGATACGTAGATCTACTAAGAAGAACAGTTTGGTGTAGATTGTAGAATAGGAATTATTGAGGGAAAAGGAAAGTCAGCATGTTTTTCTCTTCCCTCAAAACTTTGCCATTTCGATCAAGTAGATCTATGTAATTCATTGTTTGTTCGTTAAAGCTTCCCCAAACAAGATCGGGTTTTACTTAATAGAAAATACTTTAGGAAACATTTTGGCGAAATGTAAGAGCACTCTGATAACCAGCATTTTCTCCTTCTGTCTCAATAGACTAGATCTACTTTGATATGTAAGCGTTTAAAATGTGTTGGGACTATGTTGCGATTGGATTTCTCTTTCTTCTCTCCGCTGAGGTTCCTTTGTTGGAATCCCCCAACGATCTACGCGTTTCGGCTAATAGGCTACTAGTACTGTCTCTCAGACTCGGGTATGCCTAGGCCAGATACGATGCTTGGTTCTAATTCTTGTGACTTATTACACGAATAAGGCACTGGTTACACGAATCCAAGCTCGTCTTGCATTTGCCCCTTTCGATATAGTTTGTGCAGTTCAAAATTTCCAATTTTATCCGCAAAATTATGGCATTTATGAATGCAGAAGCGGTTCTTTCCCACCGATAGTGCTTATTTACATTGACACCGGAAGACGGTATACCGTCCCGCATGAACGACAACTCTGTAACGAAGGAATTACGAAAATCCGGAATTACCACACAGTGACTCCTTTTGGCTCGCCTGAAGAAAACGGCTTTGGAGAACGTTGTGAAAAATGTAAAAAATTGCACGTGACAAACAATTGCTTCATTTTGCACGATATTTTCTACTCCAAAAGTCCAAAGAATAATAAATAAAGGTCAGATGAATTGGTCGTCTGCAACAGGTTTGAATTGGAGCAGTATAAATTTCTGTCGTCTTGTAATAGATTTACAGTATTTGAGATAACCATTTTTCTAGATAAGCTTGTAACTGTATGTAGTCTGATCTTGATTCATACAGTTGTCTCATTGAATCTTCATAACATGGTGTAACAATATAAAAACATTATAAATGTTTTACACTTTCTTAAACAAGACCTGGCTGTGAAGCCATAGAGAAAATAAGTTCGGGAAACATTGAGGCAAAAGAATAAATGATAGCAACCAGCATTTTCTCCTTTTGCCTGAACATTTTCTGTTGCATAGTATCCACTTTGTCGTCTGCAGCTTATTCTAAATTTTGGGCTTACACATCCTTTCTTTCAAATCGGTGGCATGTATTTT
The DNA here is from genome assembly GCA_963680895.1 of Fragum sueziense. NCBI lineage: Eukaryota > Metazoa > Mollusca > Bivalvia > Cardiida > Cardiidae > Fragum > Fragum sueziense. The sequence continues at coordinate 12,559,228 of OY804598.1, read as the reverse complement.
CGCGTTTGGGAATGGGTTAATCTTGCTGTACCTAGGCGCAGACAGATCTGGATCTAAATCAGTCCAAAATGTCATAAGAGCTTTTTCAAGATCTATGCTAATTAATGATAATTATTTGTGTTCTTTTTTCAACAAAAACCTCGTTACTGCAGCTTTAATCAAGCTGCAGTAACGAGGTTTTTGTTAAAAGGCGATGAAATGTTCTATTTACGAAAATATTCATTACAAGTATGGCTTACAGCACATAACATAGCTAGTGACGTAAACCCGGGAAGATTTAGTGGCGATAAATTAATGGTGTGTAGTTTATCATTTTAGAAATCAATGGTTAATGCCCTTTAAACAACCTGTCTGATTTTAAAGATGGCATTAGTGTTGTGTTCAGAAGAAGCTTTTGAAACGAGTAACATTCCAGTGAGAATGTTCCCTGTGTTATGTATGAAACAAGCATATTAAATGTTCGAATTTTGTCCAGATCAAGTAACCGAGTAGTGTCGCATTTCATAAAAAATCGCATAATTGCAACTAAATTAAATAAGCTTTTGTTACGATGTTTTCGGGAGAAAAGCGACGATAGGTTATCTAAACAAATACAAGTAGAGTTCGTTTTCAAGCATGAAATCTAAAAACTCATATCATAATCTATCGATATCCCACGTAGCCGCAGGATCATTGAGTTTCAAGATGACTGTTTTACACTCGGCAACTGGCAGCCACACCCCGTTGGCTTCCACCCTTCCGTGTACCCATCTATACGCCTGTGGAGAATAGCAACGTGTTGTAACATTTTTGCTTTAAAATTCCAAAACGAACATTAAATTTATCTACCCTTGATGATTTAACTTTTTTTTTTGAATGGCCAGAAAAATTAGCTGTCCTTATTCCAAAATACGAAATACATGTAACAAAAAATATGTGTGTACAATACTGCAGAGAAGATTTTGAGAAAAATGAGAATAAGCTGCTCATCGGTATAGTATTCTGTTGCCTAAATGTTTCCAAGCGTAGGTTTATTCCGGGAGGGTCAACGACAATTCGTTGCTGTCCATTAGTAATTGAATACAGTAAGCATCCTTTTATCTACCGACCGGCATCTTTTATAGCTGTTTTCTCGCAAAAACGCATTACTTAATATAGCGGAGCAAAATTAGACCGAATTTAATTACAGTTATCTACTAAATCAATCATCAATCCGTCGTGAGATAAATGCAATTTTACGATAAATCCAATTTATCACGAAATTCCTTAATATATACTTGGCATTGACGTTAACGTCATCTAATAATTCATGTTCATCAACAACATACAAAAACAAAAAATATGACCATCACGCTTAAAGGAACCATTCTGGGATGTGCGAAAAGTATCCACCATGTCAGCGCTGACTGACTTAACCCTTTCCCAAACAAGACCTGGTTTTGACGTCCCTAATTGAAAAGGCTTGGGAAAACATTGAGACAAAAGAAGAAACTGCTGATAACCAGCAGTTTCTCCTTTTGTCTCAATATTTTCCATGCTGTATTTTACACATATCCTGCCTTTACCAACATTCATTCCGGATTTTCGTAATTCCGTCGTGACAGAGTTGTCGTTCATGCGGGACGGTATGCCGTCTTCCGGTGTCAATGTAAACAAGCGCTATCAGTGGGAAAGAACCGCTACTGCATTTATTAATGCCATAATTTTGTGTATTGAATTGGAAATTTTGAGATGCACAAACTATATCGAAAGAGGCAAATACAAGACGAGCTTGGATTCTTGTATTAAGTCGCAAGAATTAGAACCAAACATCGTATCTGGCCTATAGATGGATAGGAGGCCTACCAGAGTCTGAGAGAAATAACAGTAGGCCTACTTATTAGCCGAAACGCGTAGATCGTTGGGAGATTCCAACAAAGGAACCTCAGCGGAGAGAAGAAAGAGAAAACCCATCACAACATAGTCATATAACAATCTAAACGCTTATATAGCCTATCAAGGTAGATCTAGTCTACTGAGACCATATTTTGTTGTTTGGGTAAGGGTTAAAAAAAATCATCATCTTTTCGGCACATTTATAAACGAATTCTTCAATTTTTAAGCCTTTTTCTTAATATTAAAGTCCTGTATTTGACCTCAGTAGATTGTTTGGAAAAACATTGAGAAAAGGGAAGAAATTTGATGATAACTCTAACTAGCCAGAAATAGATCTATCGCCTCTTTCCTAGATATTTTCCGTGCTTTAACATTCACTTATTCTATTTTCGATATTAATCGTTTTCCTACAGTGGAACCGTGTGGAGCAGAATGTTTTTACAAACAATTACAAACTATTCGTTTGGAAAAACTCGCTCACAGCTTACATGTATATACATGTATCTATTTTCCCCAAAGGTGCCCCTCTACTTATTACTATGACGTCATATGACTAGAGTGTGTAAGGCAAAGTCATGACGTCACATAACGACACTCGCCTGATTTGAGGCGAACCACGGGGAAAAATATTTTCAATGATAACCTATCATCGGATTATGGGAAATTTCTTTTGTTATAGATCTCTGAATGGTTTAAAAATGATGGAAGGTGCAGAGGTATTGTTAGATTCCATTATTACGTTACAATAGAAATTATTTTTATTTAATTAATCATTGATTTGATGAAAATATTAAAGTTGCCGCTTGTCAAACAGGCAAATGGAAGTAAACATACCGTCCCGCAGGAACGACAACTCTGTATTACCGGAATTACGAAAAGACCCAATTTTAAGGTGTGCAGCCTCTTTCTAAGTGGAAAAGTCAAAATTTCCTTCGTTTGGGAAAGGGTTAAATCGAAACTGTTCATTCTAAAGTAATTTTTGTTAGCGTATCGTGGTTGTTCATACTGTAGAACTTTACGAGGTTTCGCAATCACACTGGTGGTATGCATGTTTCCAAATTGCGACACCTGGCTGACTTCTGATTAGTCTGATCGTTTATTATAATTGTGACCCGTCACGCTATAAGGGACCTTATTCGAACTCCAACAATCCAAATTTTGACAAACTTGTCAGACTCAGCACAGGTCAACCAGATCCCGTATGTGAAAAATGAACATATAGTAAGATAGGGAAAACATTCCAGATTTAGAAAATTACATGAAAGTGAAAAGTATCGGCCCTAGTCTGGCTGCGCGGACTGTGCAGACAGAGAAGGGCCGATATTTTTCACACATCCGATAAGGGCAGTTTTATGGGAAGTCAATTTTCTCACAAAGAAGCTATGTAAATAACAGACGGCACAGATCCTGATCAGACTGCGTTAATTACGCATACAAATCTGGATTGTTATTGATCTTATCAACAGTTTTTTTTCTCGATCCCAACAGAATTATTTTCAAGTACGTGTTAGCATTGCCAAGAATTTTATCATTAGAAAACACTTTTAGATGTTCGGAAGCAATTTGCAATAAAGTGGTGATTAATGGTTAAGATGTTGAATGTTGAAGAGGAAGTCTGATAATTTATACATGATTTAACGAACTGACATAAATTAATTTTTCTACTTCATTCAAATCGTTCGTTTTTTTTTTTTTCGAATGGGAATAAGATTTTAACATTGGAATTTAGACTCTCTATAAGGCTGTTAGAGTAAAACAGACCTATCAAACGATACTGAAAAGACAAATATCGGTTGATTTCTGTTCAAAACAGCACAGAAAACATTGAGATAAAAGGAGAAAATGCTAATCAGGAGAGTGCTTGATTTTAAAGGAAAAAAGTACTCAAAATTTACCAAATGTGTTTTTTTAATAACGGCCACCAATTCAGAGTTTGTTTGTTGATTGGGTTAAGAGATGGGTTGATTAATCATCCAACGCACTACTCTTGATAGGTCGAGAAATGAAATGATTAACCGATTTAAGCCATTACCAGACGGCAACATTTTTGACTGTTCCATTTGAAAGGTGTTGCAGACGACAATTTCAAGGTGATGGAATTTGAAAACTAGATGCCGAAGGGCAACATGTCGAGCCCGCTCATTTTGAAGAAAGAAGACCATACCGATGTCTACAGCTGTCATTACAATGGCGTTGTAAAAGTGGGGACAAAATAAGTTGGAATGATGGGGATCATGGTGAGACAGTTTATTGTTCACAAAATATTACATGTCTATGTATTTATAACGAGATACCAGAATGGATTAATTTGAGTATACATATGTGACCCGTCACGCTAAAAGGGACCTTATGCTAAGTCCATAAAACCAAATTCCGAGAAATATACCAGACCAAGCAGAAGTCCATCCGATGTCGTATTTGGAAAACGAAAATATTGTAAGGTAGAGAAAACATTCTAGATTCAGAAAATACTTAAACGTGAAAAGTTTCGACCCTAGTCAGGCTGCGCGGACTGCGCAGACGGACTAGGGTCGATACTTTTCACAAATCCGATAAGGTCCCTTTTAGCGCGACGGGTCACATATAAGGAAAATAAGCCATGCCCCCTGGCACCCATTTTTTGTACGGATCGGAATAATTTGAACATTCTGAGAAGTACGAAAATTAGCTGCACGTAGCTGTACGTGGCCATGTTTTTTACGGATTGAGATAATTTGAACAATCTTGGTAGAGGGCCATCCAAAGAATATTTGTGCCAAATTAAGGAATGGCCCGGACAAGCAAAAATCAACTCATTTTTTACATTTGACCTCAAAGTTTGACCTTGACCTTTCATCTTGGAATCTGGTTCTTGCACGCGACACTCCATCTTACTGAGCTTGACATTTGTGCCAAGTTATTTCTGAATCCCTCCATCCATGGTGAAGTTATGGCTCGGACAAGCAAAAATCATCTCATTTTTGACATTTGACCTCCAAGTTTGACCTTGACCTTTGAGCTTGGAATCTGGTTTTTGCACGCGACACTCCGCCTTACTGAGCTTGACATTTGTGCCAAGTTATTTCTGAATCCCTCCATCCATGGTGAAGTTATGGCCCGGACAAGCAAAAATCATCTCATTTTTGACATTTGACCTCCAAGTTTGACCTTGACCTTTGAGCTTGGAATCTGGTTCTTGCACGCGACACTCTGCCTTACTGAGCTTGACATTTGTGCCAAGTTATTTCTGAATCCCTCCATCCATGGTGAAGTTATGGCCCGGACAAGCAAAAATCATCTCATTTTTGACATTTGACCTCCAAGTTTGACCTTGACCTTTGAGCTTGGAATCTGGTTCTTGCACGCGACACTCTGTCTTACTGAGCTTGACATTTGTGCCAAGTTATTTCTGAATCCCTCCATCCATGGTGAAGTTATGGCCCGGACAAGCAAAAATCTTCTCATTTTTGACATTTGACCTCCAAGTTTGACCTTGACCTTTGAGCTTGGAATCTGGTTCTTGCACGCAACACTCCGCCTTACTGAGCTTGACATTTGTGCCAAGTTATTTCTGAATCCCTCCATCCATGGTGAAGTTATGGCCCGGACAAGCTCCATCCGGACGGACGCACGCACTAACGCACGCACGCACTAACGCACTAACGCACATACACCGAACCGCCATTGTGACAACTATGTCGAGCTCACCGCAAGCGGGCTCGACAAAAATCTTCATTTTGGGTTAGAAAATATTGTGGAAAAAGAAGAAATTGCTTGTCACAAGTAATTTCTTCATTTTCCACAATGTTTTCCAAAGCGTTTTTCTTGTGAGGGAGCCAAAAGGCGTCACTGTGCAGTGATTGGTTAAGGTAGTCCCCCCTGCTAATGAGATTCACGCTACGTCGAAATGTACTAAACATTCGGCGGTGGAACTTCCCACTGCCGAATGATTATGATGTCGCCCAAAAGGTTTCGGATACGAACCGAATCGACGTCGCTCAAAAGAAATCGACGTCTTTTGACTCTCATAAGTGACGGACTACTTTAATTATATTTCCAATTTGGACTACATGTATTCTAAAACTTCACTTACAAAAGAGCTTAACTAAAATGTGCGTTAATACGAGGTCTGATAAAGATGTTTTCACTTCTTAAATAGCTTCCCATTACCAGTGAATGGAACTCGCATTATTTTGTTCATATATTATGAACACATGTAGCTAATTTTTAAAAGCGTCTTAGGAGTTAACCAATACTGTTTCTTGTTAGGCATTTCTATAATGCTTCATAAAATATGAAGAAACATAGGGGCCACCGTGGATTATTTTTAGATAAACCGCCAAGAAGCAAACCATGTATGTTGTATAATTTGATTGCTCTGTGCAGGCAAAAATACAGGGTATGGGTTATTTAAAAAGGCAAAATAATGGGAAAACATAAGGTTTGATCCACAAAATTAATATGTTTACACAGAAGGGTGATGCACTTATGATATCTCATAATATTCATTTGGAGCAGTCAGAAAATAGTCAAAATTTTACAAATTTCCAAAGCAAACAACTGCTAAAACTCAAAGGAAAGTAATCTAAATCTAAGAAATGGAACTAAGTTCACTAAAATATATTTTGTGTTCATTACGTAAATTATTTTGTTATAATTTTTTTTCTACAAGCAAACCAAGGGAGTAGGCAAACTTTTTATGAAAAGAAATTGAAAGGTCACCGTGGATTATTTTTTGCTATAGGCATTTGAAATTTAGGGATATTTCGGAAAATACCAAAATCATAGTAATTTATCATTATGATTAAATTCATTGAGTAAGTAAGGTTCTAAATCATTTTGAAAAGTTAAAACACAAAGATAAACATCAAATTTTACATGAGTAACGTGATTATGCATACACATCATTCTTTACTTTCAAATAATTATAAATTATAAATTAATTAAATTATATAACCCCACCCACTTTAATTGCATTATAAGAACATGTCAGAACACTTCTTCTTAAAGCATTCATTTATCAATTCAAAGTGAATATACTAACATGAATCATTACTTTAAAGCATATTTTGCTAAAAAATATTGTTTTCAGCTCCAATGGCCAAAGGCCAGCAAGCTATCGGCCTTGCGTTGTGTCGGTTATGCGTGTGTCTGTCTGGCCGCAAGTGAACTTTTTCTTGTATGCATTGTAGAGGCCACATTTTTTGTCCGATCAACCTGAAATTTGGCCAGAATGATTGTCTAGATAGTATCTCTGACGAGATTGAAATTGGGTCAACTGGGGTCAAAAACTAGGTCATGGGGTCAAATCTTAGAAAAAACTTGTTAGCACTCTAGCGACCACATTTTTTGTTCCATCAATCTGAAATTTGGTCAGTATGATTGTCTAGATAGTATCTCGACCCAATTTGAAATTGGGTCAACTGGGGTCAAAACTAGGTCACAAGGTCAAATCTTAGAAAAATCCTTGTTTGCACTCTAGAGGCCACAATTTTTTGTCGGATCAACCTGAAATTTGATCAGGATGATGGTCTAGATAGTATCTCGGACGAATATGAAAGTGGGTCAACTGAGGTCAAAAACTAGGTCATCAGGTCAAATCTTGGAAAAACCTTGTTTGCACTCTAGAAGCCACACTTTTTGCCCGATCAACCTATAATTTGGTCAGAATGATTGTCTACATAACATCTCGGACAAGTATGAAATTGGATCAACTGGGGTCAAAAAGTAGGTCATGGGGTCAAATCTTGGAAAAACCTTGTTTGCACTCTAGAGGTCACATTTTTTTGTCCAATCAACCTGTAATTTGGTCAGGATGATTGTCTAGATAGTATCTCGCTTGAGTTTGAAATTGGGTCAATTGTGGTCAAAATCTAGGTCACGGGGTTAAATCTTAGGAAAAACCTTGTTTTCACTCCAGAGGCCACATTTTTTGTCCAATCAACTTGAAATTTAGTCAGAATAATTGTTTTGATAAACTCTCCAAATATTTGAGAATTTGGTCAACTGGAGTCAAAAATTAGGTCACGGGATCAAACCTTAGAAAAACCTTGTATCTGTGTAGAGGCCAAACATTTTGCCCAATCAATCTGAATTTTGGTCAGGATGATTGTCTACATGAAATGACGGATGAGTTTGAAATTTGGTCAACTGTTGTCAAAAACAAGGTCACGGAGTCAAATATTAGAAAACCTTGTAAGCACTCTAAAGGCCTTATTTTTGTATGATCAGCTGAAAATTGGTCTGAATGATTATCTAGATATCTCCAATGCCAAGGTCACATTTTGTAAAAGATAAAAAAAGTGGTGCCGAAATTACTTTATTTCCCGATCTGACCATAATCCAATTTATCTGATATATTATGGTTATACATAATTTGACAAAGTTTGGAAAATACACTAAGATTAATATTTATGGATGCTATATAGTAATCATCATCTTGTGAACAGACGGACAGTAATTGAAAACATTAGCTCACCAAAAGTAATTGAAAACATTAGCTCACCAAAAGTACTTCGTTCTGCAGGTGAGGTAAAACTAAGGTTTCAAAGATTTCCTTGGCAATTGAGGTCTACAACAGAATGCTGATTACTATTCTAAAATTGGTTCATTTGGAATGTTACCTTTTCCAAAACAACAAGATTTGTCTGTCCAAATTGCAAAGTATTGCATACAATGGTTGCAACCAAATAATTATATATAGTTAAACTGTAATGCTATAACCTAAAAAGTAAAGAGGGAAAAGGAGAAAAGGCTGGTTATCAGTATTTTCTAGATTTCTCTCAATGCTTTCATAGTAATTTTGATATTTTATAGTTTATATCTGTATCATGCATGTAAAATACATAAAACCATTTGCATTTCATATAAAATAAAACAATCCATTTATTGTATAAAAGTACATGTACATTATCCTTCTTCAACCCTTTTCCAAAAGGTAAATGTGATTTTTCCCTATTTGAAAGCTTCTACAGACAACAAAATGTATGTTGAAGGAATGTGTGTATGTAACACAGAAAATATTGGGTAAAAAGGAGAAAATGCTGATTTTCTTCTTTTGACTCAATATTTTCTAATTATGTAATACAGAAACCAGCTCATGTTTGGGAAGTGGTTAAAGAATTATAAAAAACAAGAGCTGTCACTGTAAGATGACAATGCCCCCGACACCGCTTTGATTTTAAATTATGGCCAATCTATGTTCAAGGTCAAGGTCATCCAGGGGTCAAGGTCACCAAAGTATGTGCCTACAGAAAAGTAATGTACCAAGGAATGTTGTGGTAAAGTATGAAGCGAATATGTTAAGTAATAAGGAAGTTATGGCCAATGTTAAAGTTTTTGGACGGAATGACGGACAGACAGACGGACGGACGGACGGACGGACAGACAGACGGACGGACGGACAAGTCAAATTTATGATGCCTCCCTATCGGGGGCATAAGTGGTAAAGTATGAAGCGAATATGTTAAGTAATAAGGAAGTTATGGCCAATGTTAAAGTTTTTGGACGGAATGACGGACGGACGGACGGACAGACGGACGGACGGACGGACAGACAGACGGACGGACGGACAAGTCAAATTTATGATGCCTCCCTATCGGGGGCATAAAAAATAAAGCAGACACCACAGGCCCATAGGAAGCAATTTCATATGAGGGGGGGGGGGGGGGGGCTAAAGCCCTTGTCCTGAATATTGAGGGGGCTAATTTGGATTTTCCAAAAAAAATTCAGTGTAAAATTAAGAAAATTCTGTATTTTTGGCCAACCATTTGGGGGGCATAGCCCCCCCCCCCCACACACACACACACCTTGCCCCCCCCCCCCCCCCTGTTGCTACGGGCCTGCATCATTCTCCATCACAGTGACTCAAGCTATGTGTTAGTTTTGCTGAGATCCAGTTCTAACAGAGTAATAGGTTATACTTATTACACACTTCAAATTCATATAGAGAGTCACTCGGCATCCACAATCGACTAAGTGTAAAATCTTAATTGTGGAATTCATGAAATTTGTAAGACTATAACACAGTGTAAAATCATGTGACTCAGAATTTCCAATAATCTTCAGTATCTTTTTTAATACTTGACCAATTCGAATTCGGTTTGAAGCAGAGAAGGTGGGAATATACCAGGAATAAGCTAGGTGTGTTGGATTTTTGAAAAATCAACCAATGAAAAAGTTATTGAAGATAAACCAAAATGTTGGTTTATCTTCAATAACTTTTTTATCAGTTGATTTTTCAAAAATAAACCAGGTCCATCTAATGCGTGACGTCTGTCTCCAAACCGAATTCTAATCGGTTGCATATCAACAAAATTATTTTCTGAAAATATTGTATCACATGATTATCCACCGTGTATAAGTACATGTTTTTTTTATTATTGGAAGGATAATGATTCTTTCAGTATTGCACCTTGCATGTATCTTCGTCCTTCCCAAAACGGCAAAAAGTGGTTTTCTTTGATTTGAACCTTATCCTGATGCTAACTAATTAGCACTTTTTTTAGAAAAAGTTATGCAGTAAACTATGAGACAAAAGTAGAAAATGCCTGACATCAGCTTTTTTCATTATTTGCCTCATTGTTTTCCAAGCATTTTCCATTATGAAAAATCAAAATCATGCCTTATTCGGGAAGGAGTTAGACATAATACATTTCACATATTAAAACATTTGTAAAACAATACATAGTTTTCTTGAATTTCTTCTTCCTCTAAAAGATGCAATGTTTGTCTGTGCCTAGAGAAAATATTGAAGCAAAAAGAGGAAATGCTGATCATCAGCATTTTCTACTTTTGTTTAAATGCTTGCAAAAAGCTTGATTTTATTAGTGACATCAAATCTAGGTTTTGTTTAGGAAAGGATTAAGTAGCATTCAACATTTTTAAGTCCTATTGTGTGTGTGGCTGGTCACCTAAAAATCTTAAAGTGACATTTCACATTTATTTCATTTTTTAAAAGCATGTCTTGGTGCAAAGATTGATTATTCTTATGCGTAGAAATGTTATCAGTTTTTTGAAATTGTTATTTATAAGCGAAAAATATGCCTTTGAAGTTGAGACAGAAATGAAATTCTATATAAATCTGAACTGTTGTCCACAACAATTTGTTTAATTTTAGCACAAAAATGTATATTTCTCGTAAACGGTTCAATATTTTGACTTAAAATTTTCAGAATTTTTATAAGAAAAGATGCTCTTTCAGATAGAATAAAAGTAAAATTTATGTAAAATTGATCGTGAAATGTCACTTTCAATGTGTTCCTAGAAATTCTAATGCCTGGAAAGATACAAAGTTAAAATCCAAATTGAGGGCAGACTGAGTAGGGAGCTGCTCATCTGATGCAGATAATTCAATAAATTCTAGTGTATGATTCACCTTAAAGTTTATGAAACAAATACTCTTGTCTATATGATGACATTTCCCATATGATATTCTTCATCAACTTCATTTTGTCCATGAATCCAGCAACACTATTTTTGAAATGTAAATGTTTCCCACAATTTTGCTATGAATTATATAAGACCTTACAGTCAAATGACTCAATGTTGAGTAGTGGTCAGCTAAGATTATTGAACAATTATTCTGGTATGTATTTTTCAATAGAGTCTCCCAAGGTATTTCTTAAATTGATGGCTTCTGCTTCTTTGCCTTTAACTAGTAGTCTGGCCTACCACTATAACTCTAGTCACCTCTTCTACCTTTGCTGAGATCTTCTTTAGAGGGATAACTTTTATAACACATACAGAGAATTTGTCCTGGTTGAGATCTGTATTATACAAGTGACACTTTTAAAGCTCGTCTTTTAAACGAGATCACAATTTTTTACACAGAACTTGCGTAGTCATTCCTCGCTTGAACAGTGTCAGGGTATGCGGCGCACAAGGTCCATGTGCGCGCTGCGCTGGGTATTTTCAACCTGCATCAAAGCCATCTTCTATTTCATTCTTGTGTCTGTAAATAAAAGGAGGCATTTCAGGGCCTGAGATGCATGCTCTATTGATTACAGTATGGTCACCCAAGGATCATTCCTGTGAAATTTGGTTTAAATCCATTAGTTTTTGAGTAGCTTATATTAAAAAGTTTACAAATGAACACACGCACACACAGACAGACGGCTGACGCATGACGGACACACTGACATGACAATAGCCTGCTAGCGGTGGAGCTAAGAAATGAGATGACAAAATTGGTTTATTTCCCAAACAAGACTTGGCTTTGGTGTTTCTAATAAAATAGGCTTGAAAATCAGCATTTTCTCCTTTTGCATTAATCTTAACTAGATCCTCTTTGTACATAAAACAAATATTTATTGTACATTTTGTCATCTACATCTAGCTTTAATATTCCAAATTTTTGCTGTTTGGGAAAGAATCAAATAAATATGAAATATACTTTTCGGTACTTACAGATCTAATTGGACAGAAAATGTTGAGGCAAAAGGAAAAATGCAGATTATGATTATTATGTTCTTTTGTCTTATGGTTTCTCCAAGCATTATGTAACGATAAGTTGTTCTATTATCAAAAAATAAACAATAAAGTGTGTATTTACAGTATTATCACAATTTATCAGTATAGATTATCATTAGTTATCACTTTTCATAAAGTTGTGAAAGAAAATACAGTCGACAATCGTTGTGTAGAGGTCAAAGGGACGGACAAAACACCTCGACATATCCAGAATTCGACTAATCCGAATTTATGTCGATTGGATTAAAATGACATTTGATCAATTATGGGTTTTGTTACTTATCAAGTACTGCCATAAGTGAAATATAGTAGGAAAAGGAAAAAAGTTGCTCGAATTGAGCAATTTCTTTCCTTTTTTTCCTGTTATATTTGAATGGCTTAATTTATTTTGAAATTACTTTGTTTGAATTGTTTGATATCCATTGACCAGGACTAGAATAAAATTTCACTTTGACTTAAGCAGAAATTCAACTTATCCGATGTCGACATAACAAGTTTTGACTGTTTAACCTGAAACACATACCAGTTTGTTTCCCTGTGGTACTATCTCCAAACTTGTATTGTTCTTAGACTTTAGATACAGTCACTCTCCCCTCATGCCCTCAAAATAATCTGTAATCAAAAGCATCAAAATTTAAGTTCAACCATACTAATCAAGATCTAGATCAAGAATTTTCACTGTTTTACTTCTATTTTTCACTTTGAACACTGATAAGCCCTTTCCCAAACAACAAAATTCTAGATTTGTTTTTTTTTTACATGTGCTGGAGATTACAGTGTGGATGTCGATATTGACATAATTTGTGTACAATGTAGAAAAGAAAATATTGAGACAAAACAGGGAACTGTACATCTATGCCTTGAATTTGTTGAACGGGGGAAATACACAGGAACCAACAAACAAACTTTAACATATGCTAATAAGGATTCCTTTGGCATGAACAAGACTTTTGTCAAGCTCTTATTTCCTTCTTTTGTATGATCAATGTTTTTAAAGCCTTCTCTGACTGACAGAACTCAAATTGTAGTTAAACATTTTCAATAGGCTATGATTTTTATTTGCATGAAAACCACAAAATTACACAGAAAAGCAGGAAAGGATACTTAACATTTCTACAAAATTACCTACACCTAAAATGGTTCTCTAAATAAAATTTTACAGTCAAATTCTTGAAAAAACAATCTGTGATTCCTTTTATTTTGGTAACCATTAACCATGACATCATCAAAAGTGTTGTGACATCATCAGTATTTGAGCTTTTCCAAAGGGAAATAACTTCAACAGAACATTTCCTTGAGGTGGATGAATAATTATGTCCCATGTCTGTACCTACCAGTTTTGAACCCGAGCAGTAAACAAAAGACCTTCTGCAAAACATTTGATTCTACGACTCTCCTCCCTATCGTCAATCAGCAATCACTGTCTAAAATCTCACACAGAGCTCCTAGTTCATGTAGTTCACGGAACTGTCTCCAGGGGCGGATCCAGGATTTTCGGTTAGGGGGGGCGTAACATCATAACGTTGGATACGTCCGAAAACGCCGTACATACAGATTATTATAGCTATATTTACATCAGCTTCAAACGTAAATGACGAAATGTCGTATTTCTTAAAATGTCATAACATTTTAAATTACAAAATATTTGATAAGGAATGCTAGTATGATTTCAAGGATACACATGTAAATATAATTTTGTGATAAATTTAAAAAGCTCAATCGCAATATCCAGAACTCCATTAATGAAAAAGCACGCGATTTTTTCCATTTTCACGTTTTCGCAACATGATTTCTATCGGTGTGCATGCTGGGGAGGGTTTGGGAGGGGTGTCCCCTCCCTTCGTTTGAGAAAATTTTCAAAAAGAAAGACGAAATGGTGCAATTTCCGGAACATCCAGACATATCTAATCGCCACTTAATTAGGCCTATATTATATATTGCAAAACCATATCTAAACCTACAAATGATCACAGTAAACACATTTTTGTTATTCACAGACACACTATGTTAAATATTGGTGTGCCTGTTGGGGAGGGTTTGGGAGGGGTGTCCCCTCCCTTCGTGTGAGAAAATTTTCAAAAAGAAAGACGAAATGGTGCAATTTCCGGAACATCCAGACATATCTAATCGCCACTTAATTAGGCCTACATTATATATATACTGAAAGAAACTTCCAACGCAAAACCAGCTTCAATGTTGTATATTTCATTTGTGTTTGTATAACTCGTAACCAAAAATGGCATATGCAAAGACTAATTCTTTATAATGCCACTGACAATAATGAAAGTACTGAAATGCACCGTATCACACATCCCAAAGCACCAATACACACAATGGGTCAATTTTGAGATTCCCAGGTATCAGCATCACATTGAGTTTTTAGTCTGATTTCTTGTGTCCCAGTAGTTACTCCTCCTTTGCAAATCAGCCATGTGATCTGAAAGAGCAGAAAATGGGTCTAAGGCATTTCGTGGTGGGTGGGGGTGTATGGACTAATAGTGCAGTATTTTGTTTAATGCTTTGATTAGCTAATCAGAATTTCATTATGGTGTGTCTACCTGACGTGTTTAACTTTTGCCAAAGTCTGCCGACGGTAGATATTGCACAATACAACAAAACGGCTACAGTTGCGAATGTTATTCCCGCCTGGCGCATTCCAATGGCGCGCACTCTGACTTCAGTGCTCAATCTTGGCATATTGTGAAGAAAAACTTTTAAGAAATGATTGTAACTTAACTCAGCTATCGTTTAACAAAAGCGCTGCATACATAAAGGTTGAAATCGGTGTTCAAATTGCACGGGCAACACAAAATTTGATATTTGTGCAAAGCCGCACATGCGCAATGATGCATGACAGGACACTCAAGTTTTTAGTGAACAATTATAGTGCATGTGTAGGGATAACAATTGCAATAAATATTGTTGTCAAAAATTCAAGCAGAAAGATTTTGCACGCAAAAAAGCATCTTGCGTTAGAAGTTTCCTTCAGTATATATTGCAAAACCATATCTAAACCTACAAATTATCATAGTAAACACATTTCGGGTGTTATTTACACTATGTTACATATTGGTGTGCCTGTTGGGGAGGGTTTGGGAGGGGTGTCCCCTCCCTCCGCGTGAGAATTTTTTTAAAAAAGAAAGACGAAATGGCGGAATTTCCGGGACATACATACCTATTTCTTTGCCTCTTAAATAAGCCAATATCTAATATTGCAAGACCATATCTAAACCTACAATTTAACAGAAACAACAGAGTTTCTGCGTGTTTTTGCACCATGTTTCATATTGGTGTTCCTATGGAGGAGGGTGTCCCCTCCTTCCTTGTGAGAATTTTTCTAAAAAGCAAGACGAAATGGCTCGATTTCCGGGACATGCAGACCTATTTCTTTGCCTATATCATATATTGCAAAACCATATCTAACACTGAAAAAAATCACATCACTTTCTAGCCATACGAAATGCACCAATTCACACACACACTTGTAAATACACTTCACATAAGTTGATTCACCGTGCCGGATTTCAAGATTATGCTTCAAGAAGAATATAATCTACAAATACTATTTTACTCTATAATCATATGCAAGGGAAGTAATTTTGAACATTTTTGTCAAATATTCCCATAAGTATGCATTAATTCAAAATTCTAAACCGCTCAAAATGCTTATGTTTGTAATTGGAATGAAAATGTAACACAATTTAGGAATTATTTGCTCTTTTCAAATTTCGCCACTGGTTCTTAGGTACTTTTGAGGGATTGGATACCTTAATTCACAGAGGCAACATACAAATTAATTAACAGAGGCAACAGAATTTTTGCGAGCATGTGTATTTTCACCATGTTACATATTGGTGCGCCTGTCGGGGAGGGTTTGGGAGGGGTGTCCCCTCACACCCCTCCCTCCGTGCGAGAATCTTTTTAAAAAAGATAGACGAAGTGGCGCAATTTCCGGGACATGCAGACCTATTTCTTAGCCTCTTCAAAAACCCATATCTAATATTTCAATATCATATCTAAACCTACAAATTTATTCACAGAGGCAACAGATTTTTCGCGTGTTTTTCACCATGTTTGAAATTGTTTTTTCTGTTTGGGAGAATTTGGGAGGGGTGTCCCGTCCCTCCGCACGAGAATTTTTTTTAAAAAAGAAATACGAAATGGCGCAATTTCCGTGTCATGCATACCTATTTCTTTGCCTCTCAAATTAGCCCATATCTAATATTGCAAGACCATAATCTAAACCTACAAATTAACAGAGAGTTTTTGCGTGTTTTGCACCATGTTTCATATTGGTGTTCCTATGGATGAGGGTGTCCCCTTCCTCCGTGTGAGATTTTTTTTAAAAAAAGAAAAACGAAATGGCTCGATTTCCGGGACATGCAGACCTATTTCTTAGCCTCTTCAATAAACTTTATCTAATATTGCAATACCATATCTAAACCTACAAATTAATTCACAGAGGCAACAGAGTCTTCGCGTATGTTGTTTTCACAAGGTTTCATATTGGTTTTATTGTTGGGGAGGGTTTGGGAGGGCTGTTCCCTCCCTCCGCGTGAGATTTTTTTTCTTAAGAAATCCAAAATGGCGCAATTTCCGGGACATGCAGACCTATTTTTGTATAGATTTACTTTGACTGTGAATAATTTCGTTTTTTATGTTTAAAGAAACTTCCCCAATAATGTATTTTTCAAAGCTCACAAGTATCTAATAAACTCCCGATCCACCGTCGATGGGGTAGCAACGGTTTATAAAGAGTACTTAGAAATAAGTCATCGATTAATCGACGCCTCAATTGAAAAAAAGTGGAACGGTTGGGGAGGGGTGTTGGCCTTTAACTGCTTAAAGTAAAAAATATCCACAATTCGAGGGCTGTTATAGGTTTGAAACGAAATCGGTTAAGCCTCAGTGACTACTCGTATATTAATATTACCCACTTTTTACAAATCGCCGATGTGTTTGACTATTTTCAGTCATATGAATGCTGTCGTATCATACTGATAGATTTGTCGTTCACAATTTGCAATTTTATCTTTTCCATGCAGGGGCTTGTCAAAGTCTCGGCCGATTGCTCGGTCATACGATGCTGACTAACCAAATTAAATGGCGGCATCCGGGTGTCGCTTTTATTTGACCATTTCGTCGCCTCGTTTTTAGATTGCGCTAACTACCAAAACCACTTTTCCGAGAAAATCGACTTTAAAGATTCAGACCATCATAACTTTTTTATGTTTGCTTGAAATTGACCCAAATTTTGCATGACAGTCAGAAATAACCTTATCTATCCACATGCGCAATTTAATAAGAAACGATGGAGCATTTTTTGATAAAAATCATTATTTCTGTTTGGAGATAGAGTAAATTCTGTCATTTTCAAAACCGCTTTTCACTTTTAAAGGAGATAGATCAAAACGACACAGAAAAACACTATTTGCTATATAGGCCGACCTTACGAATCATAAAAAAAGACAAACTGTCGTTTTGCCGTAGAAATTGGACAACTCATGCGGTTGTATTACAAACCGGTGGCCTTTGTTCTAGATAAAGTAAAAAGAAATATTCGAGTACTAATTGATTTCAACTTTTTATGGCATCGTAAAGGATACAGACTCTAGTCTACGTAGATTTAAATTGCAACAAATTCATATCATTTTCGCCCTAAAGAAATATATTTTGTTTGTTATAATGGCTACGTAAGGTACAGTTGAAAAAAATCTACTTGTTGAAGCACTTGTGTGCCAAGATCAATTTCAATTACATTTTTTTCAAAGACTATCCGGCTATTCTACCCATCGAGGACTGGTAATCAGAATGCCGACATGCATATAGTGTTATTGTGAACGGCCATTGATTAAAATCAGGAGATAGAGCAATATGCATACGGGATTTCTCAAAAACCAGCCCGCCAATCGACGATATCTGGTGTTCAGGAGATAGAGCATAAAATACGAACACAACGATACCAAATATAGGATTTTTTCAAAAATGGAGATAGCGCAGCTTAAAAACGAGGCGACGGTTTGACAACCAGACCGCCCTTTTAACACACACTAGTGTCGGTCTTACTACATATCAGCCAAAGAAAATGGGAAAACACCGACATTATCAGAGTCGTTGTCATAAATTGATTATTATAAGTTCGATGAAATTTCCAACACTGACTTTAATTGTTCTTTGATAGCCCTTCCCCCTTTCAAAAAAAAAAAAAAAAAAAAAAAAAAAAAATCTGGCGATTTTAGGGGGGGGGGGCGCGCGCCGCTTCCGCCCCCCTCTAAATCCGCGTGTGGTCTCCACCCACTGCATAGCACTAAGCTCGCGATGAACGCTTGCAGAAAGATCGGTATGCTTCGCATCATCTAAACCACTTTCCTTCGTTCTTTACTTGCTTGAAATAATGTCAAACTTCCCCATTTTATCCTCTATTCTTCGTTTGAGCAAGGCATAATGCCGACGAAAACAGCTGTCAAATGACGTTTGACTAAAAATCAATAGACGCTTCTTTTTTCGCGGTAAATATGTATTGACTAAAAAATCAAACGCTTCCATGATCCGGACAATATATTTGACGGTTTTTGTTCGTCGTAAATAATGTGATAAAAAAGACCGGAAAATGCAGAAAATTATGAAATGAACATCATACGAAAGCAAATGTTTGTTTTAAAAGTTCCATGTGTATTAGATAAAGTTAAAAGCGATCCCATTAAATTTACGACAACTCATTGGAAATATGCCGTAAACAATGTGTTCCAACCCCCTTAAGGCAATGCACTTTGTTCATCTCTGTTCGACCTTGCTCGTCCCTTCTAAATAAAAGTATATTTCCGGGTCTCGAAAGTACTCGGTCACTGCCTCTATGACGCCTTAACTGCTGGATAATCGGTTTTCGTTTAAAAGGAGCGATATGTTGAACGAGGGTTGCATTGCAAATTTTGGACGATTCATTTCAAGAAAAACGTGTAGAATCTGCCATTATGGTCTACATCCACTTAATCTTGTTTTATTGAACAAGTTCTGGTTTTGAAGTCTGGAAATACATTTAAAGAAAAGGAAAAAAAAGAATAAAGAAGAAGAGGGATAATGATATCAAATATCATGCGCTGATTTTCTTTCAATTTTTTCCATTAATTATCGTAAGAAAAACAACTTTACAGCATCTGCTCTCACGTCTACCACATAATGTTGTTTCGTTTGAGAAATGATAAACCCTTTCCCAAATTAAGGGTCGTTCCAATTGAAAGCTGAATTAGACGACAAAGTGAATGAATGAAATAATGAATGTGTCACATGTGTGAATATTGCAGGACTAACGATACTTGGACAAAAAGAGAAAACGCTGTTTTTTTAGCATTTTCTTCTTTTGCCCTAATATTGTCCAAATATTTTCTGTCTGGGACGTCAAAATTGAGTTTTGTTTGGGAAAGGGCTAAAAGTACCGTGTCGAGATATATTGTTTGCAACTGCAGTCTAAACACGTTTATATCTAGTGCAACCTTTTCAAATACAAAGACGCCGTTCATCATTTTATATCGGTAGAATTTTATTACCGATTTTAAACGATATACCACTTAAGTTCTTCTTTCATGTTTTATAGGAATTTTATCTTTAACCCTTTCTAAAATAAGACATGGGCTTATCGTCTAAGGTAGAAATAGCTATGGACAACAATGAATCAAAACAAAATGCTGGTAAGCAGTATTATCTCCTTTTGTCTGAATATTTTTTATGCTGTATTGAGCACACAATTTTGCTTTACGAACATCACTTTTAGTTTGCAGTATTTATTAAAATGGAATTGTCCAAACTTCCTGCTGTTTTGGGAAAGGTTTACGTATTCTGCAGAATTGATTGAAGTCGAACAGGTTCAGTCATTAAGTGAATGATAAAATTGCTGTTTTCAAGTTTTATGAAGAGAGTTCCTCCCGTGTACATATATATTCTTAACCCTGTCCCCCAAAAATACCTGATTTTGACGCACCAAAAAAGAAAATGTTTGGGAAAATATTGAGACAAAAGGAGAAAATGCTGTAAAACAGCATTTTCTCATTTTGACTCAATATTGTCATGGTATATTGTACGTGAATCCTTTTTATCTTCACCAATAATGTCGTCTGAAACTACTTTCAAATTATATAACCATAAAAATGTGTCGTTTTGGAAAGGGTTCAACCGTTCGTCTGAATATTCAAGGTAAAAATTTAAAATACCACTTTCTAGCCATACGAAATGCATCAAATTACACACACTTGTAAATACACTTCACATAAGTTAATTCACCGTGCCGGATTTCAAGATTATGCTTCAAGAAGACAATAATTTATAAATATTATTTTACTCTATATTCATATGCAAGGGAGGTAATTTTGAACATTTTTGTCAAATATTTCCATAAATATGCATTAATTCAAAATTGTAAACCATGAAAAATGCTCATGTTTATATTTGGGATGGAAATGCAACATAGTTTAGTAATTACTGATGTATGTAATGTCTGAGTTTATCAGATTCACTTATCTCAGCAAATAGTTTGCCCTAGCCAAATGGCGGAAATGTGGACAATATATTATATAATTATGAGTTGAAGACTACAAAACACATGTAAATGTTGTCAAAGATAAAAATGGATATCTGATGAAAAAGAAAATATTGTAAGTAAAGGAGGATTTGCTCTTTAGAGCTTGTGTTATCTGGTGTACTATGTACCGACTTTGTAAATAAAATTTACTTACTTGCTGGCACTATGTCATTTCTTTTTTCTTTAAATGTTTGTTCCCAGACTATTGCTACTAGGCACATCCAAACCAGGTTCTGTTTGGAAAATGGTTAAGAATCTGATTCGTCAAACGGTATTTTGTTGGACAGCAAAATTTCGTAATCTTTAAGGATTCCAGAATGAGCCTGAACAATCCACGAACATCTTTAAGCGTACCATCGATAAAGATTGAAAGCTTCTTATTCAATCCATTAGCTAATGGATCTAAAATTGCATTAGCCATTTCCCAAAGGACGAAGTATATATCTACTGGTCAAAAACAACAGCTGGTGCATACAATATTTAAACTATTACGAAAAACGTATTTTTGTATATAATTTGCGCGAAAATATTTAGTGAAATCGAAATATATAAGTTATCACTTAAGAAGTAACCAGCAAAAAACAACAAAAGAAAAAAAAAACCTGATTACCCATATTTCTCCTTTCTGTCAATATCATGTAAAACGTAATATTTTCCCTTGATTTTTTGTGTCTAAAATATCTTTTCCCCCTTTAAAACTGTTTTATTATGGATGCGTCCTTACATTTAAATTGTTTTGGATATCGGTATCATAAATCCTGACAAGAAATAGATTAATTTAAACAAATGTGACCTCGAATTTCTCATTTGAGAAATGTCATCAGCACTTGGAAAAACGTCCATTAAGGCTTTTGAGCCCAATATAGATCCAGATCAGCATGTGCATACGCACTGTTTGACCAGGATCCATATTGTTCTCCAATAGCTTCTTCGTGACTTGTAGTAACTTAAAAGAGCAGCATTGGTGCAAATTGTACTCCATTTCACAACAGGCCGATCTTGAAACTAAATTTTGAAAAATGCTTTAAGGAACGTTTTTTCCAGATCTCGGCTCATATGTATGACATTGTTAAAGAAGATGTAAGACCCTATCCAAATCGAATAAATATAAATTATACTTCAATACTCTATTTACCTCTAATATATTACACGTTGGGAATTAAGCATTATGGGATGGAATACAATAATGGCCATAGATCTAATTCATCCGGCTTCATATGAGAAATTATGAAATAACTTTCTTATTTCTGCGTCAATTTCTATAAGTGAAAGGTTTGTTGTATGTACATATACATCCGGCCTCACTGGTCTCTTTTCTATGATGAATGGGAAATATTCTCTAAAAATGTACAATCCCCAACGTGATGTTCGTCATTCTTGTTTATGTTGGACGCTGTGGTTTTGTGCTAGGATGCGGGTTTCGAGATCGAGATTTCCTAGATTTAAATCCTGTCTGTGCCACGGCGCCACACTCATATTACAATGTTGCAACATGCAGTTTACATTTCCGAGAAAATCGAGTTTGAAATTTCAAAGTTCATATAAAACAAATACCGGATATAACATTCTGTAAGTGAAAATCTCTTAAACCAGACTTCATTTCAACAATGTGTCAACAACTCATCAAGACGATTCCAACGGTACCGAAATCTCAATTTTCACAAATAAATGAGTTACACCAGTGTAATATAGAGGCGACGACGTGAAATTCTCGAGGTAAAATGTTTCTCCATGTTGCTCCATTTGCACCAGGTGTATAAAATGGGTACAACATGGAAGAGTTAAAAGCCAAAGTGCTGTGACTGCAAGAGGTGCCGACTGTTAACAGCGAACATGTAGTAAAAGTGGAAAGTCGCTTGAATATGAACTAGTTCGTAGATTTGGGACTTTAAACCAACCTTTATTTCTTGTTCAAGGACAATACAGTCGTAAATCGACTATTAAGTCTGAATTGGAGAATAATACTTTAGGTTGGAGGTCAAAACCTCATAGCTCCAGCTTTTCTAATCTGTAATTACGATGTTTCTAACTCCCCCTAACCATATGTCATTTGAGACAAGCTTAGTAGTAAAGTAGATTGCGCTGAAAGTTGATCTGATAAAGATATATTGAGTTTTTTGATAATTGCGATGTACATACTTCTACAGCAAAGTTGGCACTGTAGAAACGGTGTTTACTCACAAGATGATCAGAATGTTTGATTTATCTTTTAGGTCCGTTTTCGAATTTACGTTCGTTTTTATTGACAATTTTTTGTAGATCATACGCGTTGTAGACTTAATGTTGTCTTGCACACGATTTGTCACGTATGAATGTTATTGTGTAATGTTTTTGCTGATGTACCCCAAGAAGGGGTTTCAGCCAATAAAGGATTTTGAATTGAATTGAATTGACAATCACGTGATACAATAAATTCAGAAGATCTTCAATAATTTTGTTAAAACGGGAGCGATTTGAGTTTGGTTTGAAGCAGAGAAGGTGGACAGATGTCACGCATAAGATGGACGTGGTTGATGTTCCAAGAATCAGCTGATAAAGAGTTATTGAAGATCAACCAAAATTTTGGTTGATCTTCAATTACGCTTTTATCAGTTGACTTTTCAAACATCAATCACGTCCGGCATATTCCTGGTATTTTTTAACATTCTCTGCTTCAAATCGAATTCGAATTCGTCAAGTATTAACAAAATTATTAAATATTTTCTGAAATTCTGAGCTACGTGATTAACCATCGTGTTACAATAATTACCAAATAATCCATGATTGCTCGTAAGGTCTTCACCATCTTCGCAAGTCATACGTCGATGATGGTTCTTCACAAGATATTCGTTTAGATACCTATGGCGAGAAAAGAAAATGCTGATAACCGACATTTCGTCGGTGTAAATGCAAAACCTCGTATGTCGATTCTTGCGATTTTCAAGGACCAAACTTGTGTGTCCAGTATAGACAATTCTCGCAGGTTTTGATATTTTTTTACCAATCAGTATCAATGATACATTATTCATGAACAATATGTCCAAATTTCAAGTAAAACATTTCAATTTGGGAAAAGTTATTACACTTTTTTCTCTCCTCTCTAACATTTTCCAAAAACGAGATACGAGGTTTTGAATTTACAACGACGATTTGATCCTTTTTGCTCAATGGGTTCTAACCTGTTAAGTGTAGATTTTCAGTCGTGTGTTATGTCTCCTACTACACTAGCTATTAATGAAAAATAATTTTGTGCTAAAAATAGACTAGATTAACCGTTATGTTTTGATAAATAGTCAGGTTTTGTTATAAAATCTCGTAACTACGGCTTGAATCAAGCCGTAGTTACGGTATTTTATAACAACACCAACGAAATTCTATGTGTTTTTCCGGAATTACGTCACGGTTCACTCGATAAAATTGCTCCCCATTCAATTAGGTCAAAATCATTGTGGTTTGCGAAAGGGTACGATGTA
The DNA here is from genome assembly GCA_963680895.1 of Fragum sueziense. NCBI lineage: Eukaryota > Metazoa > Mollusca > Bivalvia > Cardiida > Cardiidae > Fragum > Fragum sueziense. The sequence goes on along the minus strand of OY804598.1, from coordinate 12,534,901 downwards.
AGGCCTAGACAATTGAATGTGTAAGTAATCAATTTTGCTCCATTTAGAAGAAACAGAAATCGTGGAATCTAATAAACTAAGGTATTGTACCATTCTGTCTTTAAGATAACAACATAATTAAAGTGCTAAATGTGCTATAGATGCCACCATGAGCAATATAAATGGGGTCAATGTGCCTTGCTTTCTGACATTTCATTTAAGCCTTTTCCAAACTACAAAATGTATTACAACCTCTTTCCAAAATATATGTATGTCAGATTCGTAGCCTTCAGCTGTTTTGGTTAGAAACTTTCTATAACTTTGCCATTTTGCCGTTTGAAAATAGGATAAACTAGCAATTTAATGAACCATTATGTGAAAATTATTAAACATGATAGAGATCCTTGTAGGCCTAACCTAGTTTCTTTTTATGCTGTTGAATTCTTATTAGAGTAAATTATCTTTTAATTCCCCAGCGCATTATGGCACATTTTTCTGTTATGAAAAGAAGCCAAACAGGAATTAAGAATGCCATAATGTTTAATTATTAATTTCTGAGAAAGTGAAATTAATTTGTTCTGCATTGTTTTTCTCCCGTTTATTGTTACTATAAAATTTCTAGAATGTCTCATGATACTCGAAAGGTAATTAGACCGTGGGCCGAGCCAGCAAATTGTGACAAAGTGGTTCAGGCTGGAGGGTGAAGGGGAAAACTTGATTTAGTAATTAAGATATTAATGTATAAAGTCATAATCAGGATTGTTTACCTTAAATTATGTGGTCACTAATTAGAAAAACGCGATTTTAGTGTCTTTGAAGATGCCCATAATTGACCAATCAGATGAGAGTATTTAGCCTAAGAGGCTTCAGCCCGGTCCTGAAAAAAATGGCCGCCCCCATAAGGATTGCATCTGTCAACTGTCAGATTTTGATGTAGGAGCACTTATTCCATGCACAGACGTTACATGGACGAAGCTGTACAGTTGCTCAAATGTTTGGGCAACTGTGGATGGTAAAGAAAAAGAAATTGCCTCAGTATTTTGACTGATAGTAACGAAGTTGCACCTGACATTTCGTGAGTGATACCAGAAGTACACAAACAGTAAGCGAATTGAATGTGGGGCGAAGCGGAGGGACGCTGGACGTCTATGGTCATTCGAGGACCAACAAGTTGAATGTGAGGTGAGTATTGTTTTTAAAGAATTGTGTTTAGCAGGGGTCCATCGAAATACCGGAATGCACAGTAATTACCGGAACATTACTAATTGTAGATCTATTTGGGGATGGGTTCTATGCTTTTCATGTAATCATGTTCATGCTTCAGAATATGGAGAGTGATAACTAGATAATTTTCCTAAAATATTAAATCAATTAAAGAAGAATAATTTTCCAGTTTTCCTTGATGGCATTAATAAATGTACTGGTATTCAGATGTCTTTTTTCCACATAAAGTTTAGCTAAATTGTTCTTACCTTGATTAATCTAAATTTGAAAATGTAATAATGATATTCCCAAACAAGACCTGGTTTTAACATCCTTGATAGAAAAGGCTTGGGAAAACATTGAGGCTAAAGAAGAGAATGCTGATATCAGCATTTTCACCTTTTGGCTCAATATTTTCTGTGCTTCATTATACATGAATCATTTCTTTATCAACATCTCTTTTGTCGTCTGCAGTGGCTTTCAAATTGGAGCACCCTAAAATTTGTCGTTTTGGAAAGGGTTCAAGTTATAAGTTTCTCATTCAATATCTAAATAGGCAAAGGGAAACACATAACACCAATGGAATAATAATCCAGCGGGACACTGGTCAACAGCTAGAACCGTCCACTTCCATGTGTCGAGACCAGAAGCGCACTATTGAGGCACCAGCTGAGCCTGCTATGCATTATCAGGGTCAGAAGCGAAGAGGACCAATTCAGTTTCAAGGTGAGAGAATTTCCCAAACTTTCCCAAACGGCATAGTGTTAGGGTGGTCTAATTGCAAAGAAGCTGCAGAGGACAAAATATATGTCGCTAAAGATTGGATTTGTGTACCATAAAGCCTAGAAATTATTGGGGCAAAAGGAGAAAATGCTGATTCTCAGCATTTCTTCTTTTGTTACAATTTCTTCCCAATCCTTTTCTCTTAGAAACGTAAGAATTAGGTCTTGTTTGGGTAATAATCATATGAAAAATTAATGTCTTTTTCAAAATAAAGGTGAAAAATATAATCTTCTCAAAATCTTCTCAAAATATAATTCTTAAAGATCTAGTATTTATACTCTTATCTTAATGTCATTTAGCAGGTGTTCTTAGGTACTTATTACATATGTATTTTTAATTGCAGGTGAGAATCTGGATCTAAGTCGATGTCCGGAAGTTCATACAGAATCCATTGTCAGGGACAGAGCATACTTCTTGGCAAAGTATTGTCAGGTTTGTGGTTGTCTTGACCCTTTCCCAAACAAGATCTGGTTTTGATGTGTTTATAAGAAAAGGCTTGGGAGAACATTGAGGCAAAAGAAGAAAACACTGACAATCAGCATTTTCTCCTTTTACCCCAATATTTTCTGTGCTATATTATATGTACATCCTTTCATGATCAATATCCGTTTTAACATCTGCATCAGCTTCCAAATTTGACCCCTAATATTTTGTCGTTTGGGAAAGGGTTAAATTAAAAACTCACTTAGGTTCGTACTAAAACTAAAAGAAAAATGGTCGAAAACACCGCAGCATGGATAAATCTAACTAAAGTTGTCATCAAGGAGAAATCTCACTATTACAAAGTAATGTAACCATGTTGACTTGTGCTCTGCCACATAGATTTATCCCTTTCCCAAACAAGACCTAGTTTTGATCTCCCTTACAAAAATGCTGGGGAAACATTGAGACTAAAGAAGAAATTGCTGACAATCAACATTTTCTCCTTTTGCATCAAGATTTTCTTTGCTATATTGTACAGAAATGTCCTTTTTAGTTACTTTAACCCTTTCCCAAACAGTAAAGTTTTAGGGTTGTCTGATTTGAAAGGAGTTGCTGACCACAAAATAGATTAAACTAAATGGAGAAAATATGTATGTTGTAGCCCAGAAAATATTGAGGCAAAAAGGGAAAGTGCTGGTGACATCACCAGCACTTTCTTCTTTTGCCTCAATGTTTTCACAAGCCTCACAACTTAGAGACGTCAATACCAAGTCTTGTTTGGGAAAGGGTAATGTTGTCTGGACCACCCTAAAATATTGATGTTTGGAAAAGGGCTAAGAAAGACTGTATGGTGTTTTATCCCTTTCCCAAACAAGACAGGGTTTTGACGTCACTGATAGAAAAGGCAGCAGGCTTGTGAAATTACAAAACATTGAGGTGAAAGAAGAAAATGCTGATGATCAGCATTTTCTTTTTCCTCTGTATTTTCTAAGCTATATTGTACACACATCTAATTTTTATCAATATTCATTTTGTCGACTGGAACAGCTTTTGAATTGGACTTCCATAAAATTTTGCCAAATGGGAAAGAGAGAAATTTTTAATACATGTATATATATATCAGGATATACATGTATCTGTAAGTAATATACATTCGCTTGTGCAGGACATTACCTTTACTTTCTTTTTCAGACTGATGGATTACTTCCAGGATGGACAGGCTGAAATCAAGTTCTCCACAAGGATTCACACCCAATTAACAATGTTGGTTATTTGCCCATAATTGACTCAAGTCCAACAGATAAGGCAACAGCACTAACAATTCTTGAGATTGCCCATGCCTTAAATCTTCAATCCATTGTGCTTGTCATGGACCAGGCAAATTATGCCAAAGCCCAGGAGATACAGTGGCAAGGTCCTCTTGCGTTCCGTGATTGAAATATTGTGAGATCGGGAAAATTTCATACTGCCTTGGCATTCCTGGGAGCAGTGGGGAAAAGGTTTCAAGATTCAGGACTTTCTGATATAATTATTGAGTCAGGAATGTGTATTGTATAGCATGAAAAATATTGAGACAAAAGGAGAAAATGCTGATTACCAGTGTTTTCTTCTTTTGTCTCAATGTTTTTCCTAGTGTTACCTATAAATAGAAACGTCAAATAGACCATTTTTTACCTTTGATGTAGTTTGTTTTGTCGTCTGCAGCAGCTTTTAAATTGGACAACCCTTAATTTTGCTGTTTGGGAAAGGGTTAAAAACAAGTATTTGATGATATAATGTTTCACTAAAATAATGTGAACTGCAGTCATACATGGACGAGACAATTATGTCCCAGTCACCATCATTTTCCTGTCTTTCTGGTGTGTTGAAATATAATTAACAACTATATATTTTATTTTTCTTAATTTTGAGGATCTAAAATACTTTTGTTTTCTTATAAGATTATAAGTAAGCTAACGAGCATCTTCTTTCTGCCTTGTCATTTTCTCCACCTATTTTGGATTAACAGCTGTTGGCTTGGATTTCATGTTTGCGTTCGCACTCCTGCAAGAGATGCTTAATCCTTTCCAAAATAAAAGAAATGTAGGGTTGCACAATCTGAAAAATGCATCAAACGACAAAACGGATTTTGATGGCACTTTGAGTGTTAAAGCACAGAAAATATTGAGGTAAAAGGAGAAAATGCCGATTATCAGCATTTTTTTTCTTATGTCTCAATGTTTTCCCAAGACCTTTTAATGAAAAGTGTCAAATGCATGCCTTTTGGAAATGTGTTAAACTGCTTTTACCCCTTCCCAAACAACAAGTTTTACGTGGCTATGTAGCCTGGCTCCAGGTTCGTGAGAATGAATAAATGTATGTTTGAGTTTCAAAGGTACTGCACTCTTGCAGGTATATCGAAATTCATTTGACCATAATACCTCCCAGCTAGTTAGAAACTCGCCACTGGTCCACATTTACAGAGCGAATGAGACTATTGAAAAATGACTTTGGTATTGACTATATTTTACTTAAAGATCAGACTAGCGGAACGGCAGCCAGTCTCGTTGCTATGATTCAAAAGCTGCTGCAGTGAAAAATATGGGTTGATAATGAGTTGATTTGTGAAATATAAAACCTAGAAAATATTGAGGCAAAAGGAGAAAATGCTGATGATCAGCATTTTCTTCTTTTGTCTCAATGTTTTCCCAAGCCTTTTCTAATAAGGTCGTTAAAACACGGTCTTGTCTGGGAAAGGACTAAAGGAATGTGTTACTAGAAACTTAGGTTGTATGGGTCTCAACCTAAGACCTGTCGATAACAGATAGGGCCTATATTTCATCTAAACGCATCTTTTGTTGCCTTTTTGATTGACATTCTGTTTCATGAATATCAGACTGGTCCAAAATATAAATGTTGCAAAGTAACAAAATAAGTGCACCACAGAGCAGAAGATTTGTGTGCTATAATGTGTAAAATCTTGTTGGCAAAGGAGAAAATGCCTAGATCTATTAGCCTACAGAAAATAGTTTCGTCATCACGTTTTACTAACCATACTGGGATGTCAAAACCTGGCATTACAGTCAAACAGTAGCTCGTACACCTTTTGGACTACCAAATTCGTGAAAAATATCAGCATTTTGACACATAAAGCCATTTATCCGAATTTATGTTGTATCCGGATATAGGTACACTTTACCTAGTATTTCAAAGTCAAATTACTTTATAGTGACCACATACTTTAGGGTAAACAATGTTGTTTTGTAATCAGGAGATAATGGGGATTATTTTGATATATAGTTTATGTATTCACCCTTTAGCCTGAAGCAAACTTTTTTTTAGAAGCCTTTTTTTGGGTTCGGCCCATGGCCTAAATTACGGAAACATAAAGATACTTGTCACGTAGAACGTGCCACACTGTCGATTTTCAACAAAAAACTCGTAACTTCAGCTTAAAAGAAGCTGCAGTTACGATGTTTTGTTGGAAAGTAGCGATAAATAGAATGTGAAGCGCACCGACTACGGATTGCCGCACGATTTTGTCTGTAATCATGTAATGGCCAGATGGGAAATGTTTGCATCCATTCGATGTTTTCAGATTCGAACGACCACCCTTCCTTAATAAGTTTTATTGTTTACACGAGTTTATCTCCCCAAAGCAAGACAAGATAGCGATTTTGTCTTACGCCTTGCCCACATGTACTTATTTTGAATCATGTCATTTCAAAGTGTTATGAATAAATAACATTCATGTCATTACTAGCAGTGAAATACTGGAATTTCCCAGTGATATAAATCTGATATTTCACTTCAGTGAATTATTTCACTGTAGATAGTCGGGACTATTCCAGATGTTGTGGCCATTTAAACCATTTAAAGACTATTGCTTCATATTCATAATTTATGTACAAAGCCTTTCAATTTCATTTAATGATTTAACCTTTAATTGCTTATTTGAAATCAATTTAAAAGATGGTCTTATATACATTTATAATCTTTAAGTTAGACCACCAATAATGAGATCCTCGCGACCTCGAAATTATTCGTGCGACGTCGTTAACATTTTGTTGCGTATCCGACTCTATTCGAGCGAAGTCGCAAACATTCGGCGGTGGAAAATTCATCAGCCAAATGTTTACGACGTCGCCAGAAAATTCCGATGTTGCGTGTTTCTCGTTAGGTGTGGACTACCTTAAAGTGACATTTCAGAATTTTTTGTCATAAATTTTACTTTTATTTTTATCTGAAAGAGCAAATTTCCTTATGAAAATTCTGAAAATTTCAAGCCAAAATATTGCGCCGTTTACGAGAAATTTATATTTTTGTGTTAAAATTGAACAAATTGTTGTGGACAACAGTTCGCATTTATATGCAATTTATCGATTATGTGTCAACTTTGAATGCGTGTTTCTCGCTTATTGGCAACAACTTCAAAAAACTAATAGTATTTATACTCATTAGAATAACCAATCTTGGCATCAAGACATACTTTAAAAAATTGAAATTGGAATGAAATGTCCCTTTAATGGCGTTTAAACAAGGTCAAGCTCTGATCTTTTATGGTAAAATAGTTTAATAGACAAGGGAAGGAAACAGGGACCGGTGCTATGAGATATATGTGACCCGTCACGCTAAAAGGGACCTTATTCGAACTCCGAAAATCCAAATTGTGACAAACTTGTCAAACTCACCGCAGGTCAACCAGATCCCGTATGCGAAAAATGAACACATGGAAAGATAGGGAAAACTTTCCGGAGTTAGAAAATTGCATTAAAGTGAAAAGTGTCGGCCCTAGTCTGGCTGCGCATACTGACTAGAGTCGATATTTTTCACTCATCCGATAAGGTCCCTTTAAGCGTGATGGGTCATGGGTCATTATGTAAGACGTCTGCATATGAAATAATCTTGCTCCGAGCCTCACGAACTGTCTTTTCCTGGTGCTAAATGGAATGAAATTATTATTTGTCTGAGATTATTTCTTCCAAAATTATGGAAAATACGAGTATAGTTATTTTCGGATCTCTAGCTTTTGATACAATGTAACTGCAGATAATTGCCACAACATTGTTGTTTAAACAAAACATAACGTCGCTTCTCTGCTTTTTATAAGCAAGGGTGGAGCTAAGCCAAGGGAAAAACTCTGTAATGCTGTAATGCATAAACAATATTTAGGAAAATGGGCTAGTTTTTATTGTCAGTTTGTCCTTCTTTTTTATTTTATTTCTTTTTTTTTGTTTCTAATACGGTGATAAAGTAATTACGTTATAGCCATTTTGAAGATAATCTGGCGACAACAAACATGATGGTTATTGTAATGAATTACCACTGATCTATAGTTCGGTCACGATAATATAGCACATGTTTATAAAACTACATGTAACCTATGAAAACAACACAACTTCCAACTCCAAACTCTTGTAAATTTGCAGGTGATGGTTCTCATCTTGCATGTGTCGCACACATGCAAGATTTGAACCAAAACATGCAAAGTAGTTTTGAAAATAATAAAAAAGATATTTTCTTTGTTAAAATTAGGTAATTTTTGCAATAATGTGTCATATCAAAAAAATATATATACGAGACTACTCGTATATCTTGACTGGACAATCGCGGTGGCGAGGTACTTTTTAGCACCCATACCGTGGTGTTAATTTAAAAGATCTATCCTTGTTGATGAAAAATAAATGATAATTAACACGAAGGAACGGTGAGCGTAACCAAGGAAACGATGGTAGTAGTCGAAAACGTTGTCAACAGGAAATGTACGATGTAAAATATAGGTTGGACAAGTTAAGCTTTTCAGAAATGAATTATTTTTTAATTAACATTTCTTGACCATAATTTAAAAGGTTAACAAAGAACGACATGAATATCACTACAAGGAAAGCTTGAGGGAAGAAAATGTTGGGAGTAATTTCCAACATTGCCCATTTTTTTGTTTCCTGGAAACCAGTGCTTGGCTTAAATAAACATATACCGTTACATGTCAATCTTTGTCTCAAAAAAAAAAAAAAAAAAAAAAAAAAAAAACATAAATGTAGAACTACGATTATTTCGATATGGTTTGGAGTCCATGGTCTCAATGAAGTACACATTGGGAAACGGGAGTTAACACGAACGCTTGTGCGGAAAGACAATTTGTGTGAATAATAAATGAGTATTTTTGTACAGCAAAATATTAAAAGGAATCCAGTTAGAAACTGATTTCTGAATTCTTTTCTTCAGTCTCAATGGTGTCCCAAACGTGTCCTGTTGGAAAGTCATAACTAGAGATTAGATTGTATTAGAGGATGGGTTTATATTTGCCAAGTTAGCGATTGATTTGATGAAGCAGTGAATAGAATTATTTTTTCTGTTCATTCGACTGTGTAAATATGTTTTTGAAAATGCTTTTCCTGCCTCTTTGGGGTTTTTATCAAACACTTGCTTGTTTACATAGGTTGTCGAATTGAATATACATTTTGTTAGCGTATATAAATCTAGGTATAGATGCAAGGATTTGCAATAACTCCAACGATATACAGGACCTTAATTTTGTAGTCTGTACTTGCGTCTGTCCATTAATTCTGCCTGTGTGTCTGTCAATATTGCTTTTGTGCTGTAACTGACCAATCCTTGTACAGATTGTTCAACTTCTTTGTTTGTCTGTCTGTTTATTCCACTCCACCAGTTATGGTTGTCTCTTCTATTTTGACATTCCCTAATACACATACATATATGTAATTAACAGTTACTGTTTGGGATCGTTGTTTGTTCGTTTAATGTTGCCCCTTGCCAAGCAACATTGATATTTCATTCACAGTTTCCAGCTGTTGGACGTGGGCAGGCGTTAACAACCAAGTCATGGTTTTGACGTGCCTAAAACGGGCAGGAACGGAACGGATATAACCATTTGCGAAGCAAGATCAATGTTTGACCTAATAATCAACAATTTCTCCTTATTTCAAAATATTTTTAAAAGATCCGGACTTAATAATATAAAAGTAAAATAAAGGAAAAAATTGTATGAGATTCAACTTTTAAAAGAACAACAAGATTGTTGTAGTTTTAATCTGGTCTCCCAGAGAGATATGTCAATGGTTTTCAACAAAAACCTCGTAAATGCAGCTTTTTTTAAGCTGCAGTTACGAGGTCCTTGTTGAAAAGCGACGATGTACCGGTATTACATGTATTATTAGCCAGCCTTGAAACTGGAACATAATTATAATTACAGCATGGTCACATATCCCGCAAAAGAACATGCTAGATATATATTACAGAACAACATGGATCTAGATGAGACTGTGTGTAAACACATGCTGATCTGGATCCATGTTTGTCTAAATTGACACTCAGAAACTTTCTTTCAAAACCGGTCTATTTATGTCTACAACAAACTATTTTCATCTTCGCGACCTTATTTACATGAAATAAACACGAATAATCTCTTTCTGTTGTAACACAAAAGTTGGTGTACTTTGTGCAAATGATAGGTTGAGACTGAGAACGACGTTTTGTCTGTGTTTGATCTATTTCTGTTTCTTGTTGAGCTTTGTCAAAACAAGACATGGATTTGGTGACCTCGCATTAAGTTAGATTAAAAAACTCTCCGTGGAAAAAACATGTTCATCAGGTCAGCTTGTTCTTCTTTTCCCTCAAGATTTTCTTTCGTGGTCAGTTCTAAACCTGTTTCCGAAACATTTTGTTTTGTCATCCGTAACAACGTTGAATGAACGGTCAAAACAGTGTACAAGGAACACGATTTACCCTTTCCTAATGTAGTCTAAATCGAAAGTTAGATAGCCTTTATATTGCATACTACAAAATTGTGTACAATTTACCGGTATCACAGAAAATATATTACAATTTCCCAAACAAGACCTACTTTTTACGTCCCCAATAAAAATTGCTTGGGAAAACATTGAGACAAAAGAAGAGACTACTGCTATCAGCAGTAGTTTCTCCTTTTGTCTGAATATTTTCCATGCTTTATTGTATACGAAATCTATCGTTTTCAACATCCAGTTTGTCGTCTGCATCAGCTTTCAAATTGGACCTCCGTAATATTCGATGTTTTCTCGGAATATTTTCTATAACAAATCTCACAACTAGGTCTTGTTTGGGAAAAATGATAGAAAAGTGAAATCACAAACAATAACAACAACCCACAAAGAAAACAACAGAGACCGCCCCCTCCGTATATTGCTGTTAGACTATCCTAACGATCCGTTGGTAACTTGTTTTACTTCAAAATCTATCGGCTGTTAACTAGTCGAAAATCTGAGGATAGGTGAATTTGGTAATTCAAAAGAAAACCCATGACACATATCTTCATACCTATATCAAACAGCCAAAGTATAAGAAGCCTAATAGAGAAGGAACTCGGTAAAACAATGACAGAACGATATCTTCGATTCTAAAACAAACATTATTTCCCCCATTTATTTGTAGTAGCCTATACGTTAAGTCGTTGATTTCAATTAATATTTTCGTCTGCAACAGCGTTTAACCCTTTCCCAAACGACAAAATTTTAGAGTAATCCACTTCAAAAGCTGTCACAAATGACAAAATGGATGTTATTAAATATAGGATTTGTGTAAAATATGGTAATGAAAATATTGAGACAAAAGGAGAAACTGCTGGTTATCAGCAGTTTCTTCTTTTGTTTCAATATTTTCCCAAGCCTTTTCTATTAGGGACGTCAAAACCAGGTCTTGTTTGGGAAAGGGTTAATCTGAATAGTCTTGATAATTTCTACACCACAGAAGAATAATTGTATGTATCTAGAAGGGTTTATGTTCACGAATTCTGCATATGTAGACAATGTTATCTCAATACAATTTTGCACGCGCTGGTTCGAATCTTGCAAGTGTCAGACACTTGCAAGATTCTAACAATCGCATGCAGACTTACAGCAGGTTGATGTTCGATTCTGTGTTTACATATCGATGACTCAACATATAGGCAGCTACAACCGTTTTGCGCTGAGCCATCGATATAAAAAAGTTGTAAACGTGCACAAAAAATTACGATCGGACTATAGAACAGGGAATGTAGTAACCTCGCAGTTTGTTACTAGATCTATATGCATGCGATATCAACACCGGAAATCGACGTTTCCGTCGTGGTAGCGGGGGGTCTGCTTGGAATTTTCCCTTTCATAGATTGTAACCAGTGTTAATTTGCACAATAGGGTGTTTTGCAAGACTTTTTTTACTTATTAAAATGATGTCAACAGCAACCCGGGACCAAACAGTTATAATATTTACCTCCAGTACATAATTTTCCTACAGTAAGTGGTTACTGGCCTTTGCATGATACATGTTTTTGTCAATATTGTCGATAAACAGACAGACACACGCTAAGCGCTAAGATCTTATCATAAACAACAAAATATCAGACTTGTTCACATGCAAAGATGTTGCATATGAAAGGACAGTTTCAAAAAACAGAAATTGGATATTGACCTATATCAACTTTAGGATATACAGAATCTGATCTAGATTACATTGTCCAATTATAATTTCTTTATATCCGTAGTTGCTTGGATTTTAATCAAACTGTACTCTGATACAACATAAACAGGATCAATATTTTTCTCAAATATTTCCAAAACTCTTCTCTCCCAATGTTGGTCACTGTTCATTACTTTTCCCAAAGCAAGACCTGACGCCTCAAAGGATTAATCATCTAATTTCTTTTTTTTCTGAGCATGTTTGCTATATTGTACACAAACTGTTTTTATCAACAGACATTTCGTTGTCTGTAGCAGTTTCCAAATTATGGTAGTCTAAAATTGGCGGTTTGGGGAAAGCAATTATTGCAAAAGGTTCTTCGCGGTGAGTTTAAGATCCCAGGTCGTGTATGGTGTAATAAATATATACATTTTTAGTTTCCTTATTAAATAATTTTCACTCTGATTTTTCGACATCGTAGGACTCGTTAACCAATTCGCAAACATTGACCGTTTTTAACTCCCTTAACGAAAACGGTTTTAGAAAACATTGTCGAAATGAGAAAATTGCTTGTAACAAGCAATTTCTTTATTTCGAACAATGTTTTCTGCGCCAAAAGACCTAATAATTCTAAATTTCATTCACTTTGAATGGTCCTGTGTAACGTCTTTGAACTTGGAATAGTCTAAATTTGAGCCGTTTGGTAATGGGCTAACACGTGTTATTACGTGTTATTACGCATGACATCCATAAAGGCATTTCAGAGTAGACAAAAAAGAGTCGTTCATATAGGAGAAAATAATTTATTATAGTTAAGACGCCAAACAGGATCAGAGTTATCGGAAATTAAAGTCTGATTTGTCGCCAAGGTTTTGCCAAGAAAATAGGTCTTACTTATTTATCCCTGCGTAACACGAAATAGGTCTACTTTGTCATGGAAATATAAATGTACATTTGAACCGGGATATTGAAAAATGGTCTGTATTACATACCTTGAAGCGGACGCTATTCAGTGTGCGTGAACTGTCCCAAACCTAACATTGGTTAACCCTCTCTTACAACCCGTCGTGCGTCTTTTTAAATCTTACGTTTTAAACTCTACAAAATCGCACGACGGGTTGTAAGAGCGCCTCAAAATGTGTATATTCAAAGCAGGTCAAAAGTACAAGTCTCTTTCGAGAAATGTACGCTTTCTTTGTGAATTTTCCGGAATTTCAGTATATCGTTCCGTGCGTCACACGTACGCCTGTCGTAGTTGTAGTTGTTGTTGTCGTATGTGCTCCGTACTTCTGTCTTGCGTGCTCCTGGCCTTCTAAAAGACACAGAATGGTCATAGCAAAGAATTGTACGGTCAATTCTTTGCTTCGTGCAGTCTGCGTCGTGGTTGTGTCCACCAAAATCGTACGTTGAACGTGCGTGCATCGCAAGACTAAACATACGCTTTAGACGCAGACCGCAAGCAGGAGCACGTGCGACTGGTTGTTAGAGAGGCTTTAATTATCGCGCCACAACAAAGGGTTTAGTGAACAGTATTTGAATTGTTGCTAAATAGAAAGGCTTTGTCTTTTTTTATCTGTAGCCATATGAACCGTTCTTTGGGGCGCAAAATATGCATGCAATTGAGTTAATCTACAAAGAAGGCAGTCTCAAATAATTTTGAAATGGGTCTTTTTACAGATCCCCGTTCAGTTTTTACATCTTGTAATTCCGTTTTGCCTCGAAGGCGACGATAAAAACATCTTACTCGACATGTAATAAAAGAAGGTTGTTTAGTTCGATTAACCCTTTCCCGAACGAAGAATTTTTAACTTTTTCAATTAAAAACCAACTACAGATGTCAAAATGGACGTTGATAAAGGCAGGATTTGTATAAAATATAGCACAGAAAATATTGAGACAAAAGGAGAAACTGCTGGTTATCAGCAGTTTCTTCTTTTGTCTCAATGTTTTCCCAAGCCATTTCCATTAGGAGCGGGTTAGTTCCTTACAGAAAAAATGCATAGAATGAAATGGTTTCTCACTCCATAGTTTTTGCAAATATTTCTTAGAGTGTTTAAATTCTCGTAAATGACAGATAGGGTACTTGCTCTCTATTGTGGTCTTAGGTTTACATTTTATTATCATGTAGTAAAAACACACTTTATATAACAACAAGAACGATATTTTTATTTTTTTTCCTTTTATTTCTAAAACAATCTTGTATGCACGTTAAACAGTTATCGTTGACATAGACGTAGCAACCCGTACGCAAAATCGCAATCGCGTATACATCACAAAAAAAACAAACCAAAAAAAAAAAAAAAACAACATGACTGTGGATTTTGGTTTTTGCGTTCCTTAAATAAACACCTGAATCGCTATTAAAATACATACCAAATACCCACCAGGAGTCACGAATGGCCATGGGCATTCGTGGCTCCAGGTGGGCATTTGGTATGTATTTCATAAGCATCTACATTAAATTTTAAAAAAAATCTAGGAGATGCCCGCAAGACCCACCCAGTAGTATGGAGCCCGCCACCAAACCAATCGAAGCTTGTTTTACGCAGCAGCCACGAGGTTTTCATACATAAGCGACGTTATCAATATATAAAATAAATATTTATTTTCTTATTTCTCATTTACAGAGTGTGATTTTTCACGTGGAACAACATCCTCGCTATCACTTCTTCGAGCAGTGTGTGACCTTCAACTTTTTCCCAACACCGGAACACGAGCTGGCCTACAATCTGTTCAACATGATAGCCGTGTACCTGCTACCCCTGGTTGTTATTACGACGTCCTACACGTGTATATTGTGGACGATCTCAAAAAATGCTAAAAGGAGATCAGGTGAGTTGATTATTTTGACTTCAAAATTTATGCAGTCGTTAAAAGATAGCATTTAAAATAACACATCATTTAATTCTATTAGACATTCAAAACAGATAAACGCTACTATGGTAATATTGCAACGGCTTCAGCGTATTACAATGGATAACTTTCGATTTCTTGCTAGCACTACCACACTATTCTTTATGAGCATAACCCTGTCCCAAACAAGATCTGGTTTTGACGTCCCTAATAGAAAAGGCTTATGAAAACATTGAGACAAAAGAAGAAACTGCTGATAACCAGCAGTTTCTCCTTTTGTCTCAATATTTTCTGTGCCATATTTTATACAAATCCTACCACTAATAACATCCATTTTGTCATTTGTGGCGGTTTTTGAAGAGAATCACCCTAAATTTTTGTCGTTTGGGAAAGGGTTAAGTTGCTCGCTCAAAAAGTATTGCAATTATTTAACCATCGGTAGGAGACAAGTGTTAGAAACACGCGAATGGGGATCGAGCCCGAGACTCCATGAGCAAGAGTTGGATGCAGTATCGACTGCACTATGGTCGCGGCCACCGGCTCAAATTCGTTACAAACCCATTCGAAGAGAAAGATAAAGTGTATAATAAAATGACTAATTCAGGTGGCAAAAACAAAGGGTCATTTTGAAAGCTAATGCAAACCATGAAAATAACATTGAAGAGAATGTATTTTATCTCGTTCCCAAGAAAATATTAATTTAAACGCAAACGCAGATAATGTAAGTAAGCGATGTCCTCTTTTTTTGCACAATTTTCTCACAAAACCCATTTCATACGAAATGACAAAGTCTGATCTAGTTTGAGAAAGTGGTAATGCGTTTTATTGTTTTTGCCCATATAAAAAGTTACTTCAAGCGGAAATGCACTAAAACTTTGAATCTGGTAGCTTTGAATCGGGTAATTCAATCCGTCTTGTGTGGGATAAAACACGAAAATGTTGCTTTAACTGACATTTACGGGTTGCTGTCATTATTCTAATTAGTCTGCTTAGAACGACAAATCATTCCTCAGTATTTGAACATTCGCAGACGAGAAGATGTCCCGGAATGAAAAAATAGTTCTGTACTACAGCACAGATATAGAGAAAGGCTACACCGATGACAGTCCATATGTCAACCTTTAGCCGCAATGTTTTATGAAGCGTTCTGTCTCTACAGGGAGCGAACATACTTTTTTGGATTGGGCTTTAAACAAGAGTTGTCCGCGGACAACGTAGCTCGCCTATACGAGAGCTTGTCACAAAAAAGGAGTTCAAGGTCAAAGGTCAAGGTCATTAGGTCAAGGGTCATGATCTCAAGGTCAAGGTCATCGCATGAGGTATCCATATGTGAAATATTAAGGCTCTATCTGTGATAGTGCATGAGATATAGGCCAGTTTAAAGTTTTTTAAATGTAGGTCAAACTCCAAGGTCAAGGACACTAGGTCAAAGGTCATGGTCTCAAATGAAAGGTCTTGACAGGAGGTATCCATGTGTGAAGTATCAAGGCTGTATCTCTAATAGCGCCTGAGATATAGACCAGGTTAAAGTTTTTGAAGACGCGACGCCGACGCTGACGCCGACGCTGACGCCGACACTAGGGCTGTGACATTAGCTCCCCGGACATAAAGTCCCGGCTCGCTAAAAATTAATACAATATATTCTATGCGGCAGCAGCACATAAGGGCCAGTCTTTTATTTCGTCGCATGAAAAGGGGTTGAAATCAGTTTTTGTTTTGTTAATTAACATTTTCTGTCACTTCGGTAACATCGGTGGCAAGGAGACTGACTGACCATCGACAAATTTCGGTTTTACGAATAAAACCGGAAAAGTGGGGATTGGTTGGACGTGTTTGGTATCGAATGAGGGAGGGAATACCTTAATAAAAGTTCACGATTAATCTATTTCCAGAAGAGCATTGGATAAGAGCAGAGCTCAGTTCAAACAGTTCGACAAAGAGAAAGCCATCACAGACGAGGTCTTTGTTACGATGTTCCACGACTGGAAAGATTGGTAAAGCCAAAATTAGAACGCTCAAGATGACACTAGTGATAGGTGAGTGTTCTGTGATCTGCAGGGGCCTGATTCATTAAATAAATGAGCCAGGATCTGGAAAAAAACGTTCTTTAAGGCTTTTGAGCCCAACATGGTTCAGGATCAGCCTGCGTTTATACGCAGTCTGACCAGGAACCTTGTTGTTCTCTTATATCCTCGCCATGATCTGTAGCAAACGTATGAGAAAAATGGAACCAGGTCAGGGTGCTAGTAGCACAGCCTAATCTTGAAACATGGCTTTCTCAAATGCTATAAGGGAGGTTTTTCCAGATCCCGGCCCAAATTAATAAACACGTTTGATTTAATAGGATAATTTTACTATAAACTATGTTTAGACATATGTGCACGTCTTAGAAAACTCGTTTATGTGGTTAGCAGTGTGTTCTTGTGTCCCTGCCATGTTTCAAAATAAACAAGGGCAGATTTGAAAAATACTTAAACCTGAGTTAGGATTGGGATAGTTTAAAATGCAGCTCATGATTCATAATATTTATTTTGTGCAGGTGGTCTTTTGTCGATTGTATTGCCTAACTTGCATTTTCATTCAAAACGTTCAGGTCTAAAGTGTCCTTGTTTAGGAGGGGGATAGATTAAAGTTCCTTAATTTGAAAATCTATGACGGGTTTCCTGAATTAACATTTTCCCAAATAAGAACTAGTTCCGACGTTCCTTATCAACCAACTCGGAAAAGCACAACAAGAAAAGAAGACAATGCTGATAACCAGAATTTCCTCCTTTTCTTTCAGTACTTTTCAAGCTATGAAATACTAATTTCCCTCATTTTGGTATCATTAATATTGTTGCCAGAATCACCTTTTAATTTAAGCCTGTCTAGTTCTTTTCATTTTTGGGATAGTGTTTGAATTAAATTGAATAAAGCATATCCTTGAACGGGGAACTTAAATCTTGAAAATTCAATTTGTTAGCGGGATAATTGCTAATGAGCATTTTCTTGCATGTGCCTTTCGGTAAATAATTTTGATTTTGTGTTAAGCTAAAAATGATCAAATCCAGTTTATATTTGTTTTAGCTATGATATGTATGCCTTTACTTTTGTCGAAAATCATGCATTTTTCCTTATTTTAAAAAAACTTCATTCTCCATATTAAAGTACTTTACAACATATCCATCTATAAGGACAATAAGGTGTTGTATTGCACTTCTGTGGTCGGTTTCATAATTAAGACTTGAATTTCATTTATTGACTGTGATTAATTTTAATCATGTTATGCAACCAACCTTTATGTGACTCAATGTATCATCTAACTAGCTAAATCATGACCAATTAGATATTTGATACACTGTTTTGTTTGAGTAAGAACCCGGAAAAGGTGTCTTTATTACATTAAAACGGTCTGTGTTGTCCAGGTCGGCTTTTGATTGTGAAGATTACGATCATAGTCTCACCATCTTTCTTGAAAATGTGAATTGACAAGCTAAAAGGGACCTCAACCCTTTCCCAAACAACAAAAATTTAGGGTGATTCACGACCAAAAATGACAAAATGGATGTTTTTAAAGATAGAATTTGTGTAAAATATGGCACAGAAAATATTGAGACAAAAGGAGAAACTGCTGGTTATTAGCAGTTTCTTCTTTTGTTTCAATGTGTTCCCAAACCCTATCTATTAGGAAAGTCAAAACTAGGTCCTGTTTGGGAAAGGGATAAGGTGAGTGTGGAAAGCATCTACTTTAGTCAGACTGTGCAGTTTGCAGTTGCAGTCCGACTAGGGTCAATACTCCTCACTTGAATGTGATTTTCCGTATCTAGAATGCTTTCCCTGTCGTTCTCCACCTACCTTTTCTGATTCAAATCAAATTTTAATTGGTCAAGTATTGACAGAGGTATCGATGGTTTTCTGCTATTGTTGTGTCAGATGATTCCCGCCGTGATATAGCTTTTTATCATAAGTAAGCGCATGGACATCTAAATTAAGGAGATTCGCGCGACAATAGAATTATTCGGGCGTTGTCGAAAACATTCGGTGGTGGAACTTTCCACCGTTGAATGTTTACGGAAACCCGAATAGGTTCGGATACGTAAAAGACTCCACTAGAAAAAAATCCGATGTTTTATTTATACATGTATATCAAAATGGCCACATTACGTGAATTCTACTTTAATTCACCATCGTAATATTGCTTATAATTATCGTGATTAAGCGCATATACATCTAAATTAATTTAGTGTCAAATTTGATAGCCTACGGATCCCTTTCAACACGAATTCTCTGTAATCGTTCGTCATTCTTTTATAGCAATTATACAAGACATAACGCATGCGAAATTTTACATAACATTAACCCTTTCCAAAGCAAGACCTGGTTTTAAATTCTCGGGTAGAAACGAAAACACTAAGAGATGAAGACTCGATCAACAACCGATCGTGTTAAATCCTATTTTAATACTGAAATACCCAACAATCTATCATTTCATTTAGTCTTCAATATCCCTAAGGCAGAATACCCGTAATGTGGCCATTTTGAGATTCAGAAATCGTCAGACTTTTTCGAGCAGCGTCGTTACGTATCCGAACCTATTCGGAAGCGGTCGTACACATTCGTCGCAATTGGAACACCTCGGACAATTCCATCAAAGATCGAATCATCGAATCGGAAGTATAATTATGTATGAGAAAATGTTTAAAAACAATCGCATTTCTTAGCCGGAAGTTATTACGCTTCATAAAGTAGTTTTCGATGTCATCCGAATGAAAAACCATGGCAACTTACGTGACTTGCAGGATGAAATCATTCTAAAAAAGAGAGGACACTGGAACTGCATACAATGCATTTCAGTATCATTGTCGCTTTATTGTTGACATTAGTTACGAACAAACGTTTTCTGTTGTTGTTCTATTCTATTCTATTCATAGTCTGGAAGTAGATCCATGACTTACATCCAAGGTATGATTCGACAGAATTCTTCGAAGTGTTCCAAATGCATTCGGTGTTTACGATCGCGCCCAGATAATTCCAACGTCGCACGAATCTCATCAGGGAAGGACTACCTTAAAAAGCTTGACCAGTTTCGAAGTTTTCTGTCAGATATTGGGTTAATTGTCGTATCAGTGCACCTGCACTTCTAGTTCACAGAAAACAGACATTCCGTCTTTCTCAATAATTAAGATTTGTGCTGAATTTCAAATAGGTTTGTTGCGTAAAGATGCACTAATTAGCTGCAAATCTCATCCACAAAATATTGCTCATTTACATCAAATATCGGTTAGCGACCCAAAAACTCTCAATTACTGTAAGGGATTGTTGTGGATGTCATCCGTAGGAACGGACATTGATAAGTAGTCCCTGAGCCAGAAACATGTTTGTTTTCCCCAGGAGGAATTTTGTATACATAGTTTTTCATAAAGAACAATATTTAAGAAACATTTTTAGCTTTGTTTGCAATCTGGCCGTTGGGGCTTTTGGCTGTAACCCTTATCTAAAACTTGCACTCTGGTCGTTGGGGCTTTTGGCTGTAACCCTTTTCTAAAACCCTTAACCCTATCATATATTTTTTTCATTCAAATTTACAATGCTTATTTGGTCATATTTTCATTGAATATTGTCCTACAGATGTCTAAATGGTATCAAATGAAAGCTTATGACTTGCTACTTCATTTGTAGTTATTTTAAGCAAATTAGCTGATTTGCATATTCATGAATATTAACGATTTCCCAAAAAATTCCATTTTTTGGCGAAAATTCGATAAATACTTTAAAAAAATGTGTTTATGTCTAGGGGGATTTTGTAAACATAGTTTATCAGTAAGACAATTTTATTAGAAACATTTTGAGCTTTGTTTGAACTCTGGCGGTTGGGGCTTTGATGACATTGTTGATATTGACGGATTTGACTTTATAAATGTTCCAAGAGAGAGCAAATATATCAGGAAATCAGGTGGTTTAGGTGCCTTCGTCAAGAAAAACTTAAGTGAAAATCTAGAAATAATTAGATCTGAAAATGATTATATTTTTTGGTTGAAATATAATTCGGGCAATACAGAAGCAGACCCAGTTATTTTTGGAAATGTCTATATTCCACCTATGCATTCAAGATTTTTTGACAATGAAACTTTTGAATCCTTTGAAAGCTCTGTTTTTAATATGACATCAAATTATGATAACGTATTTCTATTCGGTGATTTCAATGCTCAAACTGCCAAAATGCCAGACTTTGATGAAGGAGATGACTTCCTTATTGATTTATTTGGTTTGGATGAAAATGATGCTCAGAGTATGAACCAGAAAGCTAGTCTACAAAACAATGGCATTCCCTTGGGACGTGCATCAAGGGACACAAAGAAAAACAACCATGGATATAAACTGATCAATCTTTGCAAAAATAATAACCTAGTTATTGTCAATGGTAGAATAGGGGCAGACAAAAACAGAGGAAAACTCACATTCAAAGATTCTTCTGTCATTGATTATACAATAGCTAGTGTGAAAGCTTTTTCCTCAATTGTAGATTTTGATATCATTGAGTTAGACTCACTTTTCAGCGATGGTCATGCACTTCTCCATTGTAAAATAAGTATCAACAATAACTTAATAAATTATGATGATACCCAATCTCTTAGCTCAAACAAACCAAAATGGAACAAAGATAAATCTCCAAATTACAATGACAATATATCAGAAACAGACTTAAATGAAATAATTAACTTATTGGAGACTAATAAAGAATCCCCTTCACAAATTAAAATTGATGACGTAACAAATAAGCTAAATAAACTCTACATAAAAAGTGCCGAATCAACATTCGGAACTACAAATAAAAAGGTAGTAAAACCAAAAAGTAAAAAGCCATGGTTTGGTAATGCTTGCAATAAAGCACGTAAACAGTATATAAAGACAAAGAGAAAATACAACAAATATCCCAGCAACGAAAACAAAATAAATAAAGTAAATGCATGTAAACACTATAAACAAACTATGAATAAATTTATTAACAAATACAAACAATCCCAAACATCATTACTAAGACAAATGCAAAGTAAAAATCCAAAGGACTACTGGCAATACCTCAATAAAGTAAAGGTAAATAGAAAAAATAAATCCCCAACACTGAAAGCACTGTTCAATCATTTTAAAGACGCTAGTAATGATACATCACATACAGAAAGCTAATTAAACATCCCTGAAATCAATTTGCAAGATGACAATATAATACTGAACACTGTAATCACAGAAGATGAAATAAACAAATGTATAAACTCATTGAACAACAACAAAGCACCAGGCTTAGATTCTATTTTAAATGAATACATTAAGTCATCTAAAACAAAGATGATGCCTTTCTATATATCATTCTTCAACGCTATTCTAGATTCTGGCTACATTCCAAGTTCGTGGACAGAAGGTCAAATTATTCCCATTTATAAAAGCAAAGGTGACCCTACAGAACCAAACAACTACAGACCAATTACTTTACTGAGCTGCATAAGTAAACTTTTTACAAGTATTTTAAATAATAGGCTTACTAAATTTCTTGATGAAAACAATGTTTTAAAAGAAAATCAGGCAGGTTTCAGGAAAGGGTACTCGACTACTGATCATATTTTTACATTGAATTCTATAATTGAAATCTTAAAACATTACAACAAAAAGCTTTACTGTATTTTCATAGATTTCTCCAAAGCGTTTGACTCGGTTTGGCATACAGGTCTATGGCAAAAACTCCTTAGTTATGATATAAATGGTAAATTTTTTTAGGGTAATAAAAAATATGTATAACAACATCAAATCATGTGTGTCATTAAAAGCAGTAAACTCAATTTTTTTCACGTGTAATTGTGGTGTAAGACAAGGCGAAAATTTGTCACCGATTCTTTTCTCACTTTTCCTGAATGATCTTGAGAGCTACCTCAAAGATGAAAACAGTAAAGGGATAGACTTTGAAGATCCAAACCTTGATCCTTTGCTATATCTAAAACTTATTATCTTACTCTACGCAGATGATACTATACTATTATCAGATAATCCACAAGAATTACAATCAACTTTATCTAATTTTATAACCTATTGTGAAACTTGGAAACTGAATGTAAATATACAAAAGACAAAAGTAATGATTTTTGGATCTAAGCCCAAAAATGTCAGATTCAAAATTGGCAATACCGAACTAGATTTCAATTCAATTCAATTCAAAATCCTTTATTGGCTGAAACCCCTTCTTGGGGTACATCAGCAAAAACATTACACAATAACATTCATACGTGACAAAGTACGGGGAAGAACAAAGAAACAGACTATACATTCCAATGAAGAGTTGCCCGGATTTATGACTTTGGTTTTATTTATCCATATCTCAATCGCTTACGTCATGACTGATTTCATTTATCCATAACACAGGGCCCCAAATATGACCTAAATTACGTTAGTGGTGGGTCAAAACCTCGCATCTACAGATTTTCCAAGCTGCAGTTACGAGGCTTTGATACACCATCGGCGATTTAAACATGTGGAACGTTTTGTGTTTTTGTAGACATTTTTAAATTGATTGTTATGTTGATCGATTGATTGTCATCACAATTCAGTGTATTCTCATTGTGGATTTAACTTTATTTGAAAGTTATAAATATGCTAGGTGTGTGAACAATTGTGTGATATTGTGCGATCAGCATTATAATGTGTTTTCGTGTCAAGCAGTCAATTGTGCCAAAACTGTGAGTACGCAATTCTTTTGTTGTTGATTTATTGTATGATTTAAGAATATTTAATTCATTCCATGCTGTTTTTTTTTCTTTGTGTTGACGTTATTTTAACAGTGTTCTGTATGATAAATTAGAGGTTATGACATCGACATTTGTGATAATCATTATTTCAGAGCAGGTGCCGATTTGTTGCATCATGCCTGTGCGTGGTTGTTCTTTTGTGCTGGCCGATCTGTGTCAACATTTATTTAAAGAGAGTAGAATAAGAAACCAATTTACTGTTAAAGTGTTATGGTTTGAAGTGGGACATGATTACATTTATCATTTTGCACAGATTTTTTAATTGTTTTAATGATTTACAATTCATAATTTGTTTGAATTTTAATGAATTTGGCCTTTCATAATAATACTTTTTTATATAAACTTTTCGCTCGTTACTGAAAAACTGGCATTTAAGAATGTAATGGAGCTCATCTCCTGTATCATTTTGGTCACATAATATACACTTTCTTTCGGATATGTCTATATTACTCCATCTACCTGTCTCAATTGGGAGATGGTGGTTGGCTGTCCTGAATTTAACAAAGTTAAGATAATCTTTTTTGGAGAGCTTGAGAAAGTAGTCTTCAAGATTAATATTTTCTTTGAATATGTTATAAAGAATACCCTTGTTTGAGAGTTGTAGATTTGCATTCCATTCTTGTTTGTATTGATCAATTAATGTATTTTTCACCAGCGTTTTGAAGTGTTTTTGACTTATTGTACAGTTAGATTGATTGATCCAGATGTCTGGTCTTCCAATTTCATTTAATATTTTTCTGATATAATCAACCCATTTTGATTGGAAACCTGTGGTATTAATTAATAGCCGATATAATTTTGATGCTAATTTATTTTGTTTGCCTATTATTAATTTATACCAATAAGTTATCATTCTTGTTTTGATAGTAATTGTTAATGGGTATCTACCGGTCTCAGCATACAACATATAATTTGGAGTACTCTGCTTTAAATGTAATATTCTCTTCATGAATGACAAATGTACTTTTTCTATGAGTTTGTGGTCTTCATATCCCCAAACTTCCGAAGAGAAGAGTAATATTGGTGTAATAGTGTTATCAAATAATTTGAGAATCAGGTCTATAGGTATGTTTAAATTATTTACCTTTCTGTATAGGAAGAAAAGGGCTTTTGTTGCTTGTTGTGATAAGTGCTTTCTGTTATTAAGGAAATTACCACTAGAAGAAAAAATTGTCCCTAGATATTTATAGGACTTTACTATTTCTATGGGAGAGTTATTTATTTTGAAAACTGTTTTGCATTTAACATTGTTTCCAAAAATCATGATTTTTGTTTTGTCAGTATTAATGTCCAGTTTCCAGGTTTTACAATATTCATCAAAATAGGATTCGTTTTTTCGTTTAAACAAATACGTCATCGTCACGCCTTACTGGTCTAAAAATAGATTGGGAATCCTCTATCGTACAAATATGGCTGTGGATCTCGCGAAGTTTTTCCACGATCAGCTTGCTGAAGATGACGTTCTAAGAGCTGGATTACCATAATCATTTGTTGAGAAACATTCTAATTAAGAGTTGAGAAGGTTGCTGCACTGTCGTGTACTTTTTAAGATAGGTAACTATGAAATAACTAGTTGACAAGTAATGTTTACACATACGGTCCTGCCTAGCTTAGATTCGCCGTGCCGCTCGTGCGTACTCGCTTACCCTTTCCAAAACGCAAAATGTCATGTTGGGCCAAACTGAAAAAAGTCTGCAGATGACAAAACGGGTGTGAATACTTTTAGTGTTTTATGTCAGAGAAAATATCAAGGCAAAAGTAGAATGATCATCAATATCCAAAGAAGTTATTCACACTCATTTTGTTTGCTGTGCAGGTCTTTTCAATTTGGTCGATCATCATTTTCTTCTTTTGTCTCAATGTTTTCCCAATACTTTTCTGTTGGGGACGTAAAAACCGGTCTTGTTTAGGAAAGGATTTATCTGGGAAAAAACTAGAATTTGTCGCTGAATGTGATTTGATACCCCCATAGGCTTTCAATAGGCCTACAACAGAGGGCAAAATAACTCATAAAATACGCAAGGTAGAGTTATGCTCATTGTACGTTGCACTCCTCCTTGGTGAGATCTATCTACCCGCGAAGTTTCATGGTCATAGCTACTTTACTTTTAGACTTTTCGATGTTTTTTCTGATTAAGCTGCTGAGGAATGTCAAGAAAAAACGTTTGTCATTTCTGGTCTGTCTCCGTATCTGGAATCAATGTTGCATGTTGAATATGCGCAATGTTTCGTAGTTTTAGTTCCCGCCTGCATTATCTATGATCGACTAATATCTCGCTTGAAAATGATAATTTTTCGCTAACACTGTTACGAAAAAATTGTCCGATTCATGACCGATAAACAAAATATTAGACTGGTACCCGGCAAACATTGTTGAGGGATTTCCCATCAGAAATCTATTTTTAGCACACGAGCCCGCGAAAATCATTCCTTATTATTGAGACATTTTTGTAACCTTTGTGAGTCATCTGAGAGTATTGCTGTGTCGTCTGCATACAATAACGCAAGCAGTTTTACAAATAAGC
Organism: Fragum sueziense; assembly: GCA_963680895.1. Taxonomy (NCBI): domain Eukaryota; kingdom Metazoa; phylum Mollusca; class Bivalvia; order Cardiida; family Cardiidae; genus Fragum; species Fragum sueziense. The sequence continues at coordinate 12,508,950 of OY804598.1, read as the reverse complement.
TTAGATCTGAACTGGATAGTTTTATACCATTGTTACCTTTTTCAGTAAGAAATTGTTCCAAATCATTTAGGAACAGCGAAAAAAGTATAGGTGACAGATTTTCGCCTTGACGAACACCGATATTACTTATGAAGAAATCTGTATATTCGTTGTTAATTTATACGCATGATCTGATATTTTCATACATATTTTTTATCAATGTCAGAAATTTGCCTGTGATGTTAGATTTGAGAAGTTTTGTCCAAAGGCCTACTCGCCACACGGAGTCGAACGCTTTAGAGAAGTCTATAAAACAACAGAATAGTTTTTTATTGTGTGATTTGAAAAGTTCAATAATTGAATTCAAAGTGAATACGTGATCTACAGTTGAGTAGCCAGCTCTAAATCCAGCTTGATTTTCTAGTAATATTTCATTATTTTCTAGATATTTTGTTAATCTTTGATTAAGTACTGAAGTAAAGAGTTTGCTTATACAGCTTAAAAGAGTAATAGGACGATAATTCTGTGGGTCTTTTGAGTCTCCCTTATTTTTATAAATTGGTATTATGATGCCTGAGGACCATTGTGAGGGAAATATTCCTGTTTCAAATATTTTGTTGAAAAGGTGCACATAAACTGGTAAAAGTTTCTGTTGTGAAAATTTGATAAATTCGTTAGTTATTTGATCAAGGCCTGGTGACTTGTTATTATTCAAATTATTTATACATTTTTTTATTTCTTCTGCTGTTATTGGGGAATTAAGGGAGTCATCATTCCCTTGTGTATCATACTGTTCATTATTGTCATATTCGCTATGCATATTATGTGCTTCATTAAAATTTATATCTTTGAAGTATTCATAAAATTGTTCTAGGTCAGGGCTTTCTTTTGATGATTGTGTATGGTTCAGTGATTTTAGATACTTCCAGTATTCTCTGGGATTTTTGCTACTAAGTGATCTTAATCTCTGTTCACTTTGCCTATTGTATTTTGTTATGTATTTATTCATTATATTTTTGTATTCTTTACAACGAAGTTTTAGTAGTGTTTTGTTATTTATTGATTGTTCTTTATTATATTTTCTTCTTGCTTTGTTGTATAGCTTTTTTGCTCTCAGACAGTCGTGTCCATACCATGGCTTATTGTCTTCTTTTATGGATTTGAAATTTTGCCTTGGTGGAAAGGTTTTTTCTGCACTGGTGATATAGATATTGGTTAACTTATCAACAATACTGTCCATTTTATGTTGATTTAGGCTATTTTCATGTGTCCCATTTAGATCTCTTATTAATATGGCTATTTCATCTTCTGAGATAAAGTTTGAGAAACTTGCTTTTGATTGGTCGTTCCACTTGAATTTAGCTTTTTTGTTTTGATTAATGTTTTTTAACTCTTTTGTATCAATTTTAAGTTTGAAATGCAAGAGTTAATGACCATCAGAGTATAATGAATCTAATTCTTGTATTTCGAACTTTTCAATACTTTCAAATGCTTTTACAGATGATACTAAATAATCAATGACTGATAAATTTCTGAAAGTCATTTTGCCAGGCAAGTCTCCATTAATTCTACCGTTTGTTATGATCAAATTATTATTCTTGCATAAATCTATCAGTTTTTGACCATGGCTGTTGCGTTTAGAATCAACTGATTTTCTAGTGAGTGGTATACCCTTTTTTAACAATGTTTCCTTTTGGTTCATATAGGCGAGTATTTCACTATCTAAGCTCTGAGCTTCTAAGCTAGAGCTATCGATATTGAGATAATCTACCATATTGGCTGTTTGAGCGTTAAAATCGCCACATAGATAAGTATTTTCAAATATAGAACACATACTATTGACATCTTGAACAAAATCATCATATTGATCAGAGCTGAAAAAAATTAGACTGGGATGGTGGAATGTAAACTATGCCTAGAGCAAATACATGTGGATTAGGGACTTTATTTGAAAATTTGAGCCAAAATAGATAGTCACTTCTAGACTCTTCAATTTCAAAGCAATAATTAAGGCTATCCTTGATAAATGCCCCAAGACCACCAGACTTTCGTATGAATTTCTGTTTTCTTGGGATGTTTATGAAGGTATATCCTGGGATGTTGACAACATCATGTTCATCTAGCTTGGTTTCACAGCACAGGAAAATGTCATATTTTTTAATCAAATCAACAAAATCAGGATAATTTGAGCGACGTTTTAGACCGCACACATTGAGCGATGCAATAGATAGGCTTTTCATAGCATTTTCATCTATAAGTTTCTGAGAATTTTTGTCTGTTTTCTGGTTATTTATTTCATTTCTTCCCCCGTTTTCCTACAGTTTATCATGGCTAGCATTTTCTTCAGCATTAGTTGAGCTGGCCTCTGCATTTGTCAACTCTTACAAATATCTAGGTGTCTTCTTCAATAAAAATAGAAGTTTTTTAATGGCCAGAAAACACCTAGTTCAACAAGCTAGGAAAGCATTGCACATTTTATACAAACGAGCGTTTAATTTAAACCTCCCATTGGATCTAATATTTAAATTATTTGATCACACTATCATACCTATACTAACATACTCAGCAGAAATTTGGGGTTATGAAGATATGAAATTAGTAGAGCAAGTGCACTTAGAATTTTTAAGAAAAGTCCTAAACATGAAGAAAAGCACCCCAAATTATATTGTCTATGCAGAGGCTGGCCGGCACCCAGTAGAGATAAATATTAAAACTAAGATGATTGGATATTGGAATAGATTGGTTACTGGGAGCAAATCAAAAATCGCATACAAAATCTATAAAAACATGCTCAATATACCAAATTTTGACTCGAAATGGATAACACATATCAAAACAATTCTAGATTCATGTGGAATGACTGACATATGGCTAGCACAATCTGAAATAAGAAGTAAATCAATAAAAAAGTTAGTAAAAAGAAGCTTAATTGATCAAAACATTCAAAATTGGCATGCTCAAATGCAACTTTCAAACAAGGACAGGTTCTATATGGCAATAAAAGACTCTATAGGACTGAACCAATATCTATTACAATTAACAAAATCAGAATATACACCAATTTTGAAATACAGAACAGGTAATCATTTCCTTCCTATTGAAACCGGAAGATGGAACAACATAGATCACAATCAACGTTTACGTTTACGTTCATTTAATGCCTGGCATGATATGAACTAGGGCTTTCTGGCTGTATATTAACAAAGCACAATAGGGGAATGCCATTGACAACAAAGAAATCAAAGATAATGCCAACAGCAATCATTATCTCCTTTTGCCTTAATGATTTGTGGAACATCATGAATACAGTCTCTATCTTTATTTGAAACTACTCTGTCTAAATTCAATTAATACATACTTTTCTTCTTGTTTAGAAACTAGATACTATTATAAATACTCTTTGCATAGTGCCGCTTTGTTCCCTCCCCGTTCAATGGAGCGAATAGCTTGTCACAAGTAATCGCCTTCTCTTTCAAAATTATTCTTCCATAAAAAGAGGCAAAATGTAACATGACAATCAAATCAGGATAAAACATTGATTAGTCCTTCTGTCCAACTTATTTTTTCGTTTCGAATAGGTTGGACAACCTGGGACGAATGTTATAGAAATAGTTTAGACAAAAAGAGCACAAGATGACCAGTGCTGTCTATATTTATAGACCACTGACCTTCTTGTTGCTCATTAATGTGCCCTTTTATTTATGGCAGTTTTGTTTGCATGTTTTCTTTCTCTCTATATCTCTCTCACACCTTGTTATATTACATAAATTAAAACCCAATCTAAACGCGGAAGAAATAACCGACAAAAATTACAAAAACGAATACTGCGTTCATGTTTGCGGAATTGTTGAGGGAAAAGAAGAAATGGGGAACTATAAACATTTGTTTTCTTTCTCCACAACAATCCCAAATATAAGATCACCCCATGGCAATAAAAGCAATGTTCAGTTTGGAAAAGAGTTTCCCTCATGTATGCAATTGCTATTATTCCGTAACCCATTATCACATTTATATAGCGACAAGTTCGAACATCGCCAGAGCAAATCGGACCTCACATCATTAAATATTCTCCTGACGCAACATCAAAGTCATGGGCAGATGCAAAACAACTGAATGGACATCTGTTTTCAAATGCTCATTCAATAGCTCTGCATCGACCAAATATATCGTCCGAATTTTGTAAGTTCGAAACTTGTTACCTGATAAAGGGTTAAGTTTAAATCTGCTCATTGCCAATACTTAAAATAAATGTTTGCCTTCTCTCGCTCTCCTATCATCCATCATCTCTCACCCAGTCAAACAAAATGTAAGCTATATCTACATGTACCTTTATGCCTACCTTTTCCGCACGAGTAAATCCACTTAAAATCCAAAGTAATACTTCATGAATAACACCACTCTTTTACCACTAAATAATCCAAAACGCATCTTCTTTCTTATGAAAAACGGTATCCACATTTATTAACCGCTAATAATCCAAGAGTAACAGTCCGAACTCAACTATTCGGCTGAATAAACTCGTGCTAAGTATGACTACACTGTTATGCACGTGCGTGTGTTACGCTACATGTTTATATGATTAACGCTTTGTCATATAATCTCTACCCCAAATACAAAAAGGTCATTTCAAAGATTAAAGGACCTCTATGGATAAGGCGAGAATTCTCCCTAAAAGGCTCAGCTCGATGGGTCAATTCTCAAAACTAACAAATTGAGAAACAAAATTAAGCTTTATGGTTAGGTAGACAAATAAATGAAATAAACACCGATTTTTATGTCATTTTAAAAGTTCTATAGGTGCAGATAACTCTTGATTTTAGTACCCACCTAAATGGTTTCGTTTTCTTACACTACCGGTATTCAAAGAGGTAAAATGAAGATTCTTTTATTTTTATTTGCAATTTATTTTCTACAGATACAGGGATAAATGGTGTTGACATCATATGGCAGCTTTGGTTTTGTCTGTATTGCGCATGCACACCATTGAAACAACTTTAAACGCGCACTTTCCCGCCAAAAACCGAGGCATACCTACCTTCCCAAGGCTGGCTAACATCGTTCCCCCCCTTGACCCAGCTTCCCATTGACATATGTTGTGTAACTGGATCATAGGCTTCCTTGGTAAAAAGGATTTGCTGGGTCACGGGGGGGAACATACTTTTATACTAAAAATAGTACTCATATACCATATGCCATAATTTTGGCGGGAAGATTTCGCCTTTAAACTCGTTTCAATGATGCGCATGCGCATTAAGGACAAATCGAAAAATGGTTTATGATTTCAACACCAATTGTCCTTACATTTACAGACATTTTTTTGCTTATATAACTAAAGAAAACTTAAATATGGTTAATGAATAACGGTGGGGTAAAAAATGTAATTTTGGGGGTAGGTACAGAAACCAAGAGTTATCTGTACCTGTCGAATCGTTTTGATCGTACAAAATCAGTTTTCATATGATTTAGATACATATCTAACAACACAGTTCGAAATAATAATCAATTTGCATGTTTTGAAAAATGACTTTTCCATTTGAGCCTTTTAGGGAGATTTCTCGCCTTATCAGTAGAGGTCCTTTGTAAGTTTCATTGTAAGTAATCCTGAAAATCATGTTCTGCATGAATAGTTCGTGGTGGAAGACTAAAATCATTATGGAAAATAAGAAAAATAAATGAATAAATAAATAAATATTTTATAAAAACTGCCCTTCACCCCCCTTTTCCAAATAATACTCCTAGCCATTTTCCTCTTCCTTTCCTTTGTTTGATTATTGTATAATTACTGTGTATTCATGTAACCTTTTGCCAAATTTTGACACTACCTGGAGAGGAGACTTGGTAGAACTTTGTGACAGGGGAGGAAAGTGCTGAAGACGACAATTTCCCATCCTGTCTCAAGGTTTTTTTTCTACGACTTATTACACACAAATCGAGTCTTTATCAGCTCCTTTCTACGGCCTGCAGTAGCCCTAAATGTTTTGGACGTTTGGAAAAAGGACTATAATCTCTTGTCTATTTGTTATTTGTATATTCTTGTGTTTGCGTATACATCACGAGGAATGACCTGGCAGAGCATTTCATTCGATTTACATGGGCTGTTCTGCCGGGTCATTCATCGTGAGGTATAATTCTTTGCCAAAATAATGACGCTTCTTGAAGAAGGGAATTCGAAAAAAAAAAAAAAAAAAAAAAAAGCTTTGTTCCAGGGGAGGGAAGTGCTGAGGACGGCATTTCCTCCTCCTGTCTCAAAGTTTTTTTTTCTACGAATTATTACACACAATTCAAGTCTTCATCGGCCCTCTTCTATGGTCTGCAATAACATTCAAAATGAGTCTAAATTTACGATGTTTGGAAAACATCTAAAATATGTTGTCTATTTATGTAAATATTTAATTACTGTATAATATTGCTGAATACTAAGAAATGCCCAATTCCTTAAAATACAGAAAATGCTTGATTCTCGATGATAGAAACTCAATGGCTATGACAAGTATATGGAAGCCCTGGAGGGTCATTTTGCATTTTGAATTTTGACTTTCTACTTTTGACTTTCGACTTTTTGAAAATGGAAGCACTGGGTCATTTTTGCATTTTGAGTTTTGACTTTCTACTTTTGACTTTCGACTTTTTGAAAATGGAAGCCCTGAAGGGTCATTTTTGCATTTTGAGTTTTGACTTTCTACTTTTGACTTTCGACTTTTTGAAAATGGAAGCCCTTAAGGGTCATTTTTGCATTTTGAGTTTTGACTTTCTACTTTTGACTTTCGACTTTTTGAAAATGGAAGCCCTGAAGGGTCATTTTGCATTTTGAGTTTTGACTTTCTACTTTTGACTTTCGACTTTGCATACTCGCCTTGTAGAGAGTCAAAACTCAAAATGCAAAATGACCCTTCAGGGCTTCCATTTTCAAAAAGTCGAAAGTCAAAAGTAGAAAGTCAAAACTCAAAATGCAAAAATGACCCTTCAGGGCTTCCATTTTCAAAAAGTCGAAAGTCAAAAGTAGAAAGTCAAAACTCAAAATGCAAAAATGACCCTTCAGGGCTTCCATTTTCAAAAAGTCGAAAGTCAAAAGTAGAAAGTCAAAACTCAAAATGCAAAAATGACCCAGTGCTTCCATTTTCAAAAAGTCGAAAGTCAAAAGTAGAAAGTCAAAATTCAAAATGCAAAATGACCCTCCAGGGCTTCCATACAAGTAAGATCTCTTTTAAGCATAAAAAACATCAAAAACAACGAAGTTTTCTTGTCGTCCAGTGTCGTGAACGCGCGGCACATAAGATCGCGCGTTCACTACCTGTTCGACTGGTTGAAGCGAGTTACGTTTGAGTCTTTTTCAGTACTAGCCCCCGCTTTGTCTCTTCCTCTATAAAACTGAATTTGAATTAACCACTCGTCACTTATATGGAATTTATTGCTTAATTATTTTGTATGTTCATATATCTTTGTAAAGATGAAAGAACTAATAAAGGAATTGTATTGTATTGCTTTGCGCTGTAACCCTTATCTAAACCCTTGACCCTATAAAATTACTTATTTGAATTTTGAAAATGAATTGGGTCATATCTTGGTTGAATATTTACACACATATATTAGAATGGTATCAAATGAAAGCTTATGACTTGCTCTTTCATTTTCAGGTATGTTATGCAAATTAGCTCATTTGCATATTCATGAGTATTAATTATATTTCCTAAAATTACTATTTTCGACGATAATTTGGTAAATATTTTCCAAAACAAGACATTTTTGTACGGGGGAATTATGTAAACACAATTAATCTTAAAGAAAATTATATAAGAAACATTTTGAGCGATGTTTGCACTTTGACCTTTGGGGATTTTGGCCAAAACCCATATCTAAACCTTAACTCTTTAAAATTGTTCAATCAGTTTAAAACGGTAATATCTTGGTTGAATATTGACCTACAGATGTAAGAATGGTATCAAATGAAAGCTTGTGACTTGCTCAATAATTTGTTATATTTCATTCAAATTACCTCTTATGCATATTTATGAGTATTAATGACTTTACTTAAAAACGTAGATCTAACCTTTTTGCTAATTTTTGGAAAATACGTTAAAAACATTGTGTTTCTACTCAAGGGGTATTATGTAAACATGGTATATCTTAAAGAACGTTTTATTAGAAACATTTTGAGCGATGTTTGCAAAAGGGTATTAGGGCGTCGTGGTCTAGTGCTATGGGAATTCCTCTGAGCACAAAAGTTACCCCACATTGTTCCTCCTCAACTAAGGGTACAAATTGGTACATGGGAGAGTTGAAAGTGATGTGGATGCCAAAGGCGCCGACTGTAAACAGCCGACTTGAAAGTCAATGATCGTGTAGGAAAATAAGAAATGTCTTTAATATGAACTACTTCGTAGAGATACTATAAACCACCTTTATCTATTTAACTATCAACGAGGGTATCTCTGGTTAATTTCCGTTGTCACGGATGACGCATGAAATTGCACGAAACGTTTAGTATCTTATCATGGGATGGATTCCTTGAAAGAAAACTTTAAGGACACAACCGACAAAGTAATCGCTGTCGGATTTTGCATCATTTGAGTTATTCATTTTGTTCATGTCATAGTAGAGCAATTATTCTGAAATAAAGTTGCTGTTGGGTGGTCGCCATTTCAAGTCAGAAAGGCAAACGGGTGAATGTAAAATAAAAACTGGTGTCTACACCTTCATAACAGATGGATCTGGAAAACATTAAGAAAACTGATAGCTGAAAACCAAAGTGTGTTTAATTTTTGTTAACTGGATATTTCACAAACTCTATTCCTTTTTTGACACATTGATTAATATCTGACGAATGGCTGTCATAAAGTAGGAAAACAATATCAAATTGTTTCTCTGGAGAAGGTCCTGGAACCAAAAATTAAGAGTGAGTTGGTAATAAAGGATGTATTCCTTTCGTTTTGATCCAAGACAACTCGGTGCAACCGGACTCGAATTTTCCCCATCTTGTTCTGTCTCTTCAACACCGACCACAACCCCCTTTCATATAGGATTAATTCAACTTCGAACAACTTAAATATCTTTTAATGTTGCAAACGACAATGCTTATTTTTATTAGTTTAGACTAAAGTAAACGTGAAGAGAGAAAAGATTATGCTAGCTGTAGATATTTTCGGATTTACTGTTTTCATCTTAAAAAGCCTAGGTCGGGGACTTCAAAATCGGTGTTTGTCTGGGAAAGGAGTAAATAAGGAGTAGAAATCATATCAGCTCAGATTTGCATTTTTCTTAATTATAACTTCTTGAACTGCGTTTATAATAACCATATTGCGTAAAGATGCACTAATTAGTTTCAAATGTCAAAAATAATGCTTATTTACATAAAAAGTCGGTGAGCGACCCTAAAACACTCAGTACTTGTAAAAGTTAATTCCACGCAAATTGAGATTCACGCAACGTCGGATTTTTTCTTTCGTTCCACGCCGTTAGCGTTAATTCGTCTTGGTAAACATTCGAAGGAGGGTCGGTCGGTCTGCCGCCGAATGTTAACGACAACGCCGAAAAATACGACATCGCGGGAATATCATAATGTATGGACATCATTAAAAGAAAATGTGTTTACCATTGCGGACGCAAACGACAAAATAGGTATTGTAGGATTGTGCATCCCTTGCGTAAGACTGTTTAATCATAGGGCCTGGAAACGTACAAAATTTATAACCCACCATTCAATGGAAATTCTAGATATCAAATAATTATATAGATCAAACTAAGTAATATGAAAAATTGAAAGGCAAAAAAGGTATTTTACGTAAGATTTAATTTGTACAGATGTATATTGACAAAAATTAATACAATTAAATGCCTTAACTTTTTTGTTTCTCATGTTTCAAAATAATCTCAATCAAAACACCTGATCACACACATGAATGAGACCAATATTCGGTTTATGTCGTTTTAATTCAAAAAAAGTATTTCGTTATACAAGTGACATTATATATCGTCGCTTTTCAACGAAAACCACGTAACTGCAGCTTAAAACAAGCTGCAGTTACGAGGTTTTCGTTAGTAAGCCGCGACATGAGAGAATGAATAAAACAACTCTATTGTAGAGATTTCTACTCTAATTAGTTTGTACATAGACTAATTTACGGTGGCAATTTGATATTGCATTAAAGGGGTGTGGTGGATAATTGGAAAAAAAAAGAATTAAAGCAAAAAAAAAAAAAACAAAAAAAAAACTGTAAATAATCGTGTTCGTGGCGTGTTTTTCTAATCGTGGATTATTGAAAATGATGACGAAAAATTAATTGAAGATCAACCAAAATTTTAGATAATCTCCAATAACGTTTTATCAGTTGCGGCTTATTCTTTGCATTTCCTTGCAATCTCTGCTTCAAATCTAATTCATATTGGTCAAGTATGAGAAAAAATATTAATGATTTTCTGAAGTCCTGGCTCTGGTGAGTAACCACCGTGTCTAACCAGAATGTACACAGACTGATTAAAGGGACATTTCATTCTCATTTCAGTTTTTTTTTAAGTATGTCTTGATGCCAAGATTGGTTATTCTAATGCGTATTAATACTATTAGTTTGTTTTAATTGTTGCGGATAAGCGAGAAAAATGCATTTAAAGTTGAGACAGAATCGATAAATTCCATATAAATCCGAACTGTTGTCCACAACAATTTGTTTAATTTTAACTCAAAAATATATATTTCTCATAAACGGCGCAATAGTTTTGCCTGAAATTTTCAGAAATTCAATAAGAAAATATGTTCTTTCAGATGAAAATAAAAGTAAAATGTATGACAAAAAATTCTGAAATGTCACTTTAATTGTAAGATTTCGCACTTTTAACAATCCTATATTTTCCCGGAAGGATGCAAACAGAATTATAGCCGAGCCCGGATAGCTCAGTCGGTTACGTCGGAGTCTGTCAATCCAGGGGTCTCGAGTTCGAACCCCGGCTCGGCCAGTATCCATTCTGACATTTGACAAAAGTCATTTGTCTCTCACCAATGGGTGTAAATCATCTATGTGAGAGAGCAGCTGGAGGCTCGGTTTGGATATTGTGCTTGTACTGGTGTGAGAAATACCCAGGAACCCACGGTTAGGTGCTCCAGCCGCCGCGATATGACCCTGGTAGTTGAAAACGGCGTAAAACCCCAATAAACTCAAACTCAAACGCAAACAGAATTATGAAAGAAATATCGTGATTAAGTATACTCAACCATATATATCTGACATTATCTGAAATGTCAACGTGTCTAAAACACAGATACAATATAAGTACATTAATGGTATAAATCAAACGTAAAAAGAATTAATGTTGAAATACATGTAGTAATGTAATCAGACAAATCGTTATCGACGCTGTTTACATGTACAAGAATGTTTCATCAGTTTAAAAAAAGTTTAAGCCGTAGGGTTTTGAAATCAATCATTAATATATAGCCAAATCACCAAAATAAACTGACAATTCTTCAATCAAATAGGGTAGAGGAGGGTAATCCCGACATGCGTCCAATTCCGACACTTTTTTGAAAAAAGGTCATTTTTATTACATTATCTTTTGACAAAATCAAAAACTTTCTGTTTTAAACACTACGTCATACAATTGTCCGAAGTTATATAATGTTCATTTACATGTAAATGCTTGCTTTCTTAAAAAATCGAGGTTAAAGATAGACCACCCTGTTTGCGGAATTTTCAAAAATGCAGTCTTATAGATTTCTGTAAGAGGGTCGTCCTAAAAAAGTAAAAATAAATTCATGTACAAGTCATCTTCCTCAATAGATTTTTGTATAAGATGAACATTTAGACAATTCTCTATTATCCTAAACGTCTAATAACAGTATCAGAGCATTTTTAATTCATAAATCATGGGGTCGGGATTAACCGTCAAAATCGGCCAGAGAGTTTAACTCCGACACCATAAGTGAAAATTAGAGGAAATTTCCCACTCTCGCTTACTCAATCTTTACTATAGCAACAGTATGTTACAGAAATGTGTAAAACCAGCTTATTCGAGCTGATGGCGACGCCTGAATATGTAGTTTTGCATATTTTTTCACATATGTTCGCAATCTTTTTCTCAGGTGTCGGATTTGACCGAACTCTCAGAGTGTGAATTATGAACGAAATCATATTCCGTCCATAACCCAATTTCTAATTGAGAGAAAGGTTTGCGGTATATGTCTAATAAAAGAAAGTATGGTTTTCTTCCCTTTTCAATCCTAAGTTCTCTGTGATATTGCATCATATAGCTCATTTTGCTTCAATACTATGTTTGGTGACGGGTTTGACAGAAAAGTGTCGGATTTAAGATGCTTCATATGTTACAAAGATTCCATTGTACCATCATTGTTTATGGCCAGAAGACGCCGTAGAATACACAAATTTGTTGCATAAAGGTAAGTTCGTGTAACCCCGACTCGAAATATGGTCTCATATATGTAGACAAAGAAATATATTGATTTTTCCCTTAAAGTGTCGGGATTACCCTCCTCTACTCTAGACGTATTTTCTAGATTTTTTAACATTCAACTAAAACTAGTTCATTGTATCCTTATTGAATTCATTTCTTTCTTTGCAAATACTACGTAAACGTGAGTTTGATTTATTTGGCATTACACGGCGGTCTTACAGGAACAATTTGCAAGGAAAAACGACTGAGGTCTGACAACTCATGGAAATACATGTCCAAACTCGTTGTGTCGAAGTCAGAGGGGGTCGTCAAAATACCTCGACATATCCGGAGTTCGACTAATCCAAAATCTAATTATTTTCTATGAAATTGATATTTAACCACTGATGAGCATCGAATGAGTCCAGTATTGAAATATAGAAGGAAAAGGAAAGAAATTGCTCGAAACGAGCAATTTCTATCCTTTTCCCACTAAATTTCAATGGATGTAATTGTTTCAAAATTATTTTGGTTAAACATTTTGATATCTATTGTTGAGGACGTGGCTTGTCTTTCACTTCGACTTATCCGATGTCTAGATAACGAGTGTCGACTGTACTTGAAATTCAATTGGAATATCAATCAAAATCAGCACAATTTTTCTTCCATATATTCCGGCATAGGTATAAAGATTTAAAAGGTGCTACTAACGGCGAAAACGCTGATACATACTAAGTTTCTGTACAATGCTTGTAGAACCCAGAAAACATAATGACGAAAGGAGAAAATGCTGGTCATCGACATTTTCCTCTTTTGCCTCAATGTTTTCAAGATCATTTTCTATCAGTACTTTGAACAGGTTTTATACTGTACACTTTAGAACATACTTTTTAACCCATTACCAGACGACAAATTTTGGACTGGTCCAAATTCAAAGATGTTGCAGACGACAATTTCAAGTTAAGGAAATTTAAAATCTTTTGGTCTTTTTGGTAGAAAACATTGTGAGAAATGACGAAATTGCTTGTCACAACCAATTTCTTCATTTTCACAATGTTTTCCCAAGCCATTTGCGTTAAGGGAGTCAAAAAGAGTCACTATGTGGTAATGGGTTAAACGGAATATTGTTTTATAATTTCAGTCAGCGCCTTTATCATCTGTTGGACGCCGTACTTCTGTATGTCAGCTATCTGGTGGTTCGACAAAGTCAGTGCTCAGCGTGTGGACTCAAAGATACAGAGGGGACTATTCATGTTTGCTGTCTCAAACTCCTGCATCAATCCCATATTTTACGGTAAGAGTTTAACTAAATTTACTTATGCTTCATTCGAACGATCAACCAGGGAGTCAAGCAATAATTACCGAAGTGTATCTTTATTCTCTCTACCTCTGTGAAAAAGCCATTTTCTCAGTTTATCGCCTCCAAATCCAGATGCGACATGCCTTTTTGGCTTTATCCATCACCGATATTCCACGGTAAAGTTTCTTCCTATTTCTAAGTCTAACGCAAATGTTTCTTTTGTTGCTTTTCTTTAACTGTTTGTGCTCTAAATATCGCCAGGTATTAATTGTTATGTGTACAATAAGGGTGTATTTCGGTATTCAAACGGTAAGATCACTATAATATACATGTTTATATACTAAAGGAAAAAAGAAACGCAAAAAAATAAATTTGATCATACGTTATGTTTTTGTCTTTCTCAAAATCATCCTAATTCGAGTACCTTTTTCAATGCATAGTAAAATTTTATCATTTGACTTTCTAGTGTAAAAGTTTCTTCAAGATCGCAGGTTTTACGTGGCAAAGATATGCGTTTAAATGAGAGCGATTTGGCGTCAACGTTAAATGCGTTCTTGTATGCAATCCAATTTGACGAATTCTTGCTGGAATTTGATCGCTGTACTGTCCATGAATAGCATATACAGCTTTTTTCGATAAGACAATTTATTTCCGTAGGTAAAATGAGCGAACGTTATGGTCCCGACGGCGTCACGTTAGACGTTGACGACCGCTTTTCGGGCGATCGTTAGTTGTTCCGTTCGTTTTAAGACGTTATCTCAAGCAATATTTTGTCAACCGATATACACCAAATTCACCAGCAATTGCGGGTTAAGATGTTCCATTTAATAACATCACAATTGCTGCTGGATGATGTCTTTGAATAAGTCGCAAAATGATATGAGGGATTAAATCCAAACGACAATTATTGCCTTTTGTCGAGTCGACAAGCATCTACACAAACCAAAAGAGTTTTATGTAAAGTTTGGGGATTTAACAGTTTGCACGTGAGAAACGTGTAAATGTCTATTCTGACGTAATCTCACAGGTAAGACAGGTTCTAACGTAAACACAAAGATCAATATCAAGATACAGTGCCCTATAATTACCAGTTATAACTTTGACTCAATAACATAAAAGAATTTGGAGAAATAACTGAAAATAGTTGTTGCGTTTTTTCTGTCCTCTAGTATATGTATCATTCACGATAAAAACAAAATGAAATATCATTTATCGTCTTGTCAAGAAATATGCCAATTCCGTCCACAGTTATTGTGTTTTTGAATTCCACATGTTTATATTTACTTTTTTTTACGGTATTCAATTAATCTTTAGATGCCAAACATTTCGTTTAATTTAGGGCGTCATTCGTGGCAACGAAAATCGACGAGCTTATTCCATGGATGTCAACCAGAATTGTACGAGGGTATACCACCGTCTATTTCCGTAGTCACGTATGGCGCCCGAAGTTGCATGAAGTGTTTGACATCTAAAGATGAGTTGAATACCTAATAATGAAAATAAAAACACACGTATCCTTATTTGATTCCAGGAATGTTCACAACCGCGTTCAGGCGTGAAGCTAGTCGCTGGAAGGACTGGTTTAAGATACGGCTCAGCAGTATGGGGATACTGAATTCCACCCAAAACTCGACAGTGGAGCACGAGTACCTCGGATGACTACCGCTTGTTCGGCTACAACAAATGGCTGTGGAGATGGACAATAACGGCCATGTTGTTCTCAAGCCGAACAAACCTGTCATAGGTCATCGCTCAGTGTAATATAGTTATTGTTTCTATTTTCTTGACTTGGAAGTACCTGTCGTTAATTTTCTTTGAAAAAATACTTTGGAACAGCAGCTTTAAAAAAACTGACGTTACGATACATGTGTTTGTCCAAAAGCAAAATATTTGGATGAAACATCTTCGATATCTTTATTTTGGTAAACCCTTTCCCGAACGACACAATTTTAGGGTGGTCTATTTTAAAAAACGACTGAAGACGACAAAATGTTGGTTGATCAAGATAAGATTTCTTTACAATATAGCACAGAAAATATTGAGGCAAAAGGAAATAATGCTGATTATCAGCATTTTCTCCTTTTGTCTCAATGTTTTCCCAAGCCTATTCTATCATGGACTTCAAAGCCAGGTTTTGTTTGGGAAAGAGTTAATTAGTGTAGATAAAGAGGATATTTCATCGCTCAGTGTAATAAAGATACATGTAGAACTTCTTTTTTGTGTCGATGCAGCGTCGACATCCGTTGTCTCGATAAGTCGTCCACTAAAACACGAACTTGCCCATCATACGCCGCTGTTCAGTGTAAAATAGTTAAAGGCACACTGTCTCGTAGATATAGGCAAAAATACCGATTTACTGAAAACTACGGCTCAACGCATTCCCAAGTATTAGATCTACAGCTTTTTAACTACCCAAAAATAACATTTTTGGAAATGGAGAAATTGTGTGTGTGACAGGCATGTTTTTGATTTCCCACAATGTTTTGTACCATCCCATAAAGATCAGATCAAATTCTATAGTTTGACATTGTCGTCTTTGAATTTTGATCAGTCTAGAACTTACCGTTGTGCACTATATTCAATAAGAAATCCGCTAGTGGTAAAAATTGTGGATACTTGATGAATGAGTAACGTCACTACAGTTGGCGCCACATGATATGGCACTTGTTTATATTTTGTTCAATTGAACAACATATAAACACGTGCCATGCCATGTGGCGCCAACTGTAAATCGTATTATTGTTGATTTATTGTAGAATCTATTTTATTGAATTTGTCATGTACATATCAGGTATAAGACATGAATGTTGAACGAAATGAAACTGTGATTAAGTGGATGATATGTGATGAGTTCAAATATAATTGTATATACAAACGTCTGTTTGAAGTTTGACAAAGGGTCCTTTTCAAATAGCATTTGAGATTACCATATTTTCTGATCAGCAAGTGTTTCAATGCTGTCAGAATTCATCCTGCTATGGTATCACTGGTGGTGAACTCTGCCAAAGCATGGGACGTTTTTTCGCGATCAAAGTATTCCGTCGGTGTTGTTATAAAATATCGTAACTACGGCTTCGATAAAGCCGTAGTTACGAGATTTTATAACAACACCGACGTTTTGTCAATAGATAACCATGAATCCTGTCTATCTTTAGAACAAATTCATTGTCATTAGAAAAAAAATCTTTAAACTCACATTTAAACGCAAAATACCTATACCATGTTGTAGCGAAAAACGTCCCTCGGCCAAAGTGAGGGATGATTTTCGCTACAACAAGGTACAGATATTTTGCGTTTAAATGAGAGTTCGAAGATCTGATCGGACAGTTTTTCTAATAACAATGAATTTGTTCTAAAAAGAGACCGGGTATACCGATATGTATTGACAAACCGTCTGTGTTGTTATAAAATCTCGTAACTACGGCTTTATCGAAGCCGTAGTTACGATATTTTATAGCAACACCGACGGAATACTATGATCGCGAAAAAACGTCACACGCTTTGGCCGAGTTCACCACCAGTGATCGTATGGTTGCTACATGTCACGAAGAACCCTACCGGAGAACAACGATGGCTATGATGTGACTGTTGATAAAGGTAGAACATATTGTTAAGAATCTGAACGACGTTGACCTTGATCAGAATGTGCTTGGACACATACTGCTCTGGATCCGTCTAAGTTTCATATGTCATAGCTTCCTGTTACAGATCCTAGGCCATTGCGTGTATTTTATGACGTTGTATAGATAAAATGATTTGAATGATTGTTAGGTATTTTTTTTATAAAAGTCTCTTTTTGTTGTTATGGAAGTTTGTTTTACCGTTGTCTAACTTTTATTTTTCTGTCTTATTCATATTTGTCTGACATGCCATAACACGCTTTCCTTTTCCATGTTATGACAAAATACGAAACACGGTTCCTGTATATTAAACGCTAAAAGTATGACCACTGTGGTTATGAAATAGAGAACGTAAATCGCTGCTTTTCAACGGAAAACCTATAAGCTTTAGTTACGAGACTATCGTTCAAAAGCGACAAATGCACGTTCAATTTCATAAACAGGAGAAATTATAATACAAACTGGAAGGGGTCGAAGATCACTTCTTTCCTTGTATATGTTACCTTCAAATATGCTGTTTTCACTTCCGGAAAAGATTTCTTTTATAAATGACCGAAACAAAAAAGTTGAACAACGGTTCTTATTTTATTATAGAATAATACGGATCCGGATCAACCTGCTTATTTACTATTTTATTTACTTATTTACTTATTTAATCTAATCTGATCAAAATCATGTTGACCTGATTATGACCTTCATGACAAAGATACCGTATTAGAACAGCATGGTTTATGACCAGTTTATGCTATTGTGCAGACGGATCGCGTTCCATATTGGGTTGAAAATAAACCAACAAAAATTAATGCCACGTTTTTGCCATTTTCGAGAACAAATCATAAGGGAACGATTTTATCCAGTTAACCTTGACGAAATTACGGACAATCAATAGCATTTCCGTAGGTTTTGTTATAAAATCTCGAAACAACGGCTTGATTCAAGCCGTTGTTACGAGATTTTATAACAGCACTGAGAGCTTATCAATATATAACGGTTAACTAAGTATATTTTTAGCAGAAAATTCATTGCTATTTCAAACATGGTTAACGTCAATTTCACGTCAATAGCTTGGTCAGTGCGGAAATAAAACAGAATAGTGAAGTCACGTGGGGATTTCAAGACACCAATTAGACAGTTAATAACGCCTGAAGGATCCAAAACACTTCGACTTTCCCTGTTCCTAAAAGGTTAATAACCCAGAAAATACGTTATTTACCTAGCACTTTGATAAAGTACACCTTGTCGACGACGTCAATGGTAAGAATAGTTTGGTTAAATATTGAGAAAAATGAGCATTACAAAATAATTGTAATGATTAACATCATTTCGCACATGTTTTGAAATGCATTTATTCCATTTTCAGTAAATACGGTTTGGAAAGAGAAAAAGTTACGTCAGGCTTCTTAACCCATTACCAGACGACCAGATTTGGGGCTTTTTTCAATTTGAAAGTTGTTCCAGACGACAATTTCAAGTTGATGAAAATTCAAAAATCTTTCCATTTTGGGTCAGAAAACATTGTGGAAAATGAAGAAATTGCTTGTCACAAAAATTTCTTCATTTTCCCAATGTTTTCCCAAGCCTTTCTTGTGAGGGAGTCAAAAGGCGTCACTGTGCAGTAATGGGTTAATAAATGACAAAAATTTCCTTCTTTATATGGCATTTTGTTTGTTTCCTGCTTTCTAATAAGTAATGATCTAAAAGATCGCGTGTATCATATTCATTAGGCTCATTAGACCTCGTTTTGGTTTGGTTTAAAATATTGTTTTGCATTGGTATTTTCTTGTTTACAGTTCATATTTAATGCAAACGCGTATCCAACTTTTCTTTTAAAATTTATTCTTTTTTACTAAACAGAGTACATTTTGAACATTCTCTTTCACCATAAACATGTGAAATTAATCCTTTAACGTCATAATAGCTGTCAAAAAACCCGCCAATTTGCCAAAAAAAGAGGGTTTACAGTATTAAAGTATGAGCAAAAAGATGCGGAAACACCGTATTTCAAGCGAGTAACCATGCGCTGTTTACCCACAATAAGCGCATGTATATTGACATTCTAACTTTCGTCGGCGCTCAAAAGTTTGCTGGGTATTTACAATTGTGTCTATATATAGATTTATATATTATTGTCCAGCAAGATTAACCCGAGACATCTGCATATGTAATGACCCCACTTCGGCAATGTTTTGTAAAGGCACTCAACTAACGGACTTTGCACACGAAAATTAAGTTGTCCCGGGTTAATTTGGGTGGACAATACATATTTCTGGTACCTGCAAAAGCCGTAAATATTCGTTTATAGTCGGGCGATCATGTGATACAAAGGAATCTAACAAAAGTGACACGTCACGCTAAAAGGGAATTTACGAGAAGTTCATAAAACACAATTTCGAGAAACGACTCATACTAAGCAGACGTAAACTAGATGTTGCATTTAGAAAATGAACACATAGTAAGATAGAGAAATTATTCGAGGCCCAGAAAATTACCTACGAGTTATGAGTCTCGAATCTTGTCAGTCTGCGCAGTCCGCACAGACTGGATATTGTCTATACTTTTATACTTTGCAGAGGGATCCTCTTTAGTGCCACGGGTAAAAATTTGAAACATTCCGATTTTCACGGGATTTCTGCACGTGCCTGGTTACGAATAAATGTTCAACTCTTTCCCTAAATGACAAAAAATAAAACTCTTCTCAATTAAAATCGTTTGAAGACTGCATAACCAATGACATTGAAAATGTGAATTATTTACGATATGACATAGAAAATATTTAGGTAACAGGAGAGACTACTAACAATTGGCATTCCTTTCTTTTGTCTCAATGTTCCCTGTGTTTTTGCAAAAAGGAAGTCCAAAGCAGGTCTTGTATGGCAAAGGGTTAATCAATTGAAGTTATTGGTAGCCCAGCCTTGAGCTGGGCTACCTTTGTAACGCTTTTAAAATATTAACATGCAGAGTTAGGGAGGCGATTATTGTAAGAATTGTTAAACATATTTGTTGAAACTGATTAAATTGTACGTTGATAATGATTGTTACATTAACAACATGTTTGTTTTATATGATTACACCTTTTACGAGGAAATACAATGCATAAAACTTGCATTTGTATACTTTTTTAATTTCCACCAGATGCGAATTACTAACCGCTTAATCATGTGACCGGATCGGTCTATAGAAATACCGAAATACACGAAGAACTATAACACATCATGTTAACTATTGTTGCTTTTGCTTAATTACAACAAGAAGAGAATTTTGTATGAAGTTTTGAATAAATAACGGTAATATATATTAGCAATGAACTGATCCATTCTAAAATCGATACTGTAAATGTGTTTCGGTATTTACTAATGTGTTTCGTTATTTCTATGGACCAACTCAGGGGCGATAACCAATCTAATCTAATAAATACTACTATATTTCAATTTTGTTTAGTTTCATATGACACAAGTGCCACTGTGGTCCAATGGATAAAGTGCTAGACATGGCATACCAAAGCCTGAACACTTTTGTTCCATAGGTTCGAGACCCACTCACGCTAGATTCTTTTTTTTTCCTTTTTTGTATATTTTTAGATCAATAAAAAAGTGTTCACGAATTCTTCAAATACGCTTTACTTTTTTATTGGCAGCTGAGCCATGAGCTATGAGATATGCCCGTGTAGAGTTTGTTAGGCGACCATTGTACAAAATGTTCGACCTATTTGTTGAAAATGGTTGAAATGTATGTCGATAAGGATTATTAAATAAAAAGCATATTTTTGACATGTTAAGACATTCACGAGGAAATATACTGCATAAAATATGAATATGTTTATTGTTTCATATCCTTCAATTTCGATAGGGACAAATCCACATTGTGTAAATACTTTAAACTTTTATAAGCTTCATATTATGTAAAAGCTTGAGTGGTACAGTGGTTACGACACCGGACAACGAGTTCATCATAGCTTATATGTCATGAGTTCAAGTCTCGCTAGCGCTTGATTTTTGTTCATATTTTTTTTACATAATTTTTTTCATTGTTTTAGTCCAGCTGCTGATCATGAGTAATTCATTGAGCATACAAAACATGATTGTTTCTGTAAACTTAGATTTTGTATTTTATCTGTTTCTGTAAACTTAAATTTTGTATTTTATCGAATGCTATGGTATGATTATTTTATACTCAAGTCAGTGAATGTAAGCCCTTTAAGATCTTTCTAAACAAGCTTTGGGTTTTAAGCTTCATAAAGGAAAAGGCTTGGACAATATAGAGGCGAAAGAAAAATGTTGGTAACCAGGGGCCGTATTATCAACGATCTTGCGACCACGATTTTGTGTAAACTGTGTAGTAAAACATCTGACTGCACGAGAAATCAGATTGGGCCAATCAGGTTTTCTGTTTCAATTAATTACGCAAAAACAAATCGTACGATCGTTGATAATACGGGCCCCTGCATTTTTTTCTGTTTGCCAAAATATTTCCTTGGTATGTTGAACATCTTTATCAATTCAAATTAACTTAAATTTTGCTATTTGGGAAATGATAATATCAGTTTAAACCAGAATGCTTCAAAGGGTCACGCGACAAGATAAAACGCGGAATGACGCCTTTGCAGTCGCGGTAGCGACATGGAAACTGCTTTTGGTCCAGCTTGAAATTC
Organism: Fragum sueziense; assembly: GCA_963680895.1. Classification (NCBI taxonomy): domain Eukaryota; kingdom Metazoa; phylum Mollusca; class Bivalvia; order Cardiida; family Cardiidae; genus Fragum; species Fragum sueziense. The sequence continues at coordinate 12,487,025 of OY804598.1, read as the reverse complement.
TTTTTTTTTTCAAAATATTTGTTGCGTTTACAAGTATTTGATATTGAAGTTAGATAAATGTGAATTCATATTACGACCACCAAGTTATTGTAATAACAATCTCCATTTCGGCGCCATCAGCTCCATTTCTCCGATATAGCTAAATAAGTCTCATTGTGAACTTAAGAGAAAAATGACTCGATTGACCATATGGTTGACATTATTAGCAAGCAAATAGTCAAACATGGATCCTCATCGGCTAGTGCATACATACCGTCTGATCAACACGCATGATTGGCCATCAAAGCTTCTTCACAACATGTAGTAGATTCAAACTGACAGAATGTCGTTTAGTATTTTTTCATGTTTTAAAATCATTTGCCACGCCAATTTGTTTTGCTATCGGGTACATCAAGAATATAACTGATGTAAAATATAAATATAAAATATATAGCAGACAATGTATAAAAAGTGCTCAGTGTTTATGGATGACCTATACTTATTTACTTCGTCTTGCTCAAGCTATGGTTACAGAATGTACCATGTCCAAAACAAGATAGATCGCGTCTTGAAACCCCTAATAAGTAAAATAAGGGATATAATAATAGTGAGAAAATATGTGGGATCTGAAAAATCCAGATATATTCAGAAATGTTTTATTTTCTACTAATATTTGTATACTATGACATACACTTTTGACATGGATTGTCTTTGTCGTGAACATTGAAATTGAAACTGTCGGATTCTTGCCACTTGCTAAATGATTTAGTCCACAAATTTAGTCAAACAAACAAACAAACAAACAAACAAACATTATTACCACTGTCAATTTGATCTGAACCTATCAAAGTCTCAACGTTTGTAATAGCATACTGATACACCAAATCGAATGCATAAATCAAGGCCATATCACGACTAAACATTGGTATCACAGAAACTTAATTTTAAAGATTTCTTTTACCCATTCTACACACATGGTTCTTATTCGATCTGACCTAAACATCGGTAATTAGTGCCTGTTCCCATCATTTTCAAGTAGACACCATGCAGAAACTTTTTGAATTATTGCTGGCCAAAAGATTCTGGGCTACTTTGGATGCTATGCATCAAAAATTTGTCTTGTTTTAATAGTCATGCCTCACTCTTTCCCAAACGGCAATAAGTTTGATATTCTACTTTGAAAGTTTTAAACAGGACAAACTATGCACGTTAAGATAGGATTTGTTGAAATAAATAAAACTGAGAAAATATCTAATCAACTGGGGGAATTGCTTGTTATCAAGATTTTCTCCTATTACCTCAATGTGTTCTCAATCCCTTCTAATTATGACATCAAAACAAGGTTTTAATTGGGAAAGGGTCAGATTCTGCTTGACACGTCATGCTAAAAGCATGCTTCTATGAAGTCAACAGAAGACCATATTTCGAGAGACAGGTCACATTTAGCAAGCGCCAACGATATCCGTATTTAGATAATAATATATATAGTGTGATAGGAAAAACATGTAAATCCAGAGTACGTATCAACTTAGTGTCAACAGTTCCGATCCTGATCAGTCTGTGCTTTCCTCGCAGATTGTTTAGGGTTGCTACACACTTTTAAAGAGACATCTCACATTTTTAAATTTTTACTGTTTATTCTCTGACGTCATTCCACTCGATTTAAAAATAGATTCCGTAGACGCTCGCTTATAACCGCTCAGGACTCGGATAATCTCGACTCGCCCTTGACATTGTAAACATGACATACTGACATACATTGCAAGACGGGGAAAACGTACCAGTGTACCATTCTTTCACTGGTTTTATTGGTTTTATGCAGTTGGAATAGGCTTTGTTCATATCATCAGATAATAAGAACTCGGTAACAGAAAAACTTTAATCGTGACAGCTATAGCAACTTTAAGACTACACAGACTGACTAGGTTAATACTTTTCACACTTCCCAATGTCAATCTAGCATGACCATGACGGTTCATAAATAAACGAAGGGTTTTTACGCGTACTAAACAAACTGAAAAATGTCAGCATTTCCAACACTGCATAGAGCAACAGATGAGACGGGTACAGAATTTTCCGAGTGTATCAATTCAAAATCGTGTATTAATTAACCCTTTCCTAAACAAGACCTGGTTTTTACGTCCCTGATAGAAAAGGCTTAGGAAAATATTGAAACAAAAGAAGAAACTGCTGATAACCAGCAGTATCTCCTTTTGTCTCAATATTTTCTGTGTCATCTTATGTGCAAATTCTTTCTTTAACAACATCCCTTTTGTCGTCTGCAGCATCTTTCAATTGGACTCACCCTTAGATTTTGATGTTTTTGAAAGGGTAATGGTACTTCTTTGAAACATCTCGTACAAACATTCACTGGCTTGTATTTTGGAAAGTACTCCTATCTATAGCTCTCTTTCTTGGTAATATTTTCTACGTTTTCTAAGTTTTTTTCGTATGTGTCGAAATAAAATCTCGTAACTACGGCTTGAATCAAACCGTAGTTACGGGATTTTATAACGACACAGACGGATAATCAAAACATAACGAATAACCTAGTCTATTTTTAGAACACATTCTTTGCCATTGTCACACTCTTGTTCCTTATTGGCTTTGCTGATTTTGTTAAGAAATATGCGTTTCTCTCTTATTGAACATTTAAATGTAAATTATAATTATCATCATTTAAGGATATTTTGATATTTATGTCATGTGATTATTTGTTGAAATAAAAAATGTGTGTCTTTTGACATGTGTTTTATTTTATAAGGACCACATTGTAGTTACATGTCGTCGCTTTTCAACAAACAACCCTGTAACTGAGGTTACCAGGTTTTTGGTTTAAAAGCAGCATAGTGCTATAATGTTTCCCCAGACAAAACCGGCTTTGCGTCCTCGTAGAGATAAGAAAAAATAACGAGGCGCTAATGGTTGCAACTCAGCGTTGACGAGGGAATAGTTGAGAGTACTTGCTCGGTTTGGATATTCTGATGGTATTGGTTAGAGAAACACCAATAATCCATGGTTAGGTGTTCCAGTCGCCACTTTTGGGTTTGAGTTTATTGGGGTTTTACGCCGTTTTCAACTACCAGGGTCATATCGCGGCGGCTGGAGCACCTAACCGTGGGTTCCTGGTATTTCTCGCACCAGTACAACCACAATATCCAAACCGAGCCTCCAGCTGCTCTCTCACATAGATGATTCACACCCATTGGTGAGAGACAAATGACTTTTGTCAAATGTCAGAATGGATACTGGCCGAGCCGGGGTTCGAACTCGAGACCCCTGGATTGACAGACTCCGACGTAACCGACTGAGCTATCCGGGCTCGGCTTCGCCACTTTTGGACCATAGCAATTGAAAACGGCGTAAACCCCTACCAAAATGATAAGAAAACAGCATCTTATATCACCAAAGATCACATTTTGTGAATTTACTCGAATAAGGCCTCATATACCTAAAACCCTTTCCCAAACATGACTTAGTTTTGACTCTGTGATTACAAAGCCTTGAGAAAACATTAACACAGAAGAAGAAAATGCTGATAATTAGCATTTCTCATTTTGTTCCATTTTTTTTTCTATGCTAAATTGTACAAAAATCCAATCTTTGTCAGCATCCAGTTTTAGAATTAGACCACCCTAAACTTCTGGGAAAAGGCTAAGATCCCCACTTCATCTCCACATTCCCACTTTAAGTGCATATAAAAGGATCGGTCTAAGAATCATGCTACTACTGGAGACATTTACAAACACAAACAAAATAAAGAGACGATGTTTCCTGGTACGTTAGTTGCGACCTTGTAAAGTCCAAAAGACCAAAAGTTCAAACATGGTAGCAGGCAGATGGTGTTTTGTGGTTTTTGAGACAAACATGGATATCGCTGTTTTTCTTCAAAAACCTCGTATCTGCAGATTGTTTATTCAGCAGAAAAGCGACCATATGCACAGTCAAATCGATGTCTTTAGTGCTATCTCATACCTTATCCATTGTCCCGAGAAAACTGTCGAAAACAAGAGTGAATCCTGATCAGACAATCCTTGTTCAAACGCTCAATTGTATCCGCGGGGAAATGAAATGAAAATAAGACCGTTTCTCTCAGATTAAAGCTCCAAAAATGTATTTTTGCGACGATTTCCAAGAAAAAAAAAAAGAAAACAACCACTCGCCGCTGGCTACAGTCAAGTACAGAAAAGCAGCTTTCAGTATCTCATAAACAAGCACTTAACCCTTTCCCAAACAATACCTGCTTTTGACGTCCCAGGAAGAAATAATTTGGGAAAACATTGAGACAAAAGAAGAAACTGCTGATAACCAGCAGTTTCTCCTTTTGTCTCAATATTTTCTCAGTTATATTGTACGCAAATCCAACCTTGATTAGCATTCATTTTGTCATCTGCAGCAGTTTTTTGAATAAGAGCACCAAACATTTTGTTGATTGGAAAAGGGTTAAATGTAACACGCTATCCAAAAGGGGCCTTTTTGCGCTGTGCGGAGTTTCGTTGCTACCGGGATCTAAAACGGAACTAAAGAGTCGCCATCTTGCCCGTTCATCTGTCTATTTTCATTGACATTTTATTGCCTTCAAGTTACATTCATCGCTACTTTCTGCGTGAATAAGTTTGAACGAACGATTGTTATATCAAAATCATTTTTCATGCAATTGGATATTTTGAGATATTTTCTCTAGAAAATTCCATGGTCATTCTTTTGCGCCGGCGGTGTTGCTTTTTTTTCATAGTTACATAGTCTTTGTTGTTCTAATAAACCCGATGCAGTTCTTCTTTCACTATATATATGGATTTTGCGGAAAGGTGTTATAATGGAAAATATTACGGCATAGCATTCGAGGTTGATTCAAGATTTAGGTCGTTCTGGAAATTAAAGTTCGTTTAATAGTCTAGACTCTGAGAGACAACCGCCATAAAAACGAAAATTAAAATTTGCCGGGTTCATACGATAAAATATGTATTAATATTGCCGTGTCATAGCAACTAAGAGCATATTGAAGCATCTAAAAGGTGTTCCATCCCAAATGAGATTGACGCAATGTAAGTATTACTCGGTTGATGTCTGTTTCCGAGTTCTGATTATCGGAATTGCCCAAATTTTGATCGGTAAAAAGCGAAACTTGACGGAATCTATTTTCAAATCGTGCACGTTCTTTGGAATTACTTGAGAGAATTAAATGGACATAGCATTCCAATTTCGTTTTTTAGTATGTATTGATGCAAAAGTTGCTATTTATAAGCGAAAAATATGTCTTTAAAGTTGAGACAAAAAAAAAGCAAATTACATATCAATCCGAAGCGTCATGGACAACATTTTGATAAATTTTAGCACAAAAATATACATTTCTCGTAAACGGCGCATTACTTGGGCTTGATATTTTCAGGATTTTCATAAGCAAATATGCTCTTTCAGATTTAAATAAAAGAAAAATTTATGAAAAAATATCGTGAAATGTCACTTTAACATGAACATGCTTGTAAATAGGCCTACATGTTGCGACCTGTCTAACTAAAGAAACCTCCAGAAACCTACGGTCGAGTCACAGCTCTTTGACGTTACAAGTTCCAAGAAGTCGTGTCAAGTATGGTGACAGAAGTTTTATCAGTGCAGCTCCAAAGTTGTGGAACAATCTACCAGCGGATCTCAGAGACACGGATTCACTGATTGCCTTTAAAAAAGGTCTTAAAACCCACCTATTCATCAGATTTTATGGACATTAAGCAGTGATACAAATCAATTTTAAGCAATCGTTGCAGACTATCTTATATAAATTTCACTCATCATTTTTCTGTTTTTTAATTAAATTTTAGCTCAAGTTTTCTCTTTTTTTTTTATATAAGTTTAGTGTATACTAATCATTTCAATTTTTTTACTGAATGTATTTAACATACGATGTAAAGCACCTTTGAACGTAGTGTTACTATGAAAAGGGTGCTATATAAATGCGGTATAATAATAATAATAAAGGAGGGTCTTCCAGGAAGTGTGAAAGTATCAGCCTACATGCAGTCAGTCTGCAAGGAATGAGAGGGATTCGGACGTTTCACTGTAAGTTTTTTTCCGAGTCTAGTTTTATTTTCGCTACTTTCATGTATTTTCCTAACACAAATATGGTTGGCGCGTGCTAAATGGGATTTGCTTCACGAAATTTGTTTTTATCTGTTGACTTTACAAAAGCACGCCTTTAGCCTGACATATCACGTGAAGGTAGAATACCCGTAATGCTGCCATTTTGAGACTTATTAACCATCAGCTTTTTTTCGAGCGGCGTCATTACGTATCCGAACCTATTCGGACGCGGTCCTAAACATTCGGCGGTGGAGAGTTCCTACCGCCGAATGTTTTCGATCGCGTCCGAATAATTCCGACATCACGCGAATCTCATCAGGGGAATACTACCTTAATAAACATGAGCAGATCATATACACGATTTGAAATCTTTTAATACTGAGGCGCTAGATCGATTACTCAACATTGGTAAATTTTGTATCTGCATGTGACTATTTTTAGAAACAACTTTAACACATGGTACACCTGTTCTACCTAAAGAAAAACCAAAATAGCTGTTAGTATTTTCGTTTAACTTTTAATGTTTTATAGTGATCTTTTTCCTGAAAGTAAAAATAAAGGTAGTTCATAGTTTCCAATCTACGAAATTGATCTTATTCATGCAACTTTCCACTTTCAACTTTTTGTTTTGAACACAATATAAACTAAGCAGAATGAATACATCGGCTACAAATTGACAACATTCACTTTGCATCTTTGAATTTGTGATGTGTTACACTTACAGTACTTCTGGGACTTCCATAAAACCAAATTTCGAGAAATAGATCAGACATAGCAGGCGCCAACCAGCACTTTGGCATTTGGAAAGTTATCATTACGTCCTTGATTTCTAGAACATCATAGCAGTAACTACAGTTTTGATCAAGCTGCAGTTACTTGTTTTTTTTGTATTCAAACAGACGACATAGAAAACATCTAGTTCTACAAAATGAACAAGAATGAAAACTCCGAACAGACTGGATAGGGTCGATATTTTTCACTATATCACGAAAAGGTCACTTTTAGCGTAATAGGTTTCAAATGGTAGAAATTATGTGGTCTTTAGAAGCGATTTCATGGAAAGTACATGTATATCCTTTTTCATAATACCATGTTTTAACCTTTTTTCTAAACGGCACAAATACACAAATGTTCCACTGTAGTATATGGACGGTGGAGATTGTGCATCATGGGGTGTATAACGATTACGGACAAAAAAATCTCGATTATGGTCAAATATTTTGCAATAACTCTTTTATTTCTGGTCAATTTTCCATAGATTTGCTGCATTGACCTCGCTTTACTGAGCTTCTTTTTCAGATATATGAATTATTTGTAGAATCCCTTTACTTTTTCCAAAAATTGATCCTAACCGGCTAGAAAACGACGACGGCTAAATTAGCCATGCTTCAGGTAAGAAATTGTGCAATAACATTCTTATTTGTGAGTCAATTTTCAAGCGGTTTGTTGCATATACCCCGCCTTACTGAGCACTTTGCTCAAATGCATGACTTATTTGAAAACTTTCAAAATTTGATCCCAACCGACCAGAAAAATGACCTGAATTTTTGTCGTTTTTTTGGTCGGTTATGATCAATTGTTGCAAAAATACTCAAAGGATTTAAGTAAGCGCCTACATTAGAGGAAAAGGTTTAGTAAGACGGGGTACATGCAAAAACCCGTTTGAAAATTGACATAGTAGTAAGAAAGTTATTGCAAAATGATACCTGAAGAGAGGCAAAATTGTCCGTAGATTTACCCATCCCTTATGCCCACTTGCATACTGCGTATAAGCCTAGCTTAAGCCGGGATTATACAGGGTAACGGGACAACTCACTTGCTGAGCCATAGGTTTCGCTTAGCCAAAGCTATTTCTTATCCAAGCTTGTGTTCACTTGCACACTTGTGAGCTGAGTTCAATTCCCAGTTAAAAACCCGGGCTCAGCCAAACCTGGTACATAGCAGGTTTGGGTGAGCCAGATGTACATACGTTATGATGTTTGTCTTCAAAATTCACAAATAAACATTAATTTTCATACGGATTTCATCAATATTAGTGAGTCTAACAAAACGTAGTCATTTTTTGCATTAAATTGAAAATATTTTATTAAAGCAAAATTTGTGGTTGTATTCTGCAAATCAAAAATGAAGCCGAAAAAAGCCATGTTTTAAAACTAGTCAGAAAAAAGATAAATATTCGTTAATTTCTATATGATAAATAAAAGAAAGATGTGCAATAAGGATGGTTGGCCATTTCTTAAAATACGAGAAAGTGGAAGATAGGGAAGATGAAAACAAGAGAAAAGACAGAAAGAAAATGATAAAGAGAACGAGAAAGTAGGGGAAAGAATATGGACAGGAAGGGAGGAGTGGGGCCTACATTTCTACGGAAAGAGATAGAGAAAAAAGAGAAAAACAGTGGCAAAAAGAAATGGGGGGGGATAATACATGGATAAAAATATATTGTTTTCTTTGCTGGCAATTAGATCGGCTTAAAACCAGAAATACCGGTTTCGGACGCGTAATAATATGAACCATGGCTCAAACTCGAGATCGTCCAAACTCGGGCTCAAAATCGTTAGAGCAAATGACCGTGAAGTCGGGATCATCTCGGGTTCAAGCCTAGCTTATCTGAAGTTGAGTTCGATAACGGTTAACGGCTAAACCCAGGATCGAGTATGCAAGCGGGCAATAATGTACAATCTCCCCTTGATATGGCAACATACTATTTGATAATTAAGGATAGAATTTGTGTAGAATATAGCACATAAGCAGATCTCTTACGATTAAATAAATTTTCTTCTCAATGCTCAAGCTTGTTTTCTATTTCGGACATCAAAATCAATGTTTGCTTAGGAAAAGATTGAATAACAATTTGAAATTAAACCCTGTTTATACGAGTAGAAACGAGCAATAAAACTTTATTTTACTGGGTTCTTAAATTCTTGATTTGAGCCGCCTGATTGATACTCCAATCCTTATGAGGTATTTTCCTTTTTTACTACTTCACTCAAGTTTCGTCTCCAAGAGACGACAAAATCGGTGAATAGGAAATGTAAATAGCAGACCAGTTTAGCAATTCTACTAAAAGACATCTATCCTCATTATTCTCGGTGTTCTTACAAATGCCTCGTAACTACAGCTTATTAGTAGGTGTAGTTACGAGGTTTTTTGAAGAAAATCAACAATATCTGTAACTGATATCAATTATTACGCATACGCAGACAGACAAAAGTAAATCTATATACCCTAAAGAATACTTATGTGTTATCGTTTTTTGAGACAAAACAAAACATGTTTCTTTACTGTTTTATTTTTTTAAACTTTATATCGTCGGTGTTATTGCAAAACCTCGTATCTCCAGCTATTCAAAGCTGGAGATACGAGGTTTTGAAATAACACCGACGATATATACTTTCGATGAATCACATGCATCAAGATTTAATTGTGGTATGCGAACAAGAGATAAGGAGATCTTGACCAGACTTTCCATCGTTTTTGTCATTTTGTTTTTAGCAAATAATCTCTCATCTTTGTTATGATAGTTACGTGTACTAACGGTAGCAAGAAGGTTAATCTACCTCATTCGTAAAAACAAGAGGCCAAAGAGGGCCTGAATCGCTCCACTGGCTTTAGTAAAAGAATTATCTCAAGATTTCTTGTAAGCCTTACACTGCCAAATCTTGAACAGGGTTGCCCAAGAAACATTACTTTCTGCCAAGTTTGGTCTGAATTTGCCAATTGGTTTATTTCTAAAGATTTTTTTCATGGTTTGTCCACTTCTGATAAGCCCTGTCCTGCCTTACCCACATTTATAGACCAATCAAAAGTTCACTAATAATGTAAGTAAAGGACTACCCAATGACAGTTCTGGCAATTTTGAAATAAATTGACCAAACGGTTGTTTTTTTAATAATAATTTCGTGATTTCTCCCATTCTGATAAGCCTCGTCTGCAATGCCCACATTAATGTATCAATCAAAATTTCACAAATAATTTAAATAAAGGGGCCATCAAAGGAACATAACTGACAAGATTTGTCTACATTGACCCATTGGTTGATTTATAAAGAATTGTTTTCGTGATTTATCAAATTCTGATAAGCCCTGCGCTGCCACGCCCACATTTATAGACAAATAAAAAATCACTGACAGTTTAAGTAAAGGGCTACCCAAGGTACTTTTCTGCCAACTTTGGTCAAAATTGGCCGAATGGTTGATTCTTAAAGAATCGTTTTGTGATATCTCTAAGTCTGATAAGCCCCGTCCTGCCAAGCCCACATATATGGACCAATCAAAATTTTACAATTTAAGTAAAGGGTCACCCACGAAAAAAATTCTGCCAACTTTGGTCAAAATTGGCCAAATGGTTGACTTTTAAAGAATTATTTTGTGATTTCTTTAAGTCTGATAAGCCACACCCGGTCACGGCTGCATTTATAGACCAATCAATTTTTATGAATAGTTCAAGTAAAATGTCACCCAAGGAACATTCCTGAAAATTTTGGTCAAATTTGGCTGGCTGGTTTAAGAGGAGAAGATTTTTCAATATTTTTTTTGTGTGTGATTTCTCTTAGTCCGATAAACCGTGCCCCGCCCTGCCGAGCCCACATTTATAGACCAATCACAATTTCACGGACAATTTAAGAAATGAATCACCTAAGGTATGTTTCTGCCAGGTTAGGTCAAAATTGACCAAATGGTTAATTTTTTTGGGCCCTGTCACACCCACATTTATGGACCAATCAAAATTATTTGAACAATTTAAGTAAAGCGTCACACAGGAAACATTCCTGCCAAGTTTGGTCAAAATTGGTCCACTGGTTGTGTAGAAGCAATTGTAACACATTTACTATTACTCCCGCATTTTGAACTCTATTTTTTTAGAATGGCTAACGCTCAATTATATCTCTATATTCAGAACCTCTAGTATAGGTAAAATTCATATTTGAAAGAATTTGTTCAAGAAATAAACCATGTTCTGTTATTTCAATTGAAACATTTAAAAGAAACATATTGTCTGTAAAACATAAGTTGTATGATTGAGCCAAATTTGAATTGCATACGAGATAGATAAATTAGTGTTTTCCGACAGGAGCTGCAATCTATGTAAAAAGGCAGAAAAGCGTGGACTTTCCTCGTCTTAAAGATTCGAGCTAACATATGCAAACTTTACATTAAAAATAAAGGGGGGATGCTCTAGTTTCCTTATTTTTTCCCAAAATTAGAATCTATCCATATTTTGTATGTTGAAATTGCATGTTATTACCAATTGAAAAATAAAATAAAAATGTATGGTCATCGATCTTGTTTGAATCTTATAGGCATTCGTATCAAAATTAATACCCCTACAGCGAACAAATGCAAAATTTCTTGCACCTGTCCAAGGTCACTAAAATGAAATAATAAATGCTGTATGATCATCGTTTAGTCCCAAAAAGGGATTAAAAGTAACGCCTTACATTTAATAAGAACAGAAAACCCAAAATATATGCTATTATAAACGCGTAAATGTATAAAACAATATGCTCACGTGTTCAGTTAGATCAACGAAGCTGAAGTGTTTTATGTCGAAATTTGCATACTTTTTTTAATATTTAAAGCTATTATTTCCCAGATTTGGACCCAAAAATTGTCAAATACAAACGAAATGTACACTTTTTAAGCTTTATATGACCTGATTAAATGATTACGAGAAACTATTGAAGCAACGACTCATTTTTTCGCAATTTGATACCAAATTCATGAAGCGATGTCGAAAGTAGGTCAAAACAGTAGGACATGCGACTTTCTTAAATGACGTCACAACATACATGATGACGTCATATTGAAATTTAAGTATGAATCTCGTTTGAATCATGGTCCGCGCTGTATGCGCATGCGCAACAATTTAAAAATAATTCTAACCCCATCAGTGATGGGGTTGAATTTAGGCTTGGATTCTCCCTAAATTCAGATATCTGTCTTGTAATTTCGACTCATTCTCTGTCTGAATCGCATATTATTAACCATCCCGAGGTGGTCAACACAAAAGTTTTGCATATTTTTTCAAAAAATTTCATTTTTTGCAATTAGACCATCTGTTACCGTCGCCCTTTAAAGCTCTAAGTAATAAATTTTGATAAAACTACCTCATTGTATTAAGCAACATGTCCTGGTAATAATTTAAAAAAGAAATTATATAATTATGTGATTGCACTTATTAGTGAATCTCAGCAAATTTATTCAGCTAAACATGAATAAAATGACGCAAAACAGTGGTACTCTAGATAATCGATTTCCATCTTAAGGAAATCAGTTTCGCATAATAAATACGCTTTTACCGTCGAAAATGGTAAATTGTAATGACCTGATATGACCTGATAATATGAAAATATGGTAGCGAAACATATAATTATGGTACGAAACATTTAATTTTCTACAGTAAAGACCGAGTGTTCCGAAAAACTGGAGCATTCACGGAGTTTTTACGCGTGTTTACTTTGGTGGTAAAAATTTAATCCATTACCAAACGACAAAATGACTTGTCCAAAATCACAGATGTTGCAGAAGACAATTTAAAGTGAACTAAACTTTACATTTTTTGGACTTTTTTGTGAGAAAACATCGTAGAAAATGAGGAAATTGCTTGTTACAATCAATTTCTTCATTTTCCACAATGGTTTCCAAAGCCATTATCTCATGGGGAGTCAAAAAGAGTCATTGTGTGGTAATAAGTTAAACATGCGCTATGAAATCATTGGTGGACTATACATGCACTATAACACAAAGCATGTATTATTTTACTAGAAGAAATACGGTAATTAACTTTCTAGATAACAAATGTATCAAATTACAGAGCGTCGTTGCGATTGACGCACGTGAAGACATTAGATAGAATTCCAATATGTAATTATTCCCGATTGACTGTCATTGCTAAATGACTGAAGTCTAAATTAGGCACGTTTTGTAATATTTTGGGGGAGCAAAGAATTTTGAAAAGATTGATTTAAAAAAAAAAGTAGCATGACTCCAGACCCCTGTTTCTCGGAAAAAAAACTTAAGCATATTCTCATGAGAACATGCTCAACTTCAAAGGGATACTTTCAAACGTTGAAGGGTATTCCATTGAAGTTCACGTGGATTTCGTGCGATTTGAGCACGGTGCTAAGATTTGAGCATGAGAACGTACGTTTTTTTCGAGAAAACGGGGCCAGATCTTATTTGTAACCACTGTCTGGTAGAAACACATTGTGAAAAATGCCTAAATCCTTTTCCAAAAGAATCATTTAATCCATCACCAGAAGGTAGAGTTTTAGAATCACATAAATTCAAAGTTGTTGCAGACGACATTTTCAAGTAAATGGATTTCTATACTTATTTACGCGGAAATATGTTCGAAATGAAGATATTGCTCTAACAGGCAATCTCTTCAGTTACAACACTGTTGAATGAAGCTTTTTCTTTTGAGGGAGTCCAAAGGCGTCAATGTGCAGTAAAAAATAATAAGATTTGAGAACTGTAAGGTTAATACGAGTGGCGTTTAATTAAAAGTGGTACTAATGGTCCACCATATATCATGGTTCTATATAACTTTTGGTGCTTGTGGCTATTTGACGGGAAAATTACTGTCTATACTTGGTCAAAAATTGAGACAAATTCTTTGACTCTTTCAAAAGTTATTGAAATTTTAAGTTGGTTCAGTCATATACACTGACTATTTCGCTGTGCGCAAAATGGAAAACGAACTGAAGTAGGATGTACATTAAAGGTCGCATAGGCTTTAGATATCTGCATCACATGTATATAATGAACGGTATCAGATGTGGACATCCGAACGTTGAATGTACGTCAGTGTTTAGGAAGATAAAAACAATTCAAATTGGTAAAACTTACCTGAATGATGCCCTCTCTCAGGCAACCCGGGTAGAGCTAATACCAAAGCAGATGTTGCTGTAGATTCCGACATGACCGAACAAGACGCATGGTTCAATGTGCAAGAAATAACAGATAAAGTTGGTTTTTAATCGAGGGACATGTTATACAATTTTGGCGAAAGGGTTGAAACACAGAAAGGTTTTTGCCCATTGGGTCCCCCACCTGCTGCCTAAAGGACAGAGAGCCACCCGTGCAAAATATATTTTTAATTAATGCAATAAATACAACAAATGAAGGCTTTCTGAGCCTTTTACATGTGATTGAACAATAATCTACTATTATGAGCACCAATGGCGTGTCATTAGCAAGCAATTTTTGCGTAAAGATCAGACAAAGTCCGTAATTACCAAAAAATTAAAAGCGCGGCAAAAGTTTTGTACGCGGTAATGTTCAAATGTAACGGGTGTATTGTTCAAATTACTCAAATTGCCGGTCATTCATATAAGAAATGTATGTCGGCGAAAGTAAAGAAATATCAGGAAAAGAGCAGGTCTATGACCGGCTAAAGAGGCATGTACCAAATCCATGACAACGAAGCTGTCCGCAGGTGTCCTCTTGTCCAAGACTTCCTGGAAGAGACGATGTTACACAGCGCCTTCATCCACCCTTATAGCATGGTTTAAGCTCGTGTGGCTGTTTTGTGTTCCCCATGATGACGAAAAAAGCCTCTAGTCGTCGGTATAGGCCCCAATTTCCACATGCAGTGCAATTTACCAGTGTCAGTGGGGTATTCCAAAAGAGGCCCGTTTATTGGCATATAAGTAATGGATCTCAAAAGTTAAGAAGTGTGTGGGTGTCAAAGAGGATTACTTCGAAGGATTGAAGAAATTTAAAATTGAATTGCGACATAACTATGGCTTATAGAACCCCAGTTCCAAAATTAATTGAACGTCCCTCGTAGCATAATTATACTGAGCACAAAAAGTTTAGCACGTTTTTTAACACATTATTTTTTCAGTTTATGATAATTAAATGAACATTGCTGTGTGCTGCTCAGTTGTCCCGATCGACAACCATTACGCATACAGTGTATGTGTAGAGTGAACATTCAGTGTATTGGACAAAGTCCTGGTAAGCAAAAGTCACGTTCGGCACGTGTGCAGTGACATCGATAATGTCTAGCTTGTCCAAAAACACATGATTACACAGATCCGTTAATAGAATCAATTTAACTGTTACAAATTCTTTGAAATTGATTATGGGAAGGCGATAAATGATGACGTAAGTTCGACGTCAGAGAGCTCTTTGTATGCTCCAAGCAGGTATGTCTGTTAGAGATGTCGCTTTGCATTTCAATTGTCTCCAATTGACAATGACGCGCCTACGGCACTTGGTTTACGCAACTTTAGCCACCAACGACCGACCTAAATCTTGTAGACCGTGTAAAACGACGTTCAGGGAGGATCGTTTCACAGCGACGTCCTGACGACGTTTCGAATTCCTGTCTGGTAAGAATTTAGTGCTTTTCCTCCAGGAGGTCACAAGGTATACCGTTAGTTACCAGACTGTCCGGAACAGGCTCCACACAACTTGCATCAGGGTCCTCTGATCTTACACCAATGACGTTAAGCATCGACAGGCAAGGCGTCAGTGGGTATTGACACATCGACATTGATTCAGGAGAAATTGGACCAATGTCCGGACGAATCTCATTTTACGTGTCATTAACTGACGGCAGGATTTGTGGTTGGAGAAGATGCGTTTAGACTTGATACCAATAACGTCATCATTGAGACTGTTACGTCGAGTGCAGCGTCATTTTTAAGGCAGGAATAGATAAAAACAGTTAAACAGACCTCATTTCAATTAATGCAACCAAACGGTGCAAGGGCACTGCAATGAAATTATCTAATCTGTCACAGGACCGTCTTACAAGGACACAACGTTGTGATAATTCAATAAGATAATCACCACCCACTTACTCCAAGGAACATACAGAATGATCTACGCCTAAACTGCTTAATCACCAGCAAAAGAACACACAAAGACTATTGTTGGACGTCAGGCTAGAGAAAGTATTGACGTCTGTAACATGAATGGCAATGAGCGTCATGTGCAGTATGAATGGGCAAATTCCTTTCTGTGTGGTCAGGAAGCTTCTCTGCAACATGGGAAGACATTGAATGGCGGTCCTAGCTGCTTATGCTGGACATTCGCGTCATTGAAAATTGCTTGACTTTCGATATCTGACCCCTGTGCACTTTAACGTAAGATACCTAATTAACGCTTAAGAATTTTGAAGCAAAATTTTCAGGAAGCGCCAGAAAATTGAATTTTCAAACACATTAGAGTTTTATTTTTATGGATTTTGGAATAGTTTTTGAATAGGAAAGGACATTTTCCAAGTGTGCTAAACTTTTTGTGCACAGTATATATTGACGCTAAATTAGAAATTATGGTTATCACGGTTTTCTTTTGTTGCCTGAATTCTTTTTTCAAGCCTAGTCTTTAAAGTGACATTTCACATTTATTTCATTTTTTAAAAGTATGTCTTGATGCAAAGATTGTTTATTCTAATACGTAGAAACGCTATCAGTTTTTGGAAGTTGTTATCTATAAGCGAAAAATACGCCTTCAAAGTTGAGACAGAAATGACAAATTCTAAATAAATCTGAACTGTTGTCCACAACAATTTGTTTAATTTTAGCACAAAAATATATATTTCTCGTAAACGGTTCAATATTTTGGCTTGAAATTTTCAGAATTTTCATAAGAAAACATGCTCTGTCAGATAGAATAAAAGTAAAATTTATGTAAAAATAATCGTGAAATGTCACTTTAAGGAACGTCAAAACCCGGTCGAACTTGGGATAAGATTTAGGGACTTTAATTGGCCTTCTCCTATTACGTGCTGATCTTAAAACTCATAGAGAGCAATGCCATCAGAGAAAACAGAAAATTAATATCCATCCTTTGCCAATTTCCCAATTTTTATAATGTAGTGGAATAATGTTCTTTTAAGCCCAAGAAATGTCATCTTAAATGGACCCCATTTGGTTGGTTGCAAAAAATATTTTAATAAGGGGTTGTTTAACAAATGTAGAACTTCCATCTAATCCCTGGTGTATTTTTGCATTTTCTGCTTTTAAAAAATCAAATTGGACACGTATTAACCGCATTGTAGCTTGAACTTTTTTATGAAAAGTCAAATTTATCCTTTCCTGAAACACATGGTTCTTGACATACATACATTTAGCGGATTGTGTGCATATCAAAGATTAGACAACAACTACATGTACTGGGACAGAGCAAGCATGTTATCGGTATTTATCAAAAACAATATTATGTCTTACTCATTTACATGTATCTATTCATTTTTCCTTTTGTCTAAATGTTTCCCTCTGTCCCTTCTAACAAGGGCATCAAACCGGAGGTACGTTTTCTAGATCGAGATTTTTAAGAAATATTGAGACTTATTTAGATATTTTAGGTTAAAACTTCCTTAAGAATAAGATATTTGTTGAACACCTATGTCTACTCTGTAAAAACATTATAAGGTTTTTGTGCAACGATATACACATATTCTATGTTATTATCAGAATCTGATATTCATTTTGTAATCTTTCAAAATTGAAACAGTCCAATTATTCTGCCCGTCTGGAAAACGATATAAGAATGTCTAACACTTCTACATATCAAACAAAAATCTCAAAGTATTCACTATTCATTCATCCATGTATCGATTGATCTACTCAAAAGTCCCAATTTGATGTTCTTGCTTGAATAGGCTTGAGAAAAAATGCAAAACTGATACAACATTTGAGACTAACATGCATCCAGATCAGCATGTGCGTACATAAAGTCAGGTCATGACATTGAGAAGTTACGATTGCGACGTCTTTACTAGAAAAAGACAGGAAAATCATAGAAACAAAAGAAGAAAATGTATTTTTCCTTTTTGTATAAATATGTTATGTGCTACGGCATGCGCATTTTCATGAACTTTCCCCTATTTTGTCAATTGCACATAATTTTCTTCCAGCTTTCAAAATGAACCTTTCTATAATAGATTCACTATGAACCTTTCTATAATAGATTCACTATTAAACAGTTCAACTGAAATTATTCTCGTTTAATAGTGATGTCTATCATAACGTTTTGTTGTTTAGCAAATGGTTTAAGGTTTACGAACGAAAAATGAAAACACAACTTTCTAGCCATACGAAATGCATCAAATTACACACACTTGTAAATACACTTCACATTGATTCACCGTGTCGGATTTCAAGATTATGCCCCAGGAAAAAAATGATTTACAAATATTATTAATAAAATTTTTACTCTATATTCATATGCAAGGGAGGTAATTTTGAACATTTTTTGTCAAATATTTCCATAGGTATGCATTTATTAAAAATTCTAAACCATATTTTAAAATCGTTCAAATTAACCCGAGATATTTGCATATTCGGGTCACATTGGGTCACGATTGTATTGAAATGAATATTTTTTTAGTGTTAAATATTAGTCTTTCTTCATGCAAAGTCTGTGGTGTAATGGTAAGTATCTCTGACTTCAGACCTGACGGTCAAGGATCGAATATCAGAAGGTGACTATTTTTTTTTTATTATTGATAAATATTGTTTTTCTACTTTTGCCTATTTTCCTTGCTCTAAGGTACAACTTCAATTCACAAATAAACTCATTTTGTCGTCTGCAACTACTCTCAAGGGGAATCAGTCCTAACTTTGGCAGTTTGGGAAACGAGCTCCCATTATTATAAATATCACAGGATCAGACACGGAAGATACCGACACAGCAGACGAGTGCCCTACGGACACCAGTGCTACTGACACTGCTGATGAGATGTAGGCTAACTTGGATGTTGAAATGCTATGTTTGAAATGAAATAATTTAATAAAATAATGAAATATACAACTGAAATGAACAGAAAATTTAAATAAATATGAAAATAAAAATAAATACAAAGAAGGTATATCAATTGTAAAATTAAAAGATGTAAATTTTAAGCACATATAGTAAAAAGAAGAAATAAAAGATTATAGTTCGTTTCGAACCTTGATCTTTTATATCAGGAGCCCAACGCCCTATCCAATACGCCACGTAGCCAATTTAGAATTTATGCGAAAATAGAATCTATATTTCAAAGGTATCTTATCGTAGTCAGGACAAAATTCTGAAAAAGTCGCTTAGTTTTTAAGGTAAAGGCATTTTGTGAAGAAAGGGGTTTGAGATCAGTTCTAAGGGTATTTTGGTATGCTGAATCCGAAAAACAATGTTGCCAAGCTGAAAAATGGTCCCTTCATCATCTAATTTGCATATTTTCAAAATGGCCGCCCAAACCTCAAATATGCAAAAATAATGTTGTTATTTATTATTTTTCCGACATCTTTTGTTCTATATATCACAGATTTCTTGTTAACAGACAAAAACTAAATGATCTGATAGATGATTTAGAAAAAAATATATTTATGTTTGGAAATTACCGTATAAATGGCAATAAAACCTGTTGAAACAATAATTTAATCTACATTTTATTTTTCCGTGTGAAATTATTTAAAGTACTATTTTGAAAATGTTATGCATTAATGGTAAAGTTTCAATGGCAGATATGATGAAGAAATCAAATTTGAGCACAGGCCCTTTGACCATATATTAATGCTTTTAGCAAACCCCAAAACACGTCAATTTAAAAACCATGTAAATAATTGTTCAAATAATTTTGCAAAAATAATGATAAATCATATCCACTATATTGAAATCATGTTTTGATCTTATTGCCAAAGATATCCACAATAAAATCTTAGAAATATAAATCAATGTCCAAAAATGTTGGAAAACGTTTTACCGTAGGCCCTATTCATTCTAATTAAGGATAGTGTAGTTTGGGAACTTCCATTTTGTGGAAAATTCCCTTTTTTGCACTTTCATATACACTCATGATTCCAAACTGCTAAAGAAATAGTTACTAAAATCGTTTAAATTTACATTTTGATCTCCTTAGAAATTGAATTGTGTATATGAAATTGAACACATATTTTAGGTAACCAACTTAGCCAATTTTATTATACATGTATAAGACAATATTAAAAAGTACAATTATCATAGATTTTAGAATTTTGTTAGATTACAAAATTAGTTCAGTGTGGCAAACCTAATGCACTATGGTATGTTGAACTTTAATTTTTCAGAAGAAAAACTAGTTGTTCATTTTGACACTATTTCAAAGAGGCAGCTTATTTATCTACTTACGATATAGAGAATACTAGAAACTGGATATAGAGACTAATATACTCTATAATGCAGATTTTCTAGTTAACAAATGCACTTTGCATAAACTGGGGTTGAATTGTCAGTAACATTTCAGTGACTGATGAACATATTCATTATGTTCCTAACATGTTTCACACAAGTAAAGTACAATATCCAATCAAAGTCAATAGCTGCTTATCACATGTACATGTAGTTTACCGGTATTATGTAACCTTTGGTTACAGACCTTTTGTAGTACGTCAAAAAGGATTTTGACACCAACGGGTTCGAACCCACAAGCCATGGATACATAGTCTCTGTTGTTATTCATTGAACTATCACAGCTTTATCCGAAACTGTTAGAACTATTACATCTATTTAATCATATACGTAAAATATTGACATTTTCATCGAGAGCCCCTATCATTGGTTATGCACTGCCGAAGGAAAGACATGTAGCATTTGTATAAAAAACCCTTTAAGCTGTGCTAATATCATTTGTCATGAATTATCATAGATATAAAACAAGGATTTCTTGGTGTATACCCCATGCTTTCAAAGTTGACACAAGTTTAAAATGAAGGTTCAAATTAATAAGAATTGCTTAGACAGAGGCATATGCGTCTTCAAAGCTCAACATTTCTTCACACAAGGCAACCTTTATTGAAAGGCAAATACGAAGGAAATGATTATGATAAGAGAAGTGGCTTTTCGTCTGAGACATTAATAACTTCATTATTATAGACATGAAGGAATCCAATTCCGATATTTCAATTTCACTTTGTCATATCATTATGTTTGAAGAATACTATCTAAAGCTTATGTTCAAGTATTAACCCATGCTCTGCAGATGTTTACACCAATTCCATCAGTTCTCATGTATGAATAATCCCAAATAGGAACACTAAGTTTCAATATCCAGCACCATCTCTTATGAAAGTTTACGAGCTTATGAAATAATTGAATAGCTGAAAAATCAGATATGTTACATGTAAAGAAACATTGGAAACGAGCGTTAGGTATGCTTCATATGATTAATTCTGCTATTGTACCGAATACAAATATTCTGTTCAAAGTCTTGGATGATGCTGCATTCCGTTGCTGACCCAAGATTTGCAAACTGTCATTTAAATGTAGTCGGTTTTAATTTGCGCTTTTTCTAAAAAATACAATAATCGAATTATCTACATGTATCACCATGTATCACGCCAACGTTATTTCTGATAAAGACAAGTGTCTCATTTCTTCTATTCAAATGTTTCATTTAATACTTCTTGAGATCAATGTAGTCGCCATTTATTTCATGCGTGTTTCTAAACAACTTTTTCGAAATTCTCAGAGGGTCACATGCTAGTATGTCAAACATAAAAGCAGGTAAAATATGTCTTCAAGAAATATCATATCAATTGGTATGGTGTATAATATTATTGATTTTCTCTTGTACTGTTGTACAAAATGTTGTATTTTGGGCCGGTGGCCTTTTTCTACAATAAAATGTATTGATTGATTGTGGTCAACCTGTAAGGGTAGATAGCCTACTTACTGTATCATGAACATTCGCGTCAAATTCTTTTAGTCCTTCTATATGAAGTTTGTATCTTACTTTACCTACAACCTAGTTAGTTTCTTATTACATTTATAAGGAACTAATCTTTGATAGAAATATTGGTACCGACGACATAATCCCTTTTCTGTCCAGAAAATATGATGTGCATACCACTTAGAAAACTCTAATTGTCCCCATGTTTTTCTGGTGCCTGAAATATCTAACATGGCCCCTTTAAGTAGACAGGGAAATGTCTAATCACCAGCGACAATATCAATTTTGTACGGAATTGTAATGTGCTAGCACTTAGATTATACGAAGGTAGCAATTTCATATCTGAAAATTGGACACACTCACGTCCTTTGGCATGCAACTCAATTAAAAAAAGTATATAGGGTGTGTTCTCGGTTTTATTGGAATAAGTACGGTGCTAAGCTCTCAAGACATTTTCTGTTATCAAATCAATTCTGGTATAAATGAATTTGAATTCAGATGATATTTTTCCATAATGCAAGTGGGATTACGGAGCTCATTTCGATCTAGTCATTAGTACCAAAGATGTGTTAAAATGTTTTAGCTTCGCATTATTTTGAAAATGACCCAAATTACTAAATTATTTCATGTAGGCTACATCTAAAATGTTAAAGTTCTTTTGTAAATCAAAATGTATAAGTAAACGTCTTAAATGGTTTTGTTGATAAAAGTTGTGTGTTTTAACAGTGCTTTTTAATAAAAATAAGAAAAAATGAAATAAATAAATTAATGTGAAAATGATATTCTGTATGTTTAAAAAGGCTTTATTGCCAATGATACGGTAAAAGATTGTTCAGAATAGTGTCAATGTGGTTCTATTGTTTTCCAAAATTATTTACTCATTAGTTTTAAACAATTTATAGCAATATATCTTAACAATTTGGTTAAGATTATACCAACAACTTTGGTACTATATAGCGGATTTTATGTTTTGGGCGGCCATTTTATAAATATGCAAATTAGATGGTAAAAGAGCCATTTTTGTTCCTCATTTACTTTAAACCATTTAGTTTAAGTATGTTAACATGAAATCTGCGATATTTAGAACAAAACATGTCGAAAAAATGATAAATAACAATGTTATTATTGCATATTTGAGATTTTGGCGGCCATTTTGAAAATATGCAAATTAGATGATGAAGAAGCCATTTTTCAGCTTGGCAACATTGTTTTTCTGATTCAGCATAACAAAATACCCTTAGAAATGATCTCAAACCCTTTTCTTCACAAAATGCCTTTAGGTGATAACTTTTCCAAATTCGTGCCCTGACTATCGTTTAAATCGATAATACCTGAAGCGTGAAATCAGTATGCAAATATCTCAATTTAAAATGAACAAGAAATACAAAACGATTATGTTTGTATTGGTTTTTTACATTGACCGCGGAATGACCTGGTTCATTTGCATACTTGATTGGATGAGTTTATCCTACAAAAGGTACGTCGGTATTTTTTCAGATAACTTCGCAAGATTTAATACTTCGTAATTACTACTATAGTATGACGGCCCGTTAGCTCAATAGGTAGCGTCGTCACGGTTGAAACCAGGAAAAACCAGGTTCGAATCCCCTGTTAACCAAAATGTTTTTACCCGTTTTGATGCACATTTCAATTGATTTCTTGTTTCCGTGTACGTTTTTAAACCCCATTGTCTTGGACTTTCTTCTGTTTACTTTTGTTTTGTTTTATATTTCTTTTTTTCTTTTCTTTTGATTCATTCTTACTTTCATTTTATTAGAATACTACATTTTATAATCAATAATTAATCATCTTCAAACGGCAAAAATTTAGATGGTTCAAATTTCCAAGCTGCTGCAGATAACAAAATAGATATTGTTTTCGTTAGGATTTGTGAACAATATAGCTCAAACACAATATTAAGGGAAAAGAAGTTAATGCTGCTCATCAGCATGTTTTCTTTTGCCTGAATGTTGTCCAAGTCCTTTGTCCATTAGATATTTCAAAAGGTGTCATTGTGTGGCAAAGGTTAATGCAATAATGATTCTAAACAATGGTTAATCCATGGCGCCTGCGTCATCATCACTGGAATCATCAGTGCTGCTGTCTGTCAACTCAATGACAAACGAGTCTATTGTGTTGTCTGTGACAAAGTCACTTTTCCTGTGGTCCTCCACAACCCGATCAACGTGAAGACATACTTTTTCCCACTGCTCTGCTCCGATTTCAGCAAATGCCTCTGTTGTTATTTGCATAACATCGTCCAGCCTGAAAGTCATATTTCTTTGTCTAACAATCCCTTTCAACTGGCTCCATATCATCTCGATAGCATTAAACTCGGGATGATATGGAGGCAGTCGTAGCACTTCATGTCCGTGTTCTCTGATGACCTTGTCGATGGTATATGTTGGCGGGGGTTTATGCAACCTCACAAGCTCCAACAGTTGTGGTCGCAGCATCTCCGGTCTGTATGTTATCCCATGCTTCTCTAACCAAGCCTGAAAAAATAATTACAGAATATTACACCCGATAGCACATGACGTCAGTTCGACGTTGGCCTGACGTCAAACTGACGTTTCAACGTCGATTTGACGCCAGACCAATGACGGCCATCTCATGTGCTGTCAGGGTTAATAAAATTATTTCTGACATTTATTGAAAATTAATTTTATATTATCACGTCACAGCATTATAGTGAACCACAAATAATTCTGATCGCCGTGGCGTACAATTAACCTTCTGTCTTCCATTACTGTTAAATCCGAGGCTGCTGTTTAACTCTTTCGTGGTAATTTGTGCTTAGAAAGACAATTTTACCTGAATTGATCATTTGTGAATGACAATGTCAGATGGCCTGGTTATAATCACCTGAATATCAGCTTTCCGGGTGTTGGACGAAGGTGCCTTCTCACTCTGCACGGAATGGTAGCTTGCGTTGTCGAGGATGATCGCAGATGGTCCGTTGAGGTTAGGGAGAAGCTTTCTGTCAACCATTTACTAAAATTTACAGCATTCATCTCTCTATGATAATCACCAGTTGACTGCGTTGCTTTATATATCAATAACGCACCCGGTATAAATCCTTTCCTGCAACCAGCATGCACGATTATAAGTCTCTGGCCTCTGTTAAAGGGGGCAATGATGCCTGGCGCGTCATCCATCTGCCAGCATTTTTTAGCCGTATATGACGTATCCACCCACGTTTCATCTACGTAAACAAACTCGTATCCAATTTGCTCTAGTTCACGTCTTTTTTCATAAAATGCAAGTCTTTGGCGTACAACTGCTGGCTTTTCGACGAGGACTTTCCTATTGTCAGTAGTCTTTCTAAAACGAAACCCCATTTCTCTAATAATCTTTCGTAGGCTCGAAACACTCCCTGGGAACTCTATATCAGCTGAGAGAACTCTGTGTAACTTTTGCAGTGTTGGAAGCTGACGTCTAACAGTATAAAATTCCTGTATCTTGTTCCTGATGGCCGTCACGTCAAAGTCGTCCACGGGTTTGTACGGTCCGCGCTTCCTCCTCTCAGGCGACTTGAAAGTGCCACTGGTTTCCAGTTCCTTCCTTATCTTGTAGACTGTTGTCTTGCTAACCCCAGTGGCTTCTACTGTCTGGTTCATGTAGACTGATGATGGTTTGTCGCTCAGGCTCTTCTGCTGCTTCAAAAAATAGCTACAAACGTTCGATACTATTTCTTTAGCCCTTGACCCAAGAGCATGTGGCTTTTTTTCAGACATTGTTCGTCGACCAAAGCAAGCTATCTACACACATAGTCAATAACTTGTCCAATCATGCTTATATCATTGTTCAAAAGTTGTAAAAAATCGTGATCCTCGTGGTTCCAATATAGGAAAGGTTTTAAAAAAAAACTTGATATACATAAAAAAAAGTTTTACCTGAGACTCGAACCTGCGACCTTTCTGTTCCAAAGCCTGTGCGCAACCTCCTGAGCTATATCGCTAGGTGGATTATTGTTAACCATTTTACATAATTGAAAGGTGAGGTACTGCGATAATGACGCGTTCAACCCGATTCACCTGTTTTGAAATGCGACCGTCAATTCGGTTATTTAAATGAGGCAGGTCATTCCGGGGTCAATTTAAAAATATGATATTTGGAATGGAAATGTAACACAGTTTAGGAATTACTGGCACTTTTCAAATTTCGTCTCTGGCTCTGCATTTCATTATCAGTTCGTAAACCTTAATTATAAAGTCATTTTTATTAACTTCGATTTCTTCTAGATATACAATAGCAATAACGCCATGGGGAATCACGTGACATGGTAGTTGCAGAAATGTTTATAACGATACATGCGGTCAGGCGTCAAGGGGGTAGAATCTGCATCAATTTGATGCCCGGGGGAAGTATTCATATAGAGGCAGATAATCGCTAATCCAGGTCATGTCTCTGCAGTGCATGACCGATTTTACGTTGGCTGAGAAGCTGACAATGTGGTACAATGACAGGTATCCGCTCGATGTGGTGGACAATATTAAAAATCAATAGATAAAATTGTTATAGACAACCAAGTAAAATTTCACTCGGTCCGTAAAAAACAGTTTCAAAACAGTTTTGAAAAGATCTATCCAATTCATTAAATCACGACACACTACCTGTTTAAAACAGAATTAGAATTGGCAACACATTACAAATGTAACAGGATTACTGACAATATTCTTTTTATTTTTGCACGCCATACCCCTCCGTGGTAAATACATGTATAGCTATATATCGTCGCTTTTCAACAAAACCATCGTAACTGCAGCTTGTTTTAAGCTGCAGTTACGAGGTTTTGTTGAAAAGCAGTGATAATTCCTTATTCATCTAATTGCCAGAACAGTGTCAATGTCCGCAATGATTTGTTTTTTTATATATCATTATGATGTCTCCTGTTGACGATTTTAGCCTCAAACCAATCACATTCGCATAGTATCCTTACAGCCAGACATAAATAAAGAGAATCGGATATCATTTAATAACTTAAAGGTTAATGATGATAATTAGATCTATTTTCACACAAGCAAACTTTTAACCTAAACTGGCCGTCAGAAATATTTTCTTAAGGGGGAATGCACCAGTTTTTCGGAACACTCGGTCTTTACTGTAGTAAATTAAATGTTTCGTACCAATATGTTTCGCTACCATATTTTCAATAATAAAACACATCATTACAATTTACCATTTTCGAAGGTAAAAGTGTATTTATTATGCGAAACTGATTTCCTCAAGTTGGAAATCGATTATTTGTAGCAAGACAGTCGTAAGTGTGCATGCAGTTA
Source organism: Fragum sueziense (assembly GCA_963680895.1). NCBI lineage: Eukaryota > Metazoa > Mollusca > Bivalvia > Cardiida > Cardiidae > Fragum > Fragum sueziense. The sequence continues at coordinate 12,460,041 of OY804598.1, read as the reverse complement.
CCACTGTTTTGCGTCATTTTGTTCATGTGTAGCCAATAAAAATTGCTGTAATTTACTAATAAGTGCGCTGACCTAAACTGACACGATTTAAAAACGCAAAAAAGTACTTTTACAAATGGTATCTCCTGCATCTTACAAAACCGATGTATAGACATGTAAAATAGTAAATGTTACAATTGTTAACATAACAGGACAGAAAATGACCTTTAAACCCACGAATAATGCCTGAATGGACGTCATATTATGCCAAAATGCACGTTGAGTCAATAGCCTGGCATTGAACATCGACAACAGCGAACCCAGTGTTTTCACATGCGATTTATCACCATGTCGCGATGTATAGGCCGCCCGCGATTACCAACCATAGAATTTGCTGCAGACTGAGCTGTCACAAATCTGTTGCGTTAGTGACGTTGACGTATACAATTATGTTGACGTACAGTTGTTACACGTAGCTGACCGGGACCTGGGTGGTCTGTAAATCTGCCTTTGTCGTTTACACGTCTCATAAACCTTGGAACCGTCGATTCGGCTACATTAAAGCGTCTAGCTACCTTCATTTGCGAAACACGGCAAACCAAAAGCCAAAAAACTCGGTTCCTTTTTCGCAAAGTAAGCCTCAGCATTTTATACACAATTTTCTTTCGTTGTTCTCGTATGTTTTCAATAAGTAAATCATAGTGGCAATTTGTACACAAAAAATCTTAGTGATTTCACACGTGGTCTGAATGCACGAGACACACGAGCATTTAGTGATGGGCGATTCAGATGTCCGGATAGTTTACAGAAAACACGACAAAATCGCTTGGGCGTGAAGAGTATACATTGTCTCATACATGTCCCCAAATATGGTGCCGATCGAGGCAATAGGAAAGGAATGGTTAATGAAAACGTGTTTTGCGTTTTTAAATCGTGTCAGTTTATATATTTTCTTTTTGAATTATTACCAGGACATGTTGCTTAATACAATGGGGGAGTTTTATCAAATTCTATTATGTAGAACTTGAAATATTTCCAAAAATATGCAAATTTTGACATAAAACACTCCAGCTTCGTTGATCTAACCGAACACGTGAGCATGCTGTTTTATACATTTACGCGTTTAAAGTAGCGCATATTGTTGGTTTTCTGTTTTTATTAAATGTAAGACGTTACTTTAAATCCATTTTCGGGACTAAACGATGAATATACAGCATTTTATTTGCATTTTAGTGACCTTGGACAGGTGCAAGAAATTGTGCATTTTTTCGATGTATGGGTATGTGATATGAATGTCCATAAAATTCAAACAAGATCGCTGACCATCCATTTTTATTTTATTTTTCAATTGGTAATAACATGTAATTTCAAAATACAAAATATAAATAAATTCTATTATTGGGAAAAAATTAAGGAAACTGGAGCATTCCCCCTTAAATGATTATTCACTTACATAAACGAACTACAAAACGACGAACAACGAAAGTAAGCTTGATATGTGTTATTTGTGTGGAGTAAAAGTATTTGTTAGAAGCTCAAATCATGTTTTATCTGGTAAAACCCCGACTGTCATAACACGTTGAATTTGCTGCAATAAATCTAAAATTAAGGAATAACAGATATGAATTATCTATAGCTGATCTTATTTTGCTCTGCTGAAATCCAAAACGAAGTATTCCGACGTCGCGAGAAACTCTTGCGGCATGGACTGCCTTAACTCTTTCCCAAACAGCAAAATTCTAGGGTGATCCACTTCAAAACGTGTAAAAATGACAAAATGGATATTATTGAAGATAGGATTTATGTAAAATGTGGCAAAGAAAATATTGAGACAAAAGGAGAAACTGCTGGTTTTCAGCAGTTTCTTCTTTTGTCTCAATGTTTTCCCAAGCATTTTTTATTAGGAACGTCAAAACCAGGTCTTGTTTGGGAAAGGTATAAACGTGGTTGCGACGGTCGATGAAATTGACAGTTGGATAACGCAGCATTTAAAGAATTTCCTGAATAATACATGCACATCTGTCTCGCGTTAAGGTAGAATACCAGTAATGTTGCTATTTTGAGATTCATAAAACATCGGATTTTTTCGAGCGGTGCCGTTACGTATCCGAACTTATTCGGGTGCGGTCGTAAAAATTCGGCGGTGGAAATTTCTACCACCGAATGTTTTCGACCTCGCCTGGATAGTTCCAACATCGCGCTAATGTCATTATGGATAAACTACCCTAAAGACCGTTTTTCGTCCATTATTTCATGCTTATAAATAGAATCACACATTGCATTTGATAATATATAATACGTCCTTTGACAACTTATTACGTCTTCAATGTTAAATATGATCTATTCAGTAAAAGACAACACACAAATGAGCTATAAAATGTCTGATTTAGACAGTCTCTGCGTCTTACTTTTCTTTTGTTCGACTTTAATTCGACTGTAAATGACATTTCCAGATTATTTATTCCAAAATTTGCATGCAGTATACTGGGTCTTTCAAGTGCTCTTTTTGATTTTGTTATTTTAGATTATGTAAATAAACCTTTGTATTATTTTAGAACAGCATTCATCGGAATCAATATTAACACGAGCACAGTCAGATCGAGATCCTTGTTGTTCTTTAAATACAATGGCCTGTATGGAAATGAGAGAACATCACAGATCGTAAACTGGCAAAGCTTGATTTGAATACACGGTAATATAACATGAATTATTTCAATTATCAAAATTTTCATAAAATGATGATTCTTTTTTTAATGTAGGACGTATCAAGCTTTGAATCGAAAAAATTATATTCTCGTCGACAGTATTACGACCAAATCTTAACATGGCTGTGATCATGAATTAATAGAGGGCATTGAAGGAGAGAAGGGAAATGCTTTAAACGAGTGTTTTCTTTCTTTTCCTTTAATGTCTTCTCCCATAATCATACAGTCTAGAATCACAGAATATGCGATGGAAATTCTTGTTTTCGGATCAGTCTAAAATTTTGTTGTCTAGGCACAGGTTTGAGTCTTCACATTGTGTGCCATTGCATTTCGTTTCGGTAATGGTATGCGAAAGTGTAATTACCTATTTGCTGTCGATATGAGTGTTAGTTTTCCCAAACAGCAACCATTTCACAAACCTTTTAAATATGCGTTTAAAATGCTTTCAACAAGAAACAGTGATTTACAGCATTTTCCATAGTTTTCTGGTTCCAAATATTGAGTATTGATACGAATATGCATCCATTTTGTCATTTATATTTCTATTCAATTTTGGCATGTCTACCATTTTGTCGTTTGGGAAAGGATTTATAATGAATTTATATCCTTATGTTGAACATCTTTTGTTTCTTAGTATAGTAATGTTCTATTTGTATAGTCTCAGTTTGTTATTATGTGTTGTAATTCACCATGTTGTATATATCTTATACTGATCTTCTGCAAAGAAGAAATAAATAAAGTATATATGTACAGTCGACACTCGTTGTGTCGAAGTCAGAAGGGCCGTCAAAATACCTCGACATATCCGGAGGTCGACTAATCCGATTTTGATCATTGTCAATGAAAACGATATTTAACAATTTTGATGGGCATCCTATGTGTCCATGATTGAAATATAGTAGGAAAAGGAAAGAAATTGCTCGAGACGACCAATTTCTATCCTTTTCCTACTAGATTTCAAAGGCTGCATTTGTTTCGAAATTCATTTTGATGTCCATATGCTGAGGATGGGACATGACTTTTACTTCGACTTAAGCGAATTTCGACTTATCCAATGTCGAGATAACGAATGTCGACTGTATATCATAATATAGGTCATTTTCGAAATGTGTGCACGTACTTGTAACAACAAACCTGATTGGCCCAATCGAATCTCTCGTGCAATTAGATGTATTGTTACACAGTTCACATAAAACGTGATCGTAAGATCGTTGATAATACGGACCCCTGGTCTATGAACTCATCTATTAAGATGGATCTTTCGTTAATTTTAGTATCGCTGAATAAAATCCAAATTCATCAGTGGTGTTATCGTCAGTGGAGTAAAGATGTAACACAATTGGTATTTTGGGACATTTGATATATGGGGAGAATAGAATTTGTATGTGATATAAAAAGTAGCTATCTTAGAAATACAGTCAACAAAGAAACATTTTGAAAATATACAAAATTGCAGCATGAATTTAACAAAAATCGCTACTTTGGTAACACCAATGACTATTTTGCCTAGTACCATTGACGTTATTGCTCAAAACAGTAGCATAACAAAGCATTATTAGAAGGTACTTCCTTTCTGATGAAAATTTATCTCAATACTTTTCAGAAGAAATTGATATTAATATGATGTTACAGGATTTTATTGTACAAAACCATTACAAAACAAGTTTTTAGTTAAGAATAGTAACACCACTGACATGTGAAGTTCTATTGCGCCTTTTTCTAAGTAATACCACTCACATGTGAAGTGTGAAGAAAATTTTGAATTTCATCTACTAAATATTCAAAATGTAAGCTTATAAGCGGTAAATGAAGTAGATCTATAATAAAAAAAAATAAAATTATCTTGTTCATGTTTTAGCTTCACCATCATTGAAAAGCGCATACTTTTTGAAAACGACCCATATCGTGATTTTTATATAAAGATCTCGCGGATTTTTTTAATTTTGTCTGGGTTTATTTACGTCTTTTTGACTCAGGCAGTCATTTTGGCAATGCTCTTATTTGTATGCAAGTATGATAGATCTAATAAGTTGTGTTGTTTCACTGCATTTCAGGAAATCGAAGTCTATTTTTAAGATACTTGCTTATTTTGAATTTCATTTAGTCATTTTCTTAACGTCCGAATGAATGAGTCGGCGAAGCATCTCCAGCTAGTAGCTAGAAATCTTCCGCTATGTCATTTATTGATACCTATACTTGCCTTTTCAGACAAAAACTACTTCTATAGCTATATTTTCAATTTTCTGAAGCACGCACACAATGTCTGGTGACACACTGACCGATATCTTGTGATCTTATTCAAATAAATTCCAAACAAGACCTAGTACTGACGCCAGTAATGGAAAAGCCTGTGAAAATCATCGATGCAAGACAGAGTAGGCTGATGATCAACATTTTCTGTTTTTGCCTCAGTACTTGCTTAGTTATACTCTACACTTATGCATAAAACATATTTTGTCGTCAGTAAAAGCTATCAAATTTGATCACTTAAACATTTGAGTGTCTTGGAAAGGGTAAAATATGTCTTCTTCAATAGAACAATTGAAGAATCAGTAGCAATGTCCATCCTGTTAGACACATTAACAATTTCAGAAACGGCATAAAAAGAGTTGTCTAAATTCAAACATGTTGCAGACGACATTTTCATTTGAATGGAATTTTAAATTCCTTGGTCTTTTGGGGTAGAAAACACTGTGGAAAATGAAGAAATTGCTTGTAACAAGCAATTTCTTCATTTCCCACATTGTTTTCAAAAACCTTTACCTTTTAGGGAGTTAAATAGAGTCACGGTGTAATAATAGATTAGTTAAGATCATTACAGACCACTTCCGACAGTATCTTCCTCCATAGGAGAGACATTATGGTGTCATACCCTGGTATTCTCTGTACTATATTTAAATGACTCGTCACGTTAAAGTAGAAGAACTGAGATGTTTTGTGAAACTAAAATGAGGAAAAAAACGGATCAAACTCAGCAGCAATATGTACCGCGTAAATAATTATGTGTCGCTAATGCATGAACATCTATGTCGTTCGTGAATCGTAGGCTAATTTTAAAGTGACATTTCACAATAATTTTTACATACATTTTACCTTTATTTTATCTGAAAGAGCATATTTTCTTATGAAAATTTTGAAAATTTCAAGTCAAAATATTGAACCGTTTACGAGAAATATATGTTTTTGTGCTAACATCTAACAAGTTGTTGTGGACAACAGTTCAGATTTATATAGAATTTGTCATTTCGGTCTCAACTTTAAAGGCATATTTTCGCTTATAAATAACAACTTCAAAAAACTGATAGCATTTCTACGTATTAGAATAAACAATCTTTGCATCAAGACATACTTTTAAAAGATGAAATAAATGTGAAATGTCACTTTAAGTAGAACTACTTTCAAGATGTCAGCGCCCTTAAAATATATAAACATTATTAAACTACTAGCGGTGATGATATCAGACACCAAGTAATTTTTCACACAATAACTTGATTGCTAACATAAAACATACTATTTCTAATGAAATATCCAAAAAGTCAAGTTTACTGTAAAAAAAAACCCCGATGTATATCGGCGAATGTGGCTGAGGCGAGGGGAATTAGTGAAGACCACGCTTTGGAATAATCACGCGGTACATTTGCTGCACATGCTTGCGACAAGTTCATTAAATGAGTAACATGATGATCATTTGATAATACTTTATTTTTGTAGTAAATGTAGTTTTATTGCACTCTTCTGATTGCTAACTTTTGGTGACGGATTTATGAGCACTGCGTAGTAGTTAAGCCAAAATAGGAAAAAGTGATGCGCACAATTAGTCAGTCGTTTCTGCTGTGTAAGGCTTGACTGTATAAAATTAGACTGGCGAGAAGTAAATGAACTCATCAGATGCTAACCAGATGTCGCATTTGAAACCTAAAGTAAGACAGCAAAAAGAAAAACTCATTCTAGAGCCGAAAACTCATCTCAGAGTGAAATGTTTAGGCCAAAGTTAGTGCGCGCTGACGGGATAGAAAAGATACTTCTCACATTTATTGTAACGTATAACGTTGTTTATAACGATGTTACGCTTATATTTATTCCTGCATCTGAAAGAATAGGTCGTCTGTATGGTATGCTCTTTCGAATCTTTCCAAAACGAGACTTCATTTGACGCCTTATCAGAAAAGTTTTTTTGATAACATTGAGTCAAAAGGAGAAAATGGTGATTACCCTCAATATTTTCGGAGCTATATTGTACAGAAACCCATTCTTTATCTACAACTCTCAATATCTTTCAAATTTGACCAATATAAAGTATTGATATTTGGTAAAGGATTAAATAGATCCTGTCTTTTTCCCTCACAAGACCTTGTTTTGACGTACTTGGTGGTATAGGATTTAGAAAACCTTGGTGATAACCAGCATTTTCTCCTTTGCCTTTATGTTTTCTGGGTTATATCGTTAAAGCTTTTTTTTAACTTACGAAACATCCAATTTGTCTTTTGCATCAGCTGATAAATTGGATAACTCTAAATTGCTACCATTTCGGAAAGGTTTACATTTTGTGTCTTAAAGACCACTGTTGGGATAATCAATGTCAATAGCTATCGGACACACTGTAGCATTAACCATTTCCCAACTAATCGCTTGTTTCTTTAAGTTAGTTGTTACAGAAGAAATCGTTGGAATGGGGAATATCCATGTTTTTCCCTGTTCCCTGTATGTTTCCCACGTAACGCATACAGTGCATACTCTTCTTTGTCGTCTGCGAAGGGTATGATCTTGTACTTGATAATAATTGTATCCTTTTGGAAAGGGATAATTCCTGTAACGCAACCGTGCTTCTGACTGAACTACTTCCGTAAGTAGGTCACTTATTAAGGTTTATAAGGATTCTTTATTAGGATGCATTAGCCGCTTAATGAAGGGTTGCGATCTTTCCTGATAGGTAATAAAAGGAGCGTCTCCGGAACCAATTGATACTCGGCCAAGTTAAGTACCGTGGAACTGCGCTGACCTTGACATTAAAACGTATGAATGGTAATTTGCCCTTTTCCCATATACGACGTGCGTTTGACTCTCCTTTTTTAAAAAAAATCAGGGAACGTGTTGAGGAAAAAAAGAACAGATCGTTGATAACCAGCAATTTATTCTTTTATCTAAATGTTTTGGCCGTATACAACACATTTTCTACTTTTTATATCAATAAATATGTCGTCTACAACTACACAATTTAGACTGGATTGGTATAAAAATTCTCAACTGCGAAATAGGTAATCTTTAATAACTGAAAGATATGTTTGGGAAACACATATCTCCAAAAAATGACCAATGTTAAGTTTAAGGACAGATACACGGACAGACAAACTGACAGACAGACAGACAGACAGACGTTGAAACGGACAAACGGACGGACACGAGTAAAATTATATTGAGACAAAAATGATAAAATGCTATAAATCACCGGTTTTACTCCAAAGATCTTCCAAGCCTTTTGTATAAGGGCATCAAAATAATTTCTTACTTGAGAAAGTGGTATAAGAGAAGGTGTCTTTTAATGCCAGTGTACTTATCTTCTTTTTTGTCATTCTCTTTATTGTTCTTGCTAGGCATAAGTTCGGAAATTTAAAGGGGTAGGTTCACTAACCATCAAAAATGGCCCAAACTCAAATTTTGCTGAAATTCTATTATTTGAACACTTTCATCACTATATTTAAAGACACGCAGTTATAAAAGGCATTCTACACTCATGGTTGCCATGGAAACCAAATCGACAATTTCTCCAAAAAATATCAAATTCTAGACATATCTATCAACAAATCATTTCAAAGCTTATTGTTTGTGTAAAATTATGCTCTATGAAAATAATAGAGACAAAGAACAAAATTTAAGGTTGCATGCTGTCAAGGTTATAATGATCGATGTCATGAAATGTATGATATTTCCATGGTGACCGTTTTTTTCAGAAAATGGCAAAATGTTTATGTAGCACACGCATTCTCAATAAAAGGGAGCCAATTGGTATTTTGGTTGTCGCCGTATATTTTCTGGAATATGGTCAGGCAGTATACTGAATTATATGTCGTAGTTGATAGAGGGTCAATGGGTGGCTTTAATGAGAAACACTTTCTATCCCAGCCATACACCATATGTGATATATGCAAGCTAGAATACCCAAATTTGTAAGGTTCGTAACTGTCGCTGATTTAAATTACACATTTCAAAATGATTTTGTTTTAAAACTTAGGTAATAAACCATAAACTGTGCCCACCATTTTCATTGAGTATATATTGTGAGTCCGAAAACCGTATATATTTTGTTTTGTCTTCCAATTATAATAAAATATAGAGTTTTGAAAATTGTCGCCAAATATATAAATTTTGATATATTCTTTAGATTGGAGGGCACAATTCATAGCATAAAGGGGTAAAACGTGAATGAAAGTAACATTTCGATAACAGATACACCTTTTTTACTGAAAATCAGCTCGATTTTGTTGTCATTTAAATGATACGGATATTATCGTTGGTTTACTAATTAATTTTATAGCGTAGATTTAAGGCAGTAAGGTTAGTTACCCACGTTTTCTGCATACACGAACGTCTATCACTTTAACTGTTGTATCATCGTAAATACTTTATTACTGTTAGAAAGTAAACATAAGATCAATTCAAAAGTCTCTTGTAATAATCTCAAAATATGACATCAAAGTACAAATGTAAGGTTCGTTTTGTAAGGTTCGTTACTGAAAAATCATTTGAATCAGTAGTTTCCTATAAAAATGTGAATGGTCATGATAATATTGAAAAACAGGGTCCTGTTAGAAAGGACTAAATTGTATCCATCATTTTTTGGCTTCTCAAAACCATTATTTGTCAAATAAACATGATTTTGTGCCCAGAATTTGAGTCCACGTATTTAAGACAAAGCAAGTTTCTGTTTATCTTAAATCTCAGGAAAATGATGGTGCATCATTAATTGAATATGTTTTGGTTGAAAAAAGATATTTATTTGTACCAAAGACAGTTTAAGAGGTGAAAAGACGTCGAAAAATCATATGTAAGGTTCGTTATTATAGTAACTAACCTTACTTGATTTTCATACTTTATATACAGATTCATATCAACCTCAAGTGTTTTTTGCGAAATTATATTTCAATAGACTTATATCTTTCTTTTGAATTTTCTCATGTAAGACGCATGAAAATATTTCGTTTTTGTTAATATTCACCCCCAAAAGGGTGCAACATATCATTTTAAAAGATATTCAATTGAAATAAATGGAAATCAAGATTTTAGCATCATGCAGCTCTAAAGGCAAAATGTATTCGACTTTTTGACTAGAAACCGTAACATTTGCAGGGGTAAAAGTTTTCAGGCATATGCCTGAAGTTCAGGTTTTTGAGTATTCCAAAATGCCCCATTTTCTCGATTTTTACTATATAAATACAGACTTTTCCAGGTTTTCAGGTTTTTCAAAATTTTCAACTTTTACCCCTGCATTTGAACACATTTTGTGTATATCTAAAATGAGCTTGTATCTATTTCGGGTGAAGGTTTGACAAAGGATGTAACGAACCTTACCAAGACAATAAACACAATTTGTACCTTGGTTCTTAATATACTGTATCTGTTGATTCGACACAAATCAACCAAACAAAAAGATGTTTTTGGATTATTTTTTATCAGTTAAGACTAAAAACATGTTTATTCAGTATACAAAGTATAGCCTTAAAAAGTAACGGATTTTTTAAAAACGGTTGTATAAAAATGTTTCAAATTAACCATTTCTTTTACAAAGTAGATATACTGTTTTCGTGGAAGTGCTTTTTGGCAATTCAGATATCTTGCTACATCTCATATCGGCGTGGTAAGGATATATTCAGTTCTTGCTATTTTTAATAACGTGTATTAAATAAATGAAAAAAGAAACAATTCAAATTGAATTAATGTTTAAGGTAGCGAACCTTACACAACGGGAATATGGCGTAAAATGGCTCGAATTCGGTACTTAAAATGTTTATGGAATCAATTCTGTGACTTAATTTCAATTACACACCTTCCACAATTAAATATGACTAGAAAATGTTTAGAATGAAGCTATGATTGCGCATAACCTAATTGGTGATACCGACATGTTATCTTTTCCGATACCATGATACAGTAAAGCCTGGTCATAAATACGTGAATTTGGAAACCTTATAATTTTCTCTATTATGCATTAAAGATTATAAACTCTATGAAACTTTATTTTCTTCAATTTCACGTTGCAATATCTAGGCAATTTTACTAGAATTCAACATTCTAGTAATAATAGTAAGGTTCGTTACTTTTGATATTTAAGAATGAAAATAACTATTTTCATCATAGAAAAGCCCCTTCGATAAAGCCCACTTTTATTCTTATAATAACTGCAATAGAATTTCAACAAGAATCAACACTATTTATTGCACCTTACATCATATACTGCAATTAAAAATGTTGCAGAAATTACACACTAACAGTTCGATCTATGTCTCTAAATAGGTAGTTTTTGGAATTGGATTGAAGAAGATTGAGTATTTAAACTGTTTGGGAATTAAGAATGTTCATAAATATTAATATATCATCTATTGATAGTAATCAATCATGTCCATGTACGTCGTCATATTGAAAAGTAACAAGAATTTAAAATTGACACTTCATTAGCAACGAACCTTTCACTAGTAAAAATGGTACTTTTATTGGGCTGATTGAAGATGCTGTATCTCGAGTATCGTCTAATTCATGTTGAAAATATTTTGCAGTTGCATCCTATAGATGATTGTCATGCTTTTTAACAAATCAAAGTCAAGTTTCTTCGATATCACTTTTTCGCTTTTTTCTAAATCCAAATGGCTCCTATTTATTGAGAATGCATGAGCAGTCCACCTAAGAATCAAGCAAAAGGTGATTTATCCATAGTAATTTAACAGATTTTCATCTAATGTGTCTTACTTAATGTAACTTGAGTCATAAAACATAAAACAATTACTCGCCGAAAGTCTTACCTATGACATTGTTGTTAGCCCTGGCCCTTAGCAACAAGGAAATTGCATTCTAATTTTGATCAAGAGGAATCATACTCTGATCTCAATCTTCAAGCATATCTTTATCTATTACTTTAGAAACTGTATATTTTCAAGTAGTATGGTATCTTGAGAATTCATAAATCATAGAATAAAACAGTTGAAGTTTTTGCACTTTGGTTACCATAACAACCAATTTCAATCAAAATTGTAAATTCTAAAAATGCTGAAAATACAGTATTTTACAGGATAATTTTCTAATTAGCATAGGGACATATAGCATAGTTGTCACTTACAATACTTTCTACCATTACTAGGCTTGAATATATAAAAAAAATCCACTGTAGCATATTACAGGTTTTTCAGAAATTTCAGTTATATATGGGAATGGTTTACGCAAAATCCTCAATTTCATTGCTCTTACAGAACAAACATTACTACATGTTTAGCCCTAAAATGACTAGATAATGTTTACAGATAAAGACTCTGATGTCTTCAATCCTTGCCAGTGATATAAATATCTTGTCTTTCAACAAATCTATGTTTAATTTTCCATTGTTACGGTTGCTAGGCAACAATATGGCGATGTTAGTATCCCATTTCTCATAAACAATGGACACATTTGATGTTTTTCCAGCAATTTGTACACATTTTCTAACATTTTCATTGAAATTAAATAATAAATACTATATTTTCTTTAACAAGGACAAAAACTTGGTTATGAGTTTCAATTTTGATAAGGAGGATATGAGCAATCTTTTTAAGGTCTTTGTAGAGTCATTCACCAAGGTCAAGGTCTTTTTTCAAGGTCAAAATTCTTAATATTCCTTTAATTATGCCAATATTTGCCAACCGGGTGTAAAAAGATCTTATTTTAAATGTGTATAATTTTAAGCAATAATTTCTTCAAATATAAAAAAAAAGTTATAAATAGAAATTCTGCTATGTTGCCATAGCAGTCATGAATAGTTTCTTAGAATGAAATACAAAAATACAATTTTCAACTAAATTAGTTAGAAATGAACAGTATTTAATCGATGAAAGGGTAAATAAGAGGGACAGTCGGAAAATATCCGGACTTTTAATGTTGTTGTTTCTCAACTTGTAGCTACATGTATATGAACGCATTTTAAATATTGATGAATGAAACACAAGCGTAAGAAAACTTTCCGAACAATCATGTGATAAGATTTCGCTGATTTTTTTCACAGTTCTACACCATTACACTTGGGACAAAAATGTTGACAAAGGCTATTCAAATAACACTTATAGATCCAGAATAGTCAATCATATGTATCTCTGCTAGATCAGTGATATGATTCTGCATATGAATTAAATTGACATATAATTCAATCCTTTCTGAATATAATGCTTTCTTAACAAAATTCAGACAGAATCCTACATGTTTTTCCCAATATTTTGATTGATTGATTTGTGTGTGAGTGTGGTTGGGGGAATATATATTCCAGCATTTATAATCGATAACTCTAAATCTCAAAATTAGTGTATGAAACGTAAATAACGGTATTTTAGCATTTATACTCGATAACTCTCAATTACAAAATTAGTGTTACACTTGGGACATTGAATTTGGATTGATTTAATATGATAATAGCGTCTCTTTTCAGATCTAACCACTGCAGATCTTTCATGCGGCAGATGCTTGTAAAAGAAATCAGAACACATTTCAATATTATATGACAAAAATACAGGCTTTCTAAATGTAACACAAATTGTTACACTTTGGACATTTTGGGAGTACATAGACATGACATCAGGAGGACTCGATTATATTAAAACAATTGCATAAAATCATACTAATATTGCACAGATGATATTTATCTTACAAAGCATACCCATTTTGAAAGATGTCTAATAGTAAAATCCTATGATTTTCCAAAGTTTTGTAATTTTATGGCTCTATATTTTTGAGGGTGTATCATTGTCTGGACATGGTTCAGGGACTATCTTTATTTTGTTCAACAAATTACTATAAGAAAACTATTGTATTGTTGCAACAGATTGTATAATTGTATGTTGTGGAGTCTTTAAAAGGGAGTATTTTCTAAGATTAGCACTAAAAAGTTGGAGTTCTATACAAAAGTCATGCTAAAAGCGTTACACTTGGGACAATTTTGGACACTAAAAATGCTATAAAATTAAATCGAAAGGTGATATTCCCCTTAAATTTTGTACATATTGTAACAATAACAGTACTTATTTCCTGGTGCAATACAATTATTTAGAAACCTTTGAATATGCGCTGTAGACCAAATTTAAGAAAAGATGCATTATTTTGAAATCTGCACCAATTTCTGTTCATAAAAGTTCAATTTTCAATGTGGGCGCACATGAGAACCAACATAATATTTTGACAGTGTATCAGGAATAAGTCAAACTTTGTCCAAAAAAAGTATTTTTGTGGTTCTCTAATGCGCTCACATTCAATTTTGAACAATAATGCGGAAAAATGGCTAAAATTGAGCAAAACGGCCAAATACTATGTTTTTGCCGTCATATTGCAGTACTACTAGACCGAGGAAAGAATCAGTAAATGCCAGTTTCTGACAGTTAAAGGTCCACTACTATCATATATAGCATCAAAACAATAAAATTATCTAGTTCATTTTTTCTCAAAATTTTAGGCCAATTTCATGGGTTAGTGAACCTACTCCTTTGGCTGGTAAATTCTCATGAATATTTTACAAAAACTAATCGCTATCATAAATGTACGTACTGGTAGACATAGAGCGGGATCTATTCCAGCATAAACACGTGCTAATATAGCTTATGATAAATGACCTGGCAGAGGATGAAAGTCATTTGAACCTACACGTTTAAGGGAAAATTGCAGTCAATAATTGCGACTTCATTTGTTTTTCATCTAAATTTCGGTTGTAGAGACTCATTGGCATACCTTATCGTGACGATTGCAATCTGACCGTAAAACCTACAAAAATGGGGTATTTTATAGAGATTGTCATCAGCGCCTTATAATTGTAATAATGCTCTCTAAGGATAAAATCTAATTTGAATAATGTGTTTGGTAAAAATGTTCAAAAACTACCATAAGATGGTTGAACAAGAAGTTTCTCTTTGTGATAATAAAAAGAATTGCAAAGGTAAAATAGAAGTACCCAATTAAAATATATCAAAATTTGTAAAAAAATAAAGTAGGCCTAAAAAGCGTTGGACTGACTAGAAATTCCCATTTATATACGAATGCCACCACTCTTGTACTAACTTCACCCAATTCACACTGCCCTGATAGAACGAGATTATAACGTGACATTTTTTCACATGGCCCTAACTGGAAATGTAATTAGGATGATTACATTTCCTTGCCGAAGTCCAATACGTACATGTACTCATGTATTAGCGATTAACGATGATTATTTTCAAACTCTTGTCGTACTAAAGTAAAAGCAAGTCCAGAGTGATGCCAGATTGCCATAATGTGCAGTTGACGCCAGCAATCATTCATTCATACATTTGAATATTCTCGGATCATTCCGTTTCTAAAGATCGCTCAAACGTATTACAGTGGCCGCCATGGGAGAATTTCTCCCATATCATTCCATAAGCATAACGACGGAAGCAGACCTAAAAACTATTTAAGGCTACGACAGAAAAATATTTGACGCAACAGCATTCAAAAGTCAATTATATCCTCATAAATGTGGTAAAGTTTTATCAGATGAACAATTGATGTCATTTTCAGATAATTCACAATTTCTTTAATGGTTTCCGGTGGATTATCGGGAAATATCGGTAGATTATCATTTTGATAAAGTCACTGCCTATTCAGTGAAATTATCAAAAACTTGTGCCCCGCTTTCGTTCATTTCACCCTATCTGACGTTGTGTAAGCTGGGCAAAATAAGTGACGTCATCAAAAGCGTTGCATAGCAGTCACGTGCAAAATGACGCGCTTTAAGAAAATCTGTCATATTTTTCTTTTGCATTTTGTCTATTTTTTGCATTAAAGAAATAGAATAATCGTTTGTTTTTCGAGTAAGATCGATTTATATTTCATTTCGTGAACAACGAAAGCTACATTTTCACTCGTGGCTTCGCCATTCGTGAAAATAAAGCTTTTGTTGCTCACTCAATGAAATATAAATCGATCTTACACTGAAACAAACGATTATCCTCTATATATTTCACTTTAATTATAACGTTTACAAACAGTCTCGAAGGTCGTGATAGTAATTCATAGATAGAGCTTCCAGCCTACAGGACTGTAAGTTCAGTTTAAACTCTGTAGAGCATATGTCTTTGAACACAGTGGTCACGAGTTAGAGCCCTACCTTTCTTTCTGTAAGCAGCCTGAACAGATTTTAGGGCTTTTTATCTTGTCGTGTGTGTGCAACAGCAGTAAAATTCGAACGTTTTTAAAAAGAGTTGTTTAGTTACAACTTCCTTCTCCGCAATTTTTAAAAGCTGTTATGTCATACATGTATATACGTATGCTCTATCTTGTTTTAAATGTTTCTTTTTTTTCATTAGCCGATGTATAGCATAGAAGTAAATGATTGATTGCTTTCTTTTGTGTTAATAATTAATAAATGTTGAAGTTGTTGTTTTGTTGTTTTTTTTTTTTATAAATTTGCCAATGAATATTGTATGTTCTTAGCAATACAATATTATGTTAATATAATCACTGTGTTGTAAGTTATCCGTTAGATTTGTGTAGTTTGTACGGAAGTTTTGAGTGGTCAATCAAAGATGGCGTCCGTGGAAAATTGTAAGAGGTGGGTGTCTTAGTTTTTCGTCGATAATTTCCTTAAATGGCCGTATCTTGTCTTGATACTGATATCATCGCACAGAAGAAAAGTAAATCTATTCACGGTGCTATATAGCCAAGTACCGGTGTTGTCCTATCGCATTTGGTCGTAGTGCAAAGACAGCCCAACACGGAAAACCTTTTTCGAAGCGAGAAAGTTGCCCTTTTAAGGATGATTACATGGTAAACAGCGAACTAGGGAACAAACTATTGCTCTAACTTGGATGTTTTTAACATGCTCTTTTCTATGGTTACCGTTATTGTACTCAAAAATGTCCAGAATGACCACAAACGCTGTGTTTACCAAATGGCCAAACAACGGTGTAGTCACAGTGAAAATATGCAGACACAACGGTGCAGTTTCTGTGTTATCTGTACGGTGTAGTTATTATTTTCATAAAAATGTGAACGGTGTAAACTTGGTATGTTGTATAGGGCGAACCAGAGCTAACGGCTAGCAGATCATATGCAGCTCTGATTTATCTCCCTCAAATACGTTGGTCTTAGAAAACCCAGTTCTCTCCCTTGATGAAAACGCCGTCATCCTCAAAGTAAATAAAACAAAAGTTAAGGAAATATGCCGTATTCTCTTTTCTTCATTCACCTAAGCCTAAAACAGTACAAAATATGTTAAATGTAGTTTTCGGAAGACTTTCTTTGTTTTTTGTTATTGAATTAACATCTGACGGATATAATAATCACAAGAATACCATCACAAAATATTAAACAAGACATGCAGTAAACATCATTTTAGAACAATGTTTACTGACTTAACCCTTTCCCAAACAAGACCTGGTTTTGACGTCCCTAATTGGTAAGACTTGGGAAAACATTGAGACAAAAGAAGAAACTACTGATAATCAGCAGTTTCTCATTTTGTCTCAATATTTTCTATGCCATATTTTACACAAATTATATCTTTAATAACATCCATTTCGTCATTTGTGGCACTTTTTGAAGTGGACCACCCTAAATTTTTGCCGTTTGGGAAAGGGTTAACCTAAGACGTGGGTGCAATGGCCAGTTTCTTGTTCATCTGCTCATTTGATTTGTAGATTCGGACTTTCGGCTCCGGCTTTGATCTTTTCTTTGTAACTGTTTTAATTTGTTATAACAATTAATTCTAGTAATTAATGAAATGATTTCAACTCATGGAGAATGATAATTATTGATCGACATGTATCTTGTTTTCAACTTGACCGCTCATTGAAAAGTCCGATTTTACCCAAAATAAAGGATTCCGTCAACAAAGCATAATTTATAAATAACAAAACATGACTTATAAATTTGTTTCATAAACATTTGAGCATTGTTTCGTCTTGTTCGACTTAAAGTAATCAAGTCTTAAAAATAGAATTACGGAACTGCAAAATTTATTTTGACATTTTCAGACATAATTAACTCTTCTTCAGGACTGACAATTTTCTGACCAAGGTTTTTTGGGCCCACTCATAAAATGTAACCATTTGCAATGAATAAGACAATATCCTAGTCGCCAAAACCGTTTGACTATTGGAGTTAAACGCATTGAAGTACTTCCAAGAGAGTAGAACTTGCACACATCCATAAATGAATGAAATGCAATGTTTTCCATTTGGAACCGACCTGCCTTGACCATCTTATGAAAAGATAACCAATTACCTAGTTGATCAATGCTTCTCAATGACTTAATCACATCTAGGAACAAACTGTTTATTTCAGCCATTATTTCCATGTCTCATGAGTCCTTATCCGTGTCATCTGTTTCAGCATGTCCAATGAAAATTTCAGGAATTAAGGTCGGAGCTTATTGAACGACTTTTTGGGGTGTTGAACTTAGATATTTTTATGTGCAGGACCATCGATAGAAAATGGGTAATTCCAAAATCCTGTTTTTTCTACGTTGATGATGTCTATCTTGTGTATTCTATGCTCGCAAATGGGGATGATGTCCTAGTCTGACTGCTTGATAATTTCCGGAATTATACTAAAGTTCAGAGTTTTTAAACCTTTTTGGTCTGCCTGATCATTGATCTCCCTCCTGCGCACGTTTAATATCTGGCTGGAATGGTCCTGTTCCGAATGCTTCACGACCTTTTCGAAACTTCATTCGAAATGACAGTAGTAACAAGTGAACAGCATGGGACTGAAAAATAAAATACAAAATAAAACAGGCACCGACAGATTTTTGGTATTTTCTACTTTTTGACCCTTACGGAATTGTCTTGACAAATAGCTAAGAAACTAGATTCTTTCTCTATTCTGGTTAAAGAATATTTTGTAGACATATTGTCACCTTCTTTGCTGCAAAGCATTTACAAGTCAGTCACAAATTAACATAATTGTTGAAGAATTTCGGTAGTAATTGTAAAACGTGATTCTCAGGCATGAAAATGTTATCATTAAACATTACAATATTATCATTCCAGAAATAATAAGTTCTGCATTGCTTGAAGTCTACACCGTTAACAATTACATTATGTCTACACCGTTCACAATTTGTTATGAAAATATAACCACACCGTACATAAAACACAGAAACTGCACCGTTGTGTCTACATATTTTCACTGTGACTACACCGTTGTTTGGCCATTTAGTAAACACGGTGTTTGTGGCCATTCTGGACATTTTTGTGTACAATAACGGTAACCATAGAAAAGAGCATGTTAGAAACATCCAAGTTAGAGCAATAGTTTGTGCCTTAGTTCGCTGATTACTGTGTAATCATCCTTAAAAGGGCAACTCTCTCGCTTCGAAAAAAGTTTTACCGTGTTGGGCTGTCTTTGCACAACGACTGAGCACGATAGGACAACACTGGTACTTTGATATATATAACCGCTGATAGGCATACATTACCCCTGTATCATGATATCAGTATCAATGCAAGATAAGACCGTTTAAGAAATTTATCGACGAAAAACTATGACACCTACCTCTCATGTTGTATCGTAGTCGCCATCTTTGAATGACTGCACAAACCTAACGGACAGCTTACAACACAGTGATAATGCAAGGTTCGTAGTTCTGCTCGATGTTCTCTGGTGCATTCTTGGTGAGGATCAGTAAGTCTGGGACTTTTTAGGGAAACGAAGGTATGTTGTTATTTCGGATTCTCCACTAGCTTTATGGTTTTGTCTGATAAATATCATTTTAAGTCCAGTCATGGTATAGGTTGAAGCTACATTAAACAATTTCCATGAATATAAGACTCGGAGAACCCCAATTTAAATGAAAATACCCACAATTCCGGTTCGCTTTGTTAATTTTATCAGTGGTGCGAAATTATCAGTGCTGACAACACTTTGATTAAATGATATCAATATCCTACTACGACAGCTAAAAAAATAAAACTCTGTAATGGGGTTACCAATATTTGTGGTTCTATGCGGCTTGATTGCTGCTATAAGTACATTGTATACCTTTAATAAGGTAAGAATGGCAGGTATAAAGATGCACAAATAATGACCAAACATTCATAAATCAACAATAATGTCCATTTTAATGGTAAATGCATGTTCGAGATCAAAATAAATTGTACAGCTACAAAGACGTTTATTTTTTCTAGTAAGAATATGCGTGTTGAAGACTGATTAACAAAATGATAAATTTGTACTTGTCGTGGTTCGTAAGCAGTCTGCAAGAAAGTGCTAATTATATGACAACATATCGATGCTATTCAATGAAACCTCGTCACTACAGCTTGTTTTAAGTTACGAACAGTTACGAGGTTTTTGTTAAACAGTGATGATGAACTATTAACCGGAATATAGAAAGAGGTTCCAATGCAGACACCCGTGGATGAAGATCACATTGTACCTCAGTAAAAGCTAATCAGGACTTATGTTCGAGAGATTTTGCAGGTTTTTAACAAGTTTTTAAAGAACAAAATAGATTTGGATAAAAATATGCATGACCTGTATATTGTTCAAATGAAACTAATTCCGTAACAAACCGATACTGCGTGCACATTTCTAATTAATAAGTGGTGAAATTTAGAATAATCATTATTTCGTTGCGACATAATTATATAGCTACTATCTATTTGAGGTACGGGACCATGATTATATTTGGCTTGTCCATATGGTGCCACTACCTCTATCGTCACAACGTTGTTTTGGTGTACCTAATCACAGGGCTTTGTATTCGATATTAGACGTAAGTGACCCTTGGTTTCGTGGGTCTAATGATAAAGTATTAACTATTTTTGTATCCTCATTATTGTGCATATTGCTGCAACTGCATTTGCATTGAAAGTGGCATTTATGGATTCCCAAGACGTATTACCATAACAAGCCGCTCTGTTGCGCAACTGCATTAATGGCAAACAAGCACGTGTTACATTCAGTGATCGTCTTGATTGAACCCTTTCACAAATGAACCCTGTTGAAAACATGATGGTCCTTAACGCTTTCCCAAACAAGACCTGGTTTTGACGTCCCCAATAGAGTGGGCTTGTGAAACCATTAAGACAAAAGAGGAAACTGTTGATAACCAGCAATTTCTCCTTTTGCCTCAATGTTTTCTGTGCTATATTGTTCACAAATTTTACCTTTATAAACATCCATTTTGTGATTTGCTGTAGCATTTTAATCAAACCCTACTAAAATTCCGTTGTTTTGGAAAGGGTTAACAAGAAATGTAAAATATGAAAGTAAATGTTGGCAAAAGATGGAAATGCCGGTTACCATCATTTGAAAGATTTCCAAATATTTTAAGGCAGCCTACCCCGAATGAAATTCGGGCGACGTCGGAATCATTCGGGCGACGTCGAAAACATTCGGCGGTGGAACTTTCAACCGCCGAATGTTTACGACCGCTCCCGAATATGTTCGGATATGTTACGACGACGCTAAAAAATCCGATGTTTTATGAAAATAAAAATGGTCACATTACGGGTATTCTTCCTAAAACGTTATGGGCGCAGATCAAATCTTTACCAATAATCATTTTCCCGCCTGTGGTAGTTTTAGAATAGGGATCGATTTTATCCAGTAAACAATAACGTAATTTCGGACAAACAATAGTAATTCGGTAGGTGTCGTTGTAAAATCTCGAAACTACGGCTTGACTCATAGCGGTCAACCAAATCTATACTGAACAAAAGTAAAAACTTTACACCTACATTGCTTGTCATATTTCTTCTAAAAATAACAAGTAAAGATATCAAATGAATGTGCTTCGCATTGTTCATTGACTTTTTTGTGGCAAACACTAAACGTTTTGTCAATCCTAAATTTGGGTATGAAGAAAGGACCCTTTAAGTGTTACAGGGGTCCGTTTTTTCAGGTGTACGATTTGAACGAAAATTTGTACACAATTTAAACCCCCAGAATCCCGAATGCAAACCATGCCAGACTGCACGGAATGGTAGACGGACAACTCACCAGTCAGAAAATGTAAAGAAGCTTGCATAACATTGTTTTAGCTTTTAAGGGGGAATGCTCCAGTTTTTCGGAGCACTCGGTCTTTACTGTAGTAAATTAAATGTTTCGTACCAATATGTTTCGCTACCATATTTTCAATAATATAACACATTATTCCAATTTACCATTTTCGACGGTAAAAGTGTATTTATTATGCGAAACTGATTTCCCCAAGATGGAAATTGATTATTTAGAGCAAGACAGTCGTAAGTGTGTATGCAGTTACCACTGTTTTGCGTCATTTTATTCATGTGTAGCTGATAATAATGGCTGTAATTCATTAATAAGTGCGCTGACCTATACATTTTCTTCTTTGAATTATTACCAGGACATGTTGCTTAATACAATGAGGGAGTTTTATCAAATTCTATTATGTAGAACTTGAAATATTTCCAAAAATATGCAAATTTTGACATAAAACACTCCAGCTTCGTTGATCTAATCGAACACGTGAACATGCTGTTTTATACATTTAGGCCTTTATATTAGCACATATTTTGGGTTTTCTGTTCTTATTAAATGTAAGACGTTACTTTAAATCCGTTTTCGGGACTAACAATGAATATACAGCATTTTATTAGCATTTTAGTGACCATGGACAGGTGCAAGAAATTGTGCATTTTTTTTTTGATGTAGGGGTATGTAATACGAATGCCTATAAAATTCAAACAAGATCGCTGACCATCCATTTTTATTTTATTTTTCAATCGGTAATAACATGTAATTTCAACATACAAAATATAAATAAATTCTATTATTGGGGAAAAAATTAGTAAACTGGAGCATTCCCCCTTAAACGATGCTTGAAAAGCAAAATTTTCATTATGATGCAATGCTTGATACTATGCAATTTCCATAGGGAATTGAAATCGCTATTGCATGGATATCTGGGAATAATCCTAGTCGAATATAGGGTTCAAAAATCTCCTGTAAGGCCTACATTATGTTAAAAAACAATCAAAAACCGTAATAAATTTGTGAATATCAAACATTTTAAATTCCCTATTTGTTCATGCAAAAAAAGGATGTAATTCACTAAATTGACAGATTAGACCTTGATTTTAGAGCTTGTTACAAGTGATAAGAGAGCTTGTTTGTGTTTTTTGGCAACCCGGATATGACAATATCCGAAAAAATAAAGAATCGTTTGCTGCGCATGCGCGTATGTGACATTACATGAAATTAGCTCTAAACGCATTAAGGGCCGTAACTCTGACATTAAAGGAGACAAGGCTATGGTATTTTGACAAAACGATTGCTGAATACCTGGAAAATAACCTCAAAATTTATTTCAGGCATTTAGTTCGATACTTTTCCACAAACGAGAAATCTTACAGTGTAAATTTTTCACTTTTGTTCAGTATATTTCTAGCACAAAATTTATTGCAATTGGTAAAGCCTTGTTGTATTCTGTCTAGGAAAGGGTTAATTGCCTACAAGCACGTTTTGCTTTCAGAAATCGCTTTCCCGAAAGACAGAAAACCAGACATGAGACACCAGGAAATATTGATTGATTGGCAAAAGTTAGTTTTAACGAAAACTCAAATTCTAAAGAACAATCATTGAAGGATAAGTAGGTCTTTTAAAGATAGCTTCTGTAATGGTTGTCCAAACTAGTTGTTGATCGAAGGAAATGTTGTCAGTATACTAAATGAGCTGAATATTTATATGTGATGTAAAATATATCATAATATTTGTAAATAAGAAAACATAGAGCACCAGAATTAACCTGGGAGATCTGCATATTTTGTCTGGAATGACTCGCGAAACAACAAGTGACGGACGAAGATAAAGTTGTCTCGAGTAAATTCTGCTGCATTATACTCACTGTGTTGTAAGCTGTCCGTTAAGTTTGTGCAGTCATTCAAAGATGGCGACAACGATACGACATGAGAGGTAGGTGTCATAGTTTTTCATCGATAAATTTCTTTAACGGCCGTATCTTGCATTGATACTGATATCATTATATATGGGAAATGTATACCTATCAACGGTTCTATATATCAAAGTACCAGTGCTGTCCTATCGTACTCAATCATTGTGCAAAGACAACCCAACACGGAAAACCTTTTCCGAAGCGAGAATGTTGCCCTTTTAAGGATAATTACATCGTAATCAGCGAACTAAGGAACAAACTGTTGCTCTGACTTGGATGTTTTTAACATTCTCTTTTCTATGGTTACCGTTATTTTACACAAAAATGTCCAGAATGACCACAAACACCGTGTTTACAAAATGTCCAAACAACGGTGTATAATACGTTCAAAGTTAAACAAGAATTGATATAAATATTTTGGTTTATTTTAGGGTTGAACAGGTATATCAGTGTGTATAAAATGTTACTACATGTATAAATAGTCAAATGTACATCCTGACTCCCCTTTTATTCCGTTATCGGTCTATTCCCTCATTAGTAAAAGATTTTGAATTGTTTATAGTCACAGTGAAAATATACAGACACAACGGTTCAGTTTTTGTGTTTTATGTACGGTGTGGTTATATTTTCATAACAAATTGTGAACGGTGTAGACATACATAATGTAATTGTGAACGGTGTAGACTTGAAGCAATATAGAACTTATAATTTCTGGAATGATAACATTGTAATGTTTAATGATAACGTTTTCATGTCTGGGAATCACGTTTTACAATTACTACCGAAATTCTTCAACAATCATGTTTATGAAATATGTGACTGACTTGTAAATGCTTTGCAGCAAAGAAGGTGAAAATATGTCTACAAAATATACTTTAATCAGAATGGAGAAAGAATCTAGTTTCTTCGCTATTTGTTAAAGCAATTCCTTAAGGGTCAAAAAGTAGAATACCAAGAATCTGTCTGCGTCTGTTTTATTTTGTCTTTTATTTTCAGTTCCATTCTGTTCACTTGATACTACTGTCATTTCGAATGAAGTTTGAAAAGGATGTGAAGCATTCGGAAAAGGACCATTCCAGCCAGATATTAAAATTACGCAGGAGGGAGATCAATGATCAGACAGGCCAAAAAGGTTTGGAAACTCTGAACTTTAGTATAATTCTGTATATTATCAAGCAGTCAGACTAGGACATCATCCTCATTTGTGAGCATACAATACACAAGATAGTCATCATCAACGTAGAAAATCAGAATTTTGGAATTAACAACTTTTCTATCGATGATACCCCCGATTTTGTATGCATGAGTCCTGTACATAAAAAATTACGAAGTTCAACACCACATAGTTTTTCAAAAAGCTCCGACCTTAATTTCTGATATTCCCATTGGACGTGCTGAAACAGATGATACGGATAGGGACTCGCGAGACATGGAATAATGGCTGAAATGAGCAGTTTGTTCCTAGATGTGATTAAGTCATTGAGAAGCATTAATCAACTTGGTAATTGGTTATCTTTTCATAAGATGGTCAAGGAAGGTCGGTTCCCGATGGAAAACATTGCATTTCATTTATTTATGGATGTGTGTAAGTTCTACAATCTTGGAAGTACTTCAATGCGTTTTACTCCAATATTTAAACCGTTTTGGCGAATAGGATATTGCCTTTTCATTGCAAGTGGTTACATTTTATGAGTGGGCCCAAAGAATCTTGGTCAGAAAATTGTCAGTCCTGAAGAAGAGGTTAATTACGTCTGAAAATGCAAAAATAAATTTTGCAGTTCCGTAATTCTATTTTCAAGACTTGATTAAGTCGAACAAGACGAAAAAATGGCCCAAATCTTCATGAAACAAATTTATAATTTATGTTTTGTTATTTATAATTTATGTTTTGTTGATAGAATCTTTTATTTAGGGTAAAATCGGAATTTCCAATGAGGGGTCAAGTTGAAAACAAGATAAATGTCGATCAATAATTATCATACTCCATGAGTTGAAATCATTTCATTAATTACAAGAATTGATTGTAATAACCAATTAAAACAGTTACAAAGAAAAATTCGAAGCTAGAGCCAAAATTTCGAATTTACAAATCAAATGAACGGATGAACAAGAAACTGGCCATTGCACCCACATCTAAAAGTAAGTCAATAAACATTGTTCTAAAATGACGTTTACTGCATGCCTTGTTTAATATTTTGTGATGGTATTCTTGTGATTATCATATCCATCAGAAGTTAATTCAATAACAAAAAAAAAGTCTTCCGAAAATTAAATGAAACAAACATTGAACTGTTTTAGGCTTAGGTGAATGAAGAAAAGAGAATACGGCATATTTCCTCCACTTTTGTTTTCGTTTACTTTGAGGATGGCGGCGTTTTCATCAAGGGAGAGAACTGGGTTTTCTAAGACCAAAGTATTTGAGGGAAATAAATCGGAGCTGCATTTAATCTGCTAGCTGTTAGAGCTGGTTCACCATATACAACATACCAAGTCTACACCGTTCACAATTTGTTATGAAAATAATAACTACACCGTACAGATAACACAGAAACTGCACCGTTGTGTTTGCATATTTTCATTGTGACTACACCGTTGTTTGGCATTTATTAAACACGGTGTTTGTGGTCATTCTGGACATTTTTGTGTATAATAACGGTAACCATAGAAAAGAGCATGTTAAAAACCAAGTTAGAGCAATAGTTTGTTCCCTAGTTCGCTGTTTACTATGTACTCATTCTTAAAATGCCAACTTTCTCGCTTCGAAAAAAGTTTTCCATGTTGGGCTGTCTTTGCACTACGACCAAAGACGATAGGACACCACTGGTACTTGGCTATATTGCACCGTGAATATGCATACATTTCTCCTGTACGATAATATCAGTATCGAGACAAGATACGGCCATTTAAGGAAATTGTCGACGAAAAACTAAGACACCCACCTTTCACGATTTTCCACGGACGCCATCTTTGATTTACCACCCAAAACTTCCGTAAAAACTACACAAATCTAACGGACAACTTACAACACAGTGATACTAATGCTGATGCAAAATAAATTAATGAACACACACAAAGTAGTTTACTATGTGCATATGATGATGATTTCTTAATTCATACGTGTATATCTTTATCATATATATTTATTTCTAACATGTTCAGAAATGGACTGTTCAAACCCGAAAGCGGTTTTTGACGACAAATTGTCGTTGATTTTCTTTTAGGAACGTCTAAAACACGCGGTGCTGTCGGAAAGGTTTTGTGTTCTTTAACTTTAATTTTCATTTTCTTTGAGGATTAAGATCAGCATGCACAGACGTGTAGTCCGCTCTTAATCTACACTGCCTGCTTTGTACTCAATGGTTGTGAAAGAGATTTGAGATAAACCTATTCAAACATGTCAAAACGTATACATCCCATCATTAGCACAAAAGAGCCAGAGGCGAAATTTGAAAAGTGCCAGTAAATCCTAAAATGTGTTATATTGCCATTCCAAATACAAACATAAGCATTTCCACGGTGGAGAATGAGAATCATGGGATGGATAACGCATACGAACAAAATATTCTCGGTTCTGGTAAGATAGTTTGCAATAACTAACTTATTTGTGCGTCAATTCTCAAAACGTTTGTTGCGTGTATCCTTTTATAGTATATATTTTACCGAGCTCTTTCATCGGATGTATGACATGATTTTATTAGATAACTCGTGATACTTTTTCCGAAATATTGTCCCAACCAGAAAGTGAAATGGTAACGACTACGGCCAAATTAACCACACTTCAGGTAAGAATTTGTGCAATAACTTTCTTATTTTTCTTATTTTCATGCGGTCTGTTGCATGTACTCCGCCTCACTGAGTCCTTTTCTAAGATGTATTTCTTATCTTGAAACTCCTTGTACTTTTCTTAGAAACCGATCACAAACGGCTAGAAAAAGGACCTTGTTTTGTCTTTTTTTCTGCTCGGTTGGGATCAATTTTTGGACAAAGTACAAGGGTTCTATAAACAAGTCATATATCTGAGGAAAAAGCTCAGTAATACGGGGTTCCTGCAATAAACCGCTTAAAAATTGACGCGGAAATAAGAAAATTATTGCACAATTTCTTACCTGAATCGAGGCTAATTTGTCCGTATTCGTTATCCATCCAATCATGCACAATCTCCACCTTGATTTTGAACGGTTAAGAATTTTGGATTAATGCATAATTATGGAAAGGGGCTGATTTATGGATAGGAAAATTAACATGGGATTCTGACCACGCTTGGAATTTAATGAAATTTGGGTAGAATTAAGTACACTAGTTAACGGTTCATATTGGAATTAAACATTCCAGAATTTAATTTTCTAAGAATTTTAAGTTTTTATCGGGGAAGATATAGGGTAAATGTACCCTCAATAAAAGAGTGTGCACGCGTTCTGTTTTTTTTTTTTTTTTTGTTGTTTTTTTTTTTTTTTTTTTTTAGTTTCATGGCCAAATCTATCCTAAAACTGTTGTCCCCCGTAGTCCCTGATCCTGTATGAGACAAAAATAAATACATGTATAATTCTATATAAAGAGTTATTTTATATCAGATGATGTTAGGGGCCAATGCAAAAATTCATAGTTTCTAAATAATTTAAGCAAATTCAGTTAAAAAAAATACCCAGTTCCAGTTTTTGTCAAGATAAGAAAATCATGTAAAAGTTGTCAACAAATATACTTATAATTATCGTGAAATTTCAACAAAAAATAAAGCCAGTAACATGTTGCTTTGGAATTTCTATCTGAATGGTATGCATTTCCAAGAATGGACAAAGTCAAGATTTCTTTTCAAAAATGTCTTTTTCAAATATTTTGTTCACATTTGTTGGTAATTTTAGTTTACCCAAGGGCAAATCAAGATGTAAAATATGTTTTCGGCCTTTTCGAGTCGTCTGTCCATTTGTTTGCCTGTCTCTTGACATTTTCGTAAACAAACGTCTTTTCTCTCAATCTAATATGTGTTTCTGTATGAAACTTGGTATAAATAATCATTTGGTAAAGGCGGTACAACGCTGCTTCTTAGAATTTCTTTCTTATAAAAAAACTGTTGTTGTTGTAGCGGCATAAAAGGGGCAATATGTTATTTTATTAAAACAATCTTTTGTAAAAAAATAAATAAATAAATAAATGACCACGAGATTTCAAACTTAGTTTATAAGTTTGCTATAGGGAATACTAAAAAGTTGGTTAAAATATTTTTCCCTAGAGTCACATATAGCCTTGTCCCAAGTGTACCCTTTTTAACATAAAAAAGGAAATTCTATATTAAAAACCCCTCTTCGAACATTCTAGTCAGCCATGATTAATGGAAGTTTACAACAAGGGTTCTGTACGGATCTTTGAAAACATGAAAAAGCAAATCAGAAAAAGTACCAAACTATTTTATTGTATCTGTTAACCGTGCAAAAGTGAAATTGTTGTTGCCATGCACCAGAAATAGATAATCAAGCACCCAAGTGACTTTTAAGGACTATTGGTGGCTAAACCCCTTTTTAACCATAAGGCATCATAGAAATGTGTATAGATTGTGTATCAACACAGGTTAAGCTATGCATAGAAAAATAATTTTCAGAAATAATTGCACCCTGCTGTACCCCAATAGGGAACCGTTTTGAAATAGACAAGGAGAATTTCAACTGTGAAATTGAGAAGAAGACAATGCTGTAATTGCATCATTCTATATCTCGTAAGTGCATTAGTGGCCCTTAGAGCTAAAACATTACTTTACTTTATACTTGAAAAGGCAACATTGGATGCTATACCATACAGGTTCTAGAAGCCTTTTCTATTTCATAACATTAGACTTGAGCATTTTTGCATATCTTAGTGCCACTAATGATGGTGCATACTAGGCAAAATAGTAACGAAAAATGGCAATGTGTACATGTATGCCTATTTTCGCTTCCATATATGTAATTTTGCAAATAAAAAATGATATTTATCAATCAAAATATTTTTCAATGGCTGTTCCAAACATGAATATTGCTTTATGGTTGCACTGTATGCTACAGTTGATTTTACTGAATTTTTTAAAATGTTTTAGGAGCAAAATCAAATTTTGACTGAATACAAGTTTTGGACCAAAATATCATCTCCATCAATAATATGTACCAAATGACACTGTTACAGGTTTTGGATTTCCATGTAATTTAGGTCAAAGTAAACAGAAACGTGTAGCATTTTTTGATGATATAGTATCTTGACAAAGACTCTAACATAGTTAAATTTGGAATTCAATTTTGCTCTGTTTGCTAATTTCACAGAAGAATGTGCATTTTTTAACGATTATTTCAATAAAAAACCAAACACAATAATTTCCTCGAATGCTTTTCTGATATGAATGTAATGCCTAGGGTGT
Organism: Fragum sueziense; assembly: GCA_963680895.1. Taxonomy (NCBI): domain Eukaryota; kingdom Metazoa; phylum Mollusca; class Bivalvia; order Cardiida; family Cardiidae; genus Fragum; species Fragum sueziense. The sequence continues at coordinate 12,429,884 of OY804598.1, read as the reverse complement.
CTGGGAGCAAAGCCACTTGAAAGATCTAGAAAGTAATAAAACTTAAGTTCAGGGACACATGAAAATGGGGGCATGTTTCAGGTCAAAGTTGGAGTAAGTCAATGTGGCTTTTCTGTTTGTAGTTTTGATTATCTAAGATACTACGAGGGGCGTTCATTAAAGATTTCTCCTAACCTACTTCCAGTAGGTATAGAGAATTGAAACTTGGCACAAATATTAATATTTCTCTACATGGCCCCTAGCCAGAGAGACATACTTCTGCCATCGTTTAATGCAGTTTTGGAGACCTGTTCTGTAGAACACCGTAGATTGTGCCCGAAACCTTGCATTGACTCCATGGTGGCATCATCAATGACAGACTGTGGGCGCCCATGATTCGGGCTGTTTCCACAGACTTACGTCCACACTTGAACTGAGTATACCAGTGTTTGACAAAGTCATTTGATGGGACATCATCTCCACAAACTTCTTTCATGTCATCAAATTCCTCCTTTAGAGTGTGACCTTTCAAATACAGGAATTTGATGACTGCTTGCTCCATCACGCTACCTTACTTAACTTCAGCACACGGAAATGAGAAACAAATTACTTCTCAGAGCTGCAATTTTTCATGTGACCTATAGAGGTATACGGTAATGTATGTGTACATTTTCAACTTCCTTCCTCAACTGAAAGTAGGTCAGGGGAAATCTTTAATGAACGCCCCTCGTAATTACAGTTTCATAGCTTGTATATGGTCCTTCATCACTATGCACAGTTCAAAGAAAATTCGTGCGTGGGCAATTTTGAAACACCCCCTTTTTGACAAAAACGTTATAAATTACCTCCCTTGCATATAAATATAGAGTAAAAAGATATTTCTTATTGAAGCATAATCTTGAAGTCCGGCACGATGAATCGACTTATGTAAAGTGTATTTACAGGTATGTGTAATTTGATGGATTTCGTATGGCTAAGAAGTGGTGTTTTTAATGATGGGCTGTATACCTTAAATTGGCATTTTGTTTGAAAGTTAGCAGGACCACGGTTAAATGCTATCAATTATGCCAAATTTGGGCTGTATGATGATTTATTTAATTACAGTATGCAAAATAGGGCCTTATCGTGGAACGTTCCACCGCCGAATGTCTACGATGTCACCCTAATAACTCCTATGTCGTATGAATCTCAATAGAGCTGAACTACCTTAAATGATCATCTCCTGTATTTACAGAGTAATTTGTCTGATTTTTAGTATAGCGGAAGAGAGTTGACATGGCAGAGCATTCCATTCGATTAGCATGGGCTGCTCTGCCAGATCACTTATCGTGAGTTATATTCGATTATGCTCCTTTTTTCCTACAGCCTTTCCAAAACAAACCACAAAGTTTAAAGACTTGTCCTATCTAAGAGTTTTTTAGGGTTAAAGTGACATTTCAGAATTTTTTGTCATAAATTTTACTTTTATTTTTATCTGAAAGAGCATATTTCCTGATGAAAATTCTGAAAAATTCAAGGCAATATATTGCGCCGTTTATGAGAAATTTATATTTCTGTGTTAAAATTGAACAAATTGTTGTGGACAACAGTTCGGATGTATATGCAATTTATCGATTATGTCTCAACTTTAAATGCGTGTTTCTCGCTTATTGGCAACAACTTAAAAAACTAATAGTTTATACTCATTAGAATAACCAATCTTGGCATCAAGACATACTGTAAAACATTGAAATTGGAATGAAATGTCCCTATCAGCTTTCTTATTGCGAAAATAATAGGGAACGATTTCATCCAGTTAAACGTGACGTAATTTCGGAGAAACAATAGTATTTCGTTGGTGTTGTTATAAAATCTCGTAACTACGGCCTGATTCAAGCCGTAGTTACGCGATAATATACAATAGTACCGGCCGAAATTGACAGTGACGTGGGCTATTGTTTACTACTTGACAACCAATCAACTGTTCTTATTTGTAACGGTGCAAATCAGACGAATTGATTGGTTTTGCATCAGTAAACAACAGCCTACGTCACTGTTATTTTCGGCTGGTACTATTGTAACAACACCGACATTTTATCAAAACATTACAGTAAACCTGGTCTATTGTCAGCTCATAATTCAGTGCTTTTGGGTTAACAATCCTTTACGTATATATTACTGGGGCCAGTTTCATCAAAATATTTAAGACGTGTTTTTGACGTATATTCCGTTTTTATTCACCTGACAGGGTGTGGCTAAGTAAAGAGGTTATTCGACGAGTTTACTTCTCGATACCTTGGTTGATAGAAGAGAAAAAACGTGCGGCACGAGAATGAACATAGCCTATTTCAAATTGAAACAATGCGCGATTGTAAAATGTGTTGTCATAAAACCTCGTAGCTACAGATTGATTCACCCTGTAGTTATAATGTTTTGCAACAATACCGACGAATTACCGCTTATCGAGAAGGCTGTTTCTCCCCAAGCTTAAATGGAATAAACCGTTTACTAAGCTCTGCCCTGTCTCTCGAATAAAAACAGAATGTACCGATGTCTTAAATATCGCTTAAAACAACAATCACATAATCCAGGTCTTTAAAGATTGGCGATACGTGTTTCTTACTCAAAACTTGTCGTAAGTCTTCGGTAAGTCAAAAATACGTCTTAAATATTTTGATGAAACTGCCCCCTGGTTATCACGTGGGTGATCATATGCATCATGGCATGTATAACGACTATGGCCAAATAGCCTCGATTCTTGTAAGATGTTTTGGAATAACTTTCTTATTTCTGCGTCAGTTATCAAAGGGTCTATTAAACGTACCCCGCCTTATTCAGTACGGTCATCGGATGTATGACATATTTGCAAACTCTTGGTTGTTTTCCGAAAAAAAGTCTCAACTTACTAGAAAGCGAAAAAATAACAAATGGACAAATTAACACCGCTCCAGGTAAGAATTTGTGCAAGAACTTTCGTAATTCTGTGTCAATTTTCAAGCAGTTCGATGCATGTACCCATCCTTACAGAGTTGTTTCCTTAGATACTTATTTAAAAAAATCATTGTATTTTTGTTTCCAAAACATGGTCCAAACCGACCAGAAATACGATCTGAAACAACACGCAACTAGCCTCTTAAATTGTGACGAAAAAATAAGAAAGTTATATTTTTTACATGGAGATGGACAAATTTGCCCAGAACTAAATACATGATCTCAAGTCGAGCAATCAGTTATATCTCTCATTAAATTTCAGGAATGGGTTTCCGAAATTTTATGAGTCGCTGCATTTAGAAAGACAAGAGGACCATGATTGCACTTAATCGCTCACATGAACCTAGATAGAATTAAAGTCACAATGTTGTCAAGTTCAAGCGCACATAATTTAAGATGCGAGATTATGATCAAGCTGAAAACTGCTTTCATAATCTTGAAAGATGATATTTGAGGCTGTTACAGTAAATACAAAGTGGAAGAAAACAACAATGTTGTCAGAGTCAAGGGCACATTACTCTGTTCTTATTAAGATATTCCCATCAACATTACGTCCAAGTTTTTTTTCTTTGATTGGTCAATATTTATTGCTGTATGAGTGAAACTAATAAGTTGAAAACGGCAATTTTGTCGCACACAACTTTGTTTTTTCTAGCCTGATCAATCTGAAAAATGAAAACATTTAAAAAATCTTATGGCCACTAACATTGTAACCAAGTTGTGTCTTGATTGGTCTATATTTGTATTTGTAAGAGTGAAAATAAAGTCAAAAACGGTTTTGTAAAATTCAAGGGCTAATAACTCTGTTTTTTCCGGTCCAATCAAGCTGAACATTTCATTTATCCAGGATCTTCTGGTCATCAACATTGTGGCCAAGTTTTGTCTTGATTAGTCAATAAAAGTAGATGCTACAGTGTAAACAAAGCCGAAAACGGTAATTTTGTAAAATTCAAGGGTACATTACTCAAGACTTCCTACTCCGATCACACTGAAAATCAAACTCATCTACGATCTTATACTTTTACAACATTTTTGCTAAGTTTTGTTTTGATTGGTCAATATTTGTAGATGGTAGAGTGGTAACAAAGTCAAAACTAACCATGTTTGACGTTCAAGGGCACATGACTCCTCTCTTCCTAGTCCAATCTGATCTAAAATCGAACTCATCCGAGAACTTATGGCCATACATGTTTTGACCAAGATTGCTTAAGATTCGTCAATATTTGTGGGTGCTAGAATGGTAAATAATAAAATACCAAAATATGAACAGATGGAAGGACAGATAGACGGACGGACGGACCTCGGCGAGCAAAAAGCGACCACAATAGCTCACCTTGAGCACTTCGTGCTCAGGTGAGCTAAACCAAACTTTTATCTCGACCTAAAGTCAATATTAATCAGAGTTTTGTTCCTTGAATGGAAGTAAAGGTAGTCCACCCCTAATAAGATTTGCGCGACGTCGGAATTATTCGGCGACGTCGAAAACATGTGGCGGTGCAACTTTCCACCGCCGAATGTTTACGACCACGCCCAAATAATTTCGGATACGTGACAATGACGCTCGAAATAATCCGATGTTTTATGAGTCTCAAAATGGCCACATTACGGGTATGATTGAAACCGAAAACGTCTCCCAACTAGTCTCTGTTTCATTGGAAATAGGATCTGGAAAAGGGTATATTATAGCATTTGAAAACAACATGGATTCAGAACAGCCTGTACAGTCTGATCAAAACCCATATTGTTCTCTAAACGACCTGTATTACCCGTTAAAGATGAGAATAGATCCTGGTCTGTCTTCACTCACATGTATGTTAGGCTGCTCTTTGAACACGACAGTCTTAAATGCTAAATACATCATTAAAGTTAATTTTTCCAAGACAATGGCTGATTAATTGTATAGGAAAATATGGTATACTTTTTAAGCAAGTTTTATCTTATGTGACATCAAATTTCGTTCCCATAAGATAATAATGTCAAATGGCTAATTTAGACAAAACAGTGAAATGTGGTATCAACATTTAGGTTTATGATAATTGGAAATTCGACTTTAACAATAAAAGGTAAAAAATGCAGACTCGCGACATTTTTTGGAGAAGAGGGGGCTTTGCTATTTGTCTAGTAATTCAATTTAAACTAAACGTGCGTTGTGCCCTCTTTATCTCTGGATCATTGCAAGTGTTCAAGAACACATGGATCATTGTCAAAAGTTAATTTACACCAAATATATTAAAAAAAGAACAATATTGGTCATAGGGAATTGTCATTTACAATGTCTCCGTCTAAGCTACACTCTCTCCTTTAAAGGACAACTCAAACAACAACTGCATGTCTCCGTTATGTATGTCTTCTATCCATTTGATATACATTTTGTCATCGTCAAATCTATTAATTTTGAATCGTTGTAAAATGTGTTATCGTTCAGGAAAGTGATAATCAGATAGTATCTTTCCAGGAAGCTAACAAACGTTCGATTCTATCCGAATCTCTCGTGATAAGACTAAGTCAAAGTAATCCGATTTCATTCCATCTAAATAACGGAGAAGTGAAGGCCTAGACCTACAAATCCCAACTAATTTTTAGGCTAGAAAAGATGTATTGATGCTTTTCAACAAAGACCTCGTAACTGCAGCTTGTTTAAGCTGCACTTACGAAGTTTTCTTGAAAAGCGACATTATATCCGATTATGAGTACATGTGTATTTTTGAAGATGAGGTCTAAGTAATATTAGAGAAGTCAAATTAAGGGCAATTTTACACTGGAAGATGTAACGATTGTTAATAAAAGTATGCAAGTTTTTATCAACCGCCATGGATCAAGATCTGCTTTTTTGTATCTACACGATGGGGAATCACGTGGTACGACACTTTTGGAAAATCATCATTTCTTTTGTTATTATTCGACCAATTAGATTTCGGTGTAAAACATAGAAAGTGGGAAAATACCAGGAATTTGCTAGATGTGGCAGATCTTAACCCTTTCCCAAACGGCAAAATTTTAGGGTGATCCACTTCAAAAACTGCCACAAATGAGAAAGTAGATGTTATTTAAGATAGAATTTGTGTAAAATGTGGCATAGAAATAATGAGACAAAAGGAGAAACTGCTGGTTATCAGCAGTTTCTGCTTTTGTTTCAATGTTTTCCCAAGCTTTTCTATTAGGGACGTCAAAACCAGGTCTTGTTTGGGAAAGGGTTAAAAAATGCTGATAATAAAGTTGATGACGACTAACCGAAATACTTTCTCTACCTTTTTTATCAGCTGATATTTAACCCTTTTCCAAACGGCAAATTTTCAAAAATTCCTTTTCAAAAGATGCTGCAGTCGATAAATGGGCTTTGTTTAAGATAGATTTTGTGTACAATATAACATGGAAAATATTTAGACAAAAAGAGAAACTGCTGGTTATCAGCAGTTTCTTCTTTTGTCTCAATGTTTTCCCAAACCATTTCTATAGGGGATGTCAAAACCAGGTCTTGTTTGGGAAAGGGTTAAAAGATTCTTCACATTCATGAAATCTTTGGCGTTTCCCACCTTTCTGGTTCAAAACATTTGAAATCGATCTTATGTAAAGAGAATTTTTGAAAATTATAGGAAACCTTTTGTCATGTGATTCCCCACCGTGGTCTATATAAAACCTGTTTAATTTCCACAGAGTTTTCGCACGTAATAGTGCAGAAGCTAGATATGAACAACATGGATCGTGAGAGGGCATTTCGTATGTAAGAACCGATCATTTTGATCACCACTGTGATTCTTGCAATACTTCATACACGGTGGATAATCACGTGACTCAGAATTAACGTTGATCTTCAATATTTTGTTTAAAATACTTGTCTAATTTGAATTCGGTGGCATCACGCAATAGATTACCGTTATTGACTTTTAAAAAGTCATGCGATAAAAATTTATTAAAAGTTTGGTTAATCGTCGATAACATTTTTCTTGTCCCTTTATTTAGAAAATTCCACCACTTAAAGCGAATTTCTGGCATTTTTCAACCTTCTCTGCTTCAAATTGTATTCAAATCGGTTTCATATTAAACGAATTATTAAAGAATTTTCTGAAAGTGTTGTGTCACTTGATTATCTCTTTATCCAGTGTTTTACTCGTGTTTTCTGTGACCTAATGATTTAAAGGTCAATTAGGAGCAAATGAAAGGATTTTCTGGTTTTCTCATAAATCGTTTGAAAATGGGGGTTCAGTATAATGCACAGACGTCATTTCACAATCGAAAGAGTTTACGAGTTGAAAACAGCATACTTAGTGGGGGAGCTTAAGTCCAAAAAGTGGCAGAATACTTCACTTTGTGATACAAGCACCAAATTTGGCACAAATGTTCCTCAGAGTGTACTATTTTCAAAACAAATGGTATCCACGATGAAAAACCAATATGGCGGCCATTTTTCCAAGATGGCCGCCATCTCTAGAGGTAAAAAAATAAAAAAAAATACTTCATTTCGAGATGCAAGCACCAAATTAGGCACAAATGTTCCCCAGAATATACTCTTTTCAAAACATATGGTATACACCATGACAAACCAACATGGCTGCCAAATTCTAAGATGGCCGCCATCCCTATATTTAAAGAAAATCAAGAAAACCCTTCTTTTTGAAGACTCAGGCACCAAATTAAGCTCACATGTTCATAAAAGTATACTTTTTTCAAAACATATGGTATCCATCTTAAAAATCAAACATGGCTGCCGTTTTCCAGAATGGCCGCCATCTTCATAGAAGAAAAGAATCTGAAAAAAATCATTATCTTTGAGATACAATCACCAAATTTGACACAGATGTTTCTTACAGTGAACTGTTTTCAAAAAGCAAGATATCCATAGTGAAATCAACCTTGTGGCCATTTCCCAAGATGGCCGCCATTTCTGTTACTCAACATAATGGAAAATGCTTCTTTTTGCAATATAAGCACTAAATGTGGCACACATGTTCCTAAGAGTGTACCATTTTCAAAAATAATGGTATCCACTTTGAAAACACAACAACATGGCTGTCATTTTCAAAGGTGGCTGCCATCTATATATAGATCTCAATATGGGTAAAAAACATTTTCGGTGTAAAAACACATGTTTGTAAAATATGTTATCATACTTGAGGTATCGGAATGTGCTTCCATTCTTTTCAAGATGGCTTTAGTATGTATATACATGTAGATAATCTAGTTTTCAATTTGCCTTACTTCATCATTCATTTCGACATTCATTACAACATATTTCTTCAAAAAATCATGTATAACCTGACTTTGATAACATTTGCAAAGCAGTTGTAACGTTTAGTTTGGGTTATGTCAGTTATGTTTTTGCTGTTGGTTATGTTTGGGGTTTTAGAGGATTGTAACTAAATGTGTTATCATTTTGTATTTTGCAATGCGCATTAAAGTTTCTGCATGTTAATAGCGCGGTGCTATTCATGGAATAATCCTTGTAGGTGAAGACAGAACAGCTGACATTTCAATAGGCATATATGGTGGCCATTTCGATTATCATCTATACAAGTATTAAACTATAATTCAATATAACCAAATTTATAGTGTTCAATCCTACATAAATTGTCATTGAAACATCAAGAAGTAATCTCTAAACAAGCTTTGTCATCGTAAAAAATTGCTTTCCATCAAAATAGTTGTCTTAGTATAAAATTTAAGACATGGGTTCTTCATGGCCAATGACAAATCATAAACGACAAACTATGAAATACAAAATATAGATTGTTTCTGCAATAAAAAGGAAGTAACTTATTCGTTCTACGTATTCTACGTATATCGTTATTCTGTACAAAATATATAATGGGCTGAGAGGCCTTTAATACAATTCTAAAAGAATAAACATCAAATGATGATAAAATAATAAAGTTTTCCATATTTTTAAAATATAAAATAAACAACAAACCCTGTTGTCAGTTAAATAGAGAATTAATAACGCATAACATTTTATGTAAAAAACAGTTTAGGGCCTTTTTAGGTATATTTGACAAATCTTTCACTTAATAAAAATGTGCATGCACAAAATATTCCTTACTGTATACTTTGATATATAGTCACATATAATTCGCAGAACATACATTCTTCAAAATGTGCATGGCATCGTCCTGAAAAGTCAAAACACCTTGGTGATTTCAAATAAGTCCACCTTTACTAAAGTCAAAATAGTGGTCTTTGATTTTGTCGTGCAAGCCCCCATTTCGCACAAATGTTTCTTAGATTATATTTACTTCAAAATAACATACAGTATAGTATCTGCCATGAAACACTAACAAAGCTGCTGCAAAATTTGTGAGATAACTGTGTACTATTTTTAAAGGTTCAAATATCTGAAAGATCTACAAAATGATAACAATGACACTAAGTTGCAGCTTAATATATTAAAAGTTGTTGATACATAATTGTGGCTTTATTTGTATCAAATCGTCAATTACAATTTAAAGGAATGGTTTTTTAAAGTGGTAGCCAAGTAGTTCTTTAACACACCATGGTGAAAATTTTGACCAAGACAATTTCACAAGAACAGCAATACTGACAAAATTGTTTGGTTAACAATGAATTCTAGTTAGTCCGTCAAGTTTGGAAATTATTTTGTTATTGAGCACAAGAACATTTTTGCTATGAATTGGCATAGTCTTTATCATGTTATGACAAAAATATGGCTATGTAAGAAATCATTTTCACAAAGAATAACTGATCCACAAAAACTTGAAAAAAATGGTGCTTGTAACCTAGAAAATTATTTTGACCCATATGTGATCTACAGAGATGGCAGTCATCTTGGAAAATTGCAGCCATGAGGTTGTTTTATCTTGGTGGAAACCATTATGTCTGAAAATGGTAAACTCTGAGAAACATGAGTGCCAAATTTGGTGCTTATATCACAAAAAGAAATGTTTTCCAATATTTTAAGTATAGAAATGGCGGCCATCTTGGTAAATGGCCACAAGGTTTATTTCACCTATGGATATCTTGCTTTTTGAAAACAGTTCACTCTAAGAAACATCTGTGTCAAATTTGGTGATTGTATCTCAAAGATAAGGATTTTTTGATATTTTTTCTTTGATGAAGATGGCGGCCATTCTGGAAAATGGCAGCCATGTTGAATTTTTAACGTGGATACCATATGTTTTGAAAATAGTGCTCTTTTATGAACATATGTGTTTAATTTTGTACTTGTATCTTCAGAAAGAATGATTTTCTTGATTTTCTTTACATATATGGATGGCGGCCATCTTAGAAAGTGGCAGCCATGTTGATTTTTCATGGTGGATATCATATGTTTTGAAAAGAGTATATTCTGGGGAACATTTGTGCCAAATTTGGTGCTTGTATCTCGAAATGAAGTATTTTTTCTGATTTTTTTACTTCAAAAGATGGCGGCCATCTTGGAAAAATGGCCGCCATTTTGGGTTTTCATCGTGGATACCATTTGTTTTGAAAAAAGTACACTCTGAGGAACATTTGTGCCAAATTTGGTGCTTGTATCACTAAGTGAAGTATTTTTGGATAAGCTCCCCCACTAACTTATATCGGATTTCTTTGACCGCGATAGAATATCATGATCGCACGTGCAATTTGTTTATTTATATGATGACGTAATACGAGTTCTCCTTTATCAGGTAATATGTTTTCAAAAATCCTCGTGGATGCCTAATGCCAACGAGATACATGTTTTAGTGGGCGGGTGTTGAGCGTCACATGCCTCTCTGTGCAGTATACCGTTGCACGTGTACTTTCCATGCGGTCTTTTATTATTACTTGCATTCAAATGAAACTCCCTTTTTTCCTTTCTCAATAACTTCTATATTGAAAATATCATTTTAAACAGATCTTGATCAGCGTATTTAATATTTTTCGAGTTTAAATGGGTAATGTATGTGCAACTGGCATTAATGACGATGGCGATCAACAAATGCTGTTTTTATTTTTGGACTCCAATGACGCTTCGTGTTGACAAAGAGGAATAATCTATGAAGAACAATTACTCTAGTCGGTTTTATAAATAGGTTAATTGTCTACATGTTCTTTCTGATTAACCAGAGGGGTAAATCTTAAACAGGAATCGTGAAAAATGTTGTTTTTAACTACTTTTCATGCTATAAAATTAGAATATAAGTCGTAGTTGACCTTTAAGTTTGTGCATTGCATAAAGCTTGTGCTTGTGCTATCATCCTGTCTTTTGTGGGCGAGGTTATCAAACGACACTTTGAGAGACAGGGAGAACAAATTCATTTTAGCCAACAAAAACGAAGGATGATATAAAATAATTGGAGAATTCTATTCGAGGCCACTCTCTCGGAAATTGGTCTATTTTCGCGGCTTTTATGTGAATGTGGATAATTGTAGACAATTGACAGGCAGACAGCCGGGCCATCAGCCTGTCGGATTAGTGATCACAATCAAGAGATTTCAACTTTAGAAGTACAAAATCATCCTAAACGAGTCGAATTATTTCGCTGTTTTTTTTTTCAATGAGAACCTCTTAACTGCAGCTTAAATCAAGCAGCAGTTATGGGTTTTTTGTTGCAAGACGGCGTTTTATTATTATTAAATTACCACCCTAAATGGGAGTGACGTATGCTTTTGTTTACTGCTTCAAAACCAATCAACTCTTTTGATTGATACCGTGTATATCGTATAAGAGATAAACGTCACTTTAATTTTGGTATGTAAGACTAATATAGAGAACGAGAATTGACCTGGCAGAGCATTCCATTAGATAAGCATGGGCTGCTCTGCCAGGTCATTTATCGTGAGGTACACATTCCATAAATACGAATTTTTTTACCAGTACAAATGTACATGAGCCAATATTTTATTTCGTGGAAATCGCTGTCCTGGTTCATTTTCTCAGAAATGGCTTTTCATAAACATGCCATTTCAGGTACACCGTGTAACGACCATCACTACCAACAATACAGACAGTTTATTTGGCCTGGCAGATGGAATGTTTCTGAAAATATTGCACTTTTGTACCGAAAAATGACCATTTTCTCTTGTCCCTGGAAAAAATTATCAATTTCCAACATGATTTTCGATATGAAATAATCGGTAAAGATCGCATTTTTCTTCATTTCATTAATGTTTTATATCTCACATTATTGATAGTGTCAGTCCTTTTTGAGAAAATAGAAATTCAACGCAGATTTTTGGCCATATATGTCTGTCCCTGGATTTTTGATACGAAATGTCCTCGCAATAACTTACATGTGCGTAATCAAAGTACATTCATGTATTTTTGGTTAGATTTCCTTTAAATACAACCCAAACGGAGGTGGAAACACTCATCAAAGCCACGATGTTTAAATGAAAACAAAGTAATACTTGATTTCGAAGTTGCGAGGCAAATTAGGTAGGTCGTTGGCTGCGTAGACTTATTTTTTCGTTTTCTTTGCAACGCGATCAACCACACTATATTGCTCAGATCTTAGAATCGTTTAGCGTTACTTATTCAGATATAGAATCATGTCGTTTACAGCATGCAACGTAATTTCTCCCTAGTTATTCTTGTGTGTAATTTGGAGCAAATGGTCGCGGAATTCCTCGCAATAACGGTCCTCGCAATAACGACAGTTTTGTTACTGGGAGTACGAAAATCGTTACCGCAAAGACATAATACGTTTTCTTATGTAATATGGACTTTTTGCCGAAGAGAAAAGGGTCTTGGTGCATAATTGTCTCAAACTATAATAGGAAAGCGAAGTATTTCAGCTGACAAAAATATAATTACTGTTACCAAACATGTGTACCGATCAGTTGTTACGGAGCGGACTTGGACAACGTTATTGCAAGGACTCCTTACACATTTATGGATTCTTGGTACCACGAATGAATGAATTTTATCTCTAGTCTAATGGAGATATTTTGCCAATCACCTTGGAATGGTGTATAAAGGATATAATTCTAGATTAATTGACAAGATTAATTCTAAATGATCGTTCTGAAATGACCTTTCCTCAATATCGGAGAGACATTATAGACTATTTCTTTTTAAGGCATGAATCTGTATATCTTTGTTCCATGGGTTTTGAAGAAATTACTAAGTCATTTTTTTAAAGTGGTCATGGCAAAGTAGTTCCTGGTGCTATAGGGGTGCCGTGGAAAGACATGTAGATTTTTTTTTTAATTTTCAAGGCAATTTACATGCATTGATTCGAATCGTGCATGTAATCTTGCAATCACAACATTTCATCCCGAAAAAAAAGATGGATTTTTTTGTCAAATATTATCTTATCTTGGTAAACAAGAAGTTAAGAAGAAAACATTTTCAAATTACTTTATTTATTTTTGTTTTGTTTTGTTTTTTGGACAATCAGTTTTAGGACACTAAACGTCTTACAACCGTGTATCTAAATTATTATGTGAGCTATCTTCCAAAAAAGAAATAATAATAATAACAACAACAACAACAACAACAACAAATCATCTGCGTATATTGCTAAAAGGATCGAACCCAATCAGTATGCCAAGACTGTACAGTCAGACTATGGTCGAGATTTTTCGCTCCTAAACGATTTACTAAATCTTGAATATTTTTTACTTGAATTTTCATTATGTTATTATTTTCCCAATGTGATATTTTATGGTTTGACTTTTTTAGGTTTAAGACATTCCATATTTTTTCTCTGTTTTTCGTCATATTTGTAATTGCTTAACTTTCTTCAGGTCTTCTCATTTTTTTACAAAGAAGAAGGTTTTACGAACACTAAAGTAAGAGAAGTAAAAATAATGCTGATTACCAGCTCTGACTCCGTTTCCCTTGATATCCCTTGATATCCAATCATCTATATTGTACACACAAGTTTTCATAAACTTCATTTTTGTAGTCTTCAACAGCTTTCAAGTTGTATAATTTTTATGCTAGGTATCAACTGCCGATCAAATCAACTGGACCATGCCGAATCAAGCGATCGAGTACAGATCGAACTCGATCGCCATTTGTAATCGGGAATGGTCGTGGTAATCGAGCTTTATCCGCACCACTTTGTCATCTTTCTCTATTTGTTTATATATAAAAGAAATATTTGTGTAAGATTAGGTAGAAAGTTGATTGAAAAGCGATCGTGTATTGACCAGATCAGGAATCAATCAAAACTGGAGATCGAGTGTGATCGGATTAACATCTTTATATCGATCACATATCCTTTTACTCATGCGGCTCCCAACCACATCTCGATCAACTCGATCTATGCTTTATCTGTTCATTCGATCAAATAGAAGGTAGAGGTCGGGTTGATCGAGTAGAGATCGAGAGAAGTCTTTAAGTCGGGAATAATGGGCGAATTTGAGCAGTCAGTGCGATCGATTTGACTTGATTAGCAGTTGTAACAAAGCATAAAATTTAACGTTTTTGAAAGGGTTTAACAAAGTGACTTTTACATTTAAATGTATACATTTTTTTACAATTGCATTGATTTTAATATTTAAAGACCATATATAGGCCAATACAATGTAAGAAATGGAAAAATATTTAAATATAAGTCCTCACAGTAATGGTAAATGTCATTCTAATAACAAAGACTTTTTTTATTACAAACTACAGCATGGTTTAATAAAAAATATGTGTTTTGATGGTAAAATTGGTATGTTTTTTAACCTAATTATTTGAAGCTTGAAAACAATAGTGAAATTAATTTCTTTCTGTTTATTTCATAAAATAGCGAATATTGTCCTTGCAATAACTAATATGTCCTCGATGTAACGATGCACTTTCGGCAAATTATTTCACAAAAAAAGTGTTACGCTAATTTTATAGTGCCTGAAATACAAAGAGAATATTATTTTCTAGAGTCTAAAGTACATGCACATACATTTTGTCTTAGATAGAAGCTTTATTACATTTGACACAGACAAAATTCTCTATTTAATTAGGAAAATACAATACTACATTGAAAAATAGCCAAACGAATCATTTTTGGAAATCGATTTGAAGATTATTCCTTCAGTCTGGATTCTTATTCTCAAAAAACATAGTTTGAAATAATCTTAAAACTTGCAAATCGAATTTCTGAAAGAAAATCTGGTTGTTACAGCGAGGACATTTTATTGAGACCATAGATTTATGAAACACGATCTCGAGTATTTCCATGTGCATCGGAATGTCCCTGTTAACGTTATTCATTACTTTAAATGTAGTACTTTCATCCTGAACCAGAAATTCACAGAATAAATTGGAAATAAAAATTGAACTTTTTTGTCAGATTTCCACGAAAATAAATATTGGCTCACATGTACATGTACTTTAAATCTATCTATTGTTGGTGCAAGATCGTATGGCACATGTTTACATTTTGTCCAAATGTAAACAAAACAGTGTTGTATAAAAGATGAATAAGTTCTTTATAAGTTGTGACGTAGACATGTTGAAAATCGAGGTACAGTGATAGAGCGGTCTATTCACTATTCAGAGTTTTCTGTGTTTTATCGAACAATGTTTTTTACATTTGAACAAAATGTAAACATGTGTCATACGATCTTGCGCCAACAATAGCCAGTATTTCCACGACATAGTCTTAAGCAAACAAGGGCAAGTCATATTTACAGATAAATGATATTTCAATGAGCATGCCAAAATAGTAAAATCTGATTACCATGTGAAATTGTCATCTCAAGCATCTTTCATTTTGGACAAGTTTTAAGTTCAGGCATCGTCTCCCTCTCCTCTCCAGATATCCTGGGATAAAAGAATATAAAATATTTTTGCATTTCAGATTTCCTCTGGGCGTTGATAATTAAATCTGCATTTTGCTGTTTTTCTTCACAAACCTCGTATCTGCAGCTTAAAACAAGCTGCAGATACGATATTTTTGCAGAAAAGCGACGATTTCTTTCTCTCTTTGTTTAATTGATCAACATTTTTTATTCTATAAAACTGGATAAAAAAAAAAAACAGACCTTAATTTGAAAATGGCAAACATTTGAAATGAATATGCTCCGACGTGCAGCTTCCAATCTCCTTTCATCCGGGATCGATGTCACAAACCAGGAAAGAGCCTGTCACTTTTATAATACATGTAATGATATTTTAAGGCATAAACCCAAATTTCAATTTTGTCAAGACTTTCGGTTATCTGCGATGTTGTTTATTTAAAAGTACATGTGTGTGCACATGAACTTGACTTCTCCGCGAGACTGTTGTTATATCTTATTTACTTGGTATATATTTGTTTAGAAACCAATTTTAGCCACCCATGATAAATTTGTAAGAGTAATCATGAATCCGTCAGGCCCGTCTATATGTAATCTATCAAACGGCAGATATGAGTGACAAATAACAATTATCTTTTCTACTCAGTGTCTATTTACTGCGGCTCAATACGGAGTTCAGAGATCAACAGCATCGGTAATGGAATATATCCGGGAGATTGAGAAAAGTCCCTTGTTGCATAACGTCGATCACATTCGAAAACGTCGTAACTACAGCTTAAATAAGCTGTAGTTACGACATGTTCGAACGTGACCAGCGATAAGAGACACACGTTAGTCAAGATCACCATGTGTAAACGTATAATCTGACTATGAACCATGCATATATCAATTAGCTTCCCTGTAATTAATCCGAGTTTTCTCTGAAGAAATTCGCTATTTGATTATGTTGATGTCGCTACATAACATATCAAATGGCGAATTTCTTTAGAGAAAACTCGGATTACCATGTAACCGACGACAAGTCTGGAAGTTGAGAAAATGCCACGATAAATTAATCGGGCTTATACACGGGTGGTAAACAGAGAAACTAGCTCCAAAAAGAGTCAACGGTATTTTGTTTCCTCGTGATATCCGGCCTTTACCGAGGTAGTTGCATAGAGCGAAAATCTGTAAACAAAGGTAGGTCACGAACACATTTTTCTACAATTATTTCTTTTACAACGAGTTATTGAAAAATTCGGCAATGCTATAATATGAAGAAATGGTCTAAGTTTGTTGTGCACGAGAATATACGGTGTTAGTAAGCAGAGTTTGAATACAATCGTTGAAAAACATTTCAAAATCGAAAATCCAGAAGTTTTTACTTTCGATTTTGAAATGTTTTTCAACGACTGTATTCAAACCCTGCTACTAATTCCGTATTTTCTCGTGCACAACAAACTTCGACCATTTCTTCATATTACAGCATCGCCAGATTTCTCAAAAACTCGCTTTAAAAGAAATAATTGTAGAAAATGTGTTCGTGACCTACAAATTTTCGCTCGATGCACCTACCTCTTTTTTGGAGCTAGTTTCTCTGTTTACCACCCGTGTTATATACAATGACAAAGGCCTTTATTGTAAAATGGGCCTTTATCCTATATTAAGGCTCTGTTCTGTCGTGTCACTCCTCTAAGAAATTTTCTGGATCAATTAACCCTTTCCAAAACTGCAAAATTTTAGGGTGATGCAATTTGAAAGGTTTCTGCTGGGACACAAGAGGTGTTGTTCAAGATAAAATTTGTGTACAATTCAGCACAGAAAATATTGAGACAAAAGGAGAAACTGCTGGTTATCAGCAGTTTCTTCTTTTGTTTCAATGTTTTCTCAAGCCTGTTCTATTAGGGACGTCAAAACCAGGTCTTGTTTGGGAAAGGGTTAAGAGATGAACAACTGAGATGACCGCATCGGTTATTGAGTTTTGTTCTGTCATCTATAAGAGATCCCTCTCACAAGTCCTGTAAGTATCGACTCCGGTCAGTCTGTGTCAGACCTTTGAAGACTAAAATGTCTTTCTGTTCACGTGGTAAAAACATCTGTTAAATAGAACGATTAGAGAAACAATGTTTGCAATGATTCTATCGATTAAGATATAACACCTATCATTATTAAACACTTCTTGCAACTTCGCAATCATCCGTCGCAACTTATATCAACGTATTTAAAAAAAAATCTGGATAACATAACTAATTCTTCAGTTAACGGTCACGTGTATGAAACGGTTCAATAAGTTTACTTGTTTCTATTCATTTACTCGGGTATAAGGAAATAGAAAAGAATCTATTTGAGCCAGGATCTGGAAAAATGTCCCTTATAGCATTTGAAAAAACTGAGTTTCCAGATCAGCCTGTGCTCAAAGGCAGTCCGAAAGAGATCATCGATGTTGTCTTTAAGTTACTACAGGTGAAGAAGAAGCTATTAGAGAACGACCTGGATCCTGATCAGACTGTGCGTATGCACAGGCTGATCGGGATTCGTGCTGTTCTCAAATGCCTTAAAGGACATTTTTCTAGATTTTGTCTCATTTATCTTTCAACTTTGCATCTAAACTATATGTCTGTTTAGGAATGGTTCGAGCAGACCCTTTAGAACTGATATGCATGTCGTAAGAGCAATATTACACGATCTGTATTTAGGATATATAACGCATCAAAGTACAAAAAAACACAATCGTTATATACTGAACAAAAGTGAAAACGCTACACTGCAAGATTTCTTATTTCTTGGAAAGTATCGAACTAAAAGCATAAAATATATTTTGACGTTATTTCCCAGACTTGCAGCAATCGTTTTGTCGAAATTTCATTGCCTTGTCTCCTTTAATGTCAGAGTTACAGCCCTTAATGCATTTAGAGCTCATTTCATCTAATGTCGCATATGCGCATGCGCATGAAACGCTTCATTATTTTTTCGGAATTGGTCATATCCGGGTTACCAAAAAAAAAACACTTAAAATCTCACCTATCTCTTGTAGCAAGCTCTAAAATGAAGGTCTGATCTGTCAATTTTGCGAATTACCTCCCTTTGACATAAACAAATAGGGAATTTAAAATGTTTGGTATTCACAAATTTATCACGGTTTTCAGTTGGACTTTTTGCAATATCATGCAGGCCTTACTGGGGATTTTTGAACCCTTAATTCGACTAGGATTGTTCCCAAATGTCCATGCAATAGCGATTTCAATTTTCTATGGAGATTGCATTGTAAAATTATCAAGCTTTGGAACATAATGAAAATTCTGCTTTTCAAACTTCATTTTCTTAACACTGAAACAATTTTATGCAAGCTTCTTTACATTTCCTGACTAGTACATTGTAACTTGTCAGACTACCATTCCGTACAGTCTGGCATGGTTTGCATTCTTCTGCTTGGAATTCTAAAGGTTTAAATTGTGTAAAATTTCCGTTAAAATTGTACACCCGAAAAATGAACCCCTGTCACATTAAAAGGGTCCGTTTTTCATCCCAGTAATTAAGATCCACAAAACGTTTAGTGCTTGGCATAACCAAGTCAATGAACCATGCGAAACACTTTCATTTGATTTTTCTACTTGTTGTATTTAGAAGAAATAGGGCAAGCAAAGTAGGTGTAGCGTTTTCACTTTTGTTCAGTATATTTATAAGGTGTTTTTCGGGGGTACAACCTATATTTTTCTCGTCAGATTTTTGGGGTACTTTTAACGGAGCATCAGCACTTTTAAACTTTTAAAACGCGGAAAATTTGTTTCTGCTACAAATCAGACATCTATATACATTGCTTTCGTGTATATTGCGTTTTTATTCACCTGAAAGGGTGTGGCTAAGCCAAAAGGTTATTCGACGAGTTTACTTCTCGATACCTTGGTTAACATAAGGGGAAAACGTGCGGCATGAGCATGAAAATATTTCGAAATTGAAAGACTGTGCGATTGTAAAACGTGTTATTAAAAAACCTCGTAAATACAGCTTGATTCAAGCTGCAGTTACAATAATTTGCAATAACACCGACGATTTACCGCTAATTGAAAACGCTGTTTCTCCTCAATCTTCAATGTAATAACCGTTTACTAGGCTCCGCCCTTTCTCCCGAAAAAAAATCAGAATATACATTGACCTTCGAATATTATTGTTTACAGTTTCGAAATGTCAACAACCTATATTTCTATGATTTGGTATTGTCCAGCAAGATTAACCCGGGACATCTGCATATGTAATGACCCCACTCCGGCTTTGTTTTGTTAAGACGCTCCACTAACGGACTTTGCGCACGAAAATTAAGTTGTCCCGGGTTAACCTTGTTGGACAATACGTGCATTTATCAATAAGCCAGTGAATCTCATGAATACAAATTGATAGAATGATTTGTACATTGTATAATCGGTTATAACTCCGCTAAGCTTGTAAATCTTAACAATTGATTGATTAACCCTTTCGCATCTACAGATGGATAGACTGGTCGACACAAAACAAAAATGCAACTGTCTGATGATAAACAAGTACGGAACAAGGTTAAAGGGACATTTCATTCCCATTTCAATTTTTAAAGTCTGTTTTGATGCCAAGATTGGTTATTCTAACACAAACAATATAATAAGTTATATTTCTCGTAAACGGCGCAACATAATGACTTGAAATTTTCAGAAATATTTCGGCCCCGGGGCAAGTTCGGCTAGAGGCTCTTTTGAGCCTGTCGACAGAGATAAAGAGCTCTGACCCGGATTTTAATGTCATTCATGACGAAAGCTTTTCACAGAAGGTTTTTGGTCGAATTGAATACAAAAACATAGAATTTAGAACACGATTATGATTTTTAGACACTTTCAGTAATTTTTCCACATTTGTAAGTTTTAATTTATAGTAATATGCGCCAGGATTCAGATTTCTTTTTTGTATATTTATGAAGACAATTAAGTCCTCTTTCATATTAAAACTAAAGATGAAGCGTTCATGTTATCTAAAAGAAGATATGACGTGATGTTGACACCAGGTCTGTCTGGGGCTAGTTCGACTTTTGGGGTTGG
This sequence comes from Fragum sueziense, assembly GCA_963680895.1. NCBI lineage: Eukaryota > Metazoa > Mollusca > Bivalvia > Cardiida > Cardiidae > Fragum > Fragum sueziense. The sequence continues at coordinate 12,409,248 of OY804598.1, read as the reverse complement.
GGCAAGTTCGGCCACCACAAAACTTGCCCATGAATAAAAAGAATAATCGCTGTTAGAATTGCCATTTCTTGACGACTCTGAATATATCAATTGTTCAGACCTAGCTCTAACAGAATTGTAAAAAATGGACAAATTCAAAATCACAGACCGAACTTGCCCCAGCCTCTACTTGTTATCCTGAATGTCCCCTTATTCACGATGATTTGACTATTATAACAACGCCTTTTCAATTTATACCTTCTTTTGGAAGTCGTATACAGATTCCTTTAAGTTTTAACAGTCTACAAATCAAATATAAGGATTTATAGGTATGTGCATACCTTGCCCCAAGGGTGGGCCGAACTTGCCCCATGTATGGGGCAAGTTCGGCCACCACGATCAAAACTCTAAAATTTGAAATTCTCTTTATTGAAAAGAAAACTATAAAAAGGACAGACGTAGTTTGAAAGGCTTTCGTTTGTCGAACTTATATATATAAACCACGCCCAAATAACTTTCATATAATTCAAAATATAAGCAATCGAAATTAGGGGGCCGAAATAGCCCCGGTCTTCCCTATAAGGAAACATGTTCTTTCAGATATAAATAAAAGTAAAATTTTTAACAAAAAAATTTGAAATGTCACTTTAAAGTGACATTTCAGATTTTTTTGTCTTAAATTTTACCTTTATTTTTATCTGAAAGACCATATTTTCTTATAAAAATTCTGAAGATTTCAAGCCAACATATTGAGTCGTTTACGATAAATATATATTTTTGAGTTAAAATTTTACAAATTGTTTTCCACGACAGTTTAGATGTAAATGGAATTTGTCGTTTCTGTCTCAACTTTAAAGGCTTATTAGCAACAAGTAAAAAAAACTGATGGCATTTATACTCATAAGAATAACCAATCTTGGCACCAAGACATACTTTAGAAATTGAAATGAGGATGACGTGTCCCTTTAAGAGTGCCTAATTACAGTCAAAAAGTCTATGAACCTCTCCGTGGGTTGTTTTTGCTGATGGAAATATTTTAAAGCTATCCCTTTCCCAAACAAGACCTGGTTTGGACGTCCCTATTAGAAATGGACAAAAGAGCAAACTGCTGATAACCAACAGTTTCTCCTTTTGTCACAATATTTTCTATGCCATTATGTACACGAATTATATTTTCAATTACCTCCATTTTGTCGTTTGTGGCAGTTTTTGAGGCGGATCATCCTCAAATTTTGCCGTTTGGTAAAGGGTTGAATAAAGCAACATGCGTATTAACAAGATTTTATGTATGCCATTGGGAATCACCTTGATCCATGCTGATAGCAAATACCAGATGGGACTTTTTTACAGATCAATGCATAAATATAACCGAGAACAGAAAGTATGAAATTTCTGCTGAAGAAGTATTCATCAAGTAGTACAATTAAACATTTCTCATTATTCTTGCATATCCCAGTCTTGATAACTGGTTTCCAATCAAAGATGTAGTGCCGTTTAAACAATGACAAGTTTCTAATGGGGACGTCAAAACGTAGTCATGTTTCGGAAACTATTAAGTGATAAACAAACATGAGCCAACATCATTCTCAATCTGATAACTATTTTTTTACATTTGACAACTTATATTTTGCCGTCCGCTGCTGCCTTCAAAATTAATGGCAGCAGTCCAATTTTTCATCGTTTTTGAAATGTTAACATGGGCGGATCGAGGATTTTTTCTGGGGGTGGGGGGTGACAACCCAAATGATGGCTTAAGTGTGACAAATATAGTTTTTCAACGAAAACCTCGTAACTGCAGCTTGTTTTAAGCTGCAGTTACGAGGGTTTCGTTGAAAAGCAACGATATAATAATATATATAAAAAACTGAAGTTATATTGTCAAAATATAATTTTTCTGCCAATGCCAGAAGGGGGGGGGGGGTCCGGACCCTGGCATTGACGGGGGGGTCCGGACCCCCCTCCAACCCCCCTCTAGATCCGCCCTTAGTTAACTATGTAACCGACTGTTATGATATGTAAATGTGACATATCTCGGGGGATTTGTTGTAGAAGACATTCTCGCGTGACTGTTTATGAGTTGTCTCTTATCTAGCCTCTTCTGGGATAGAAACATTGTTAAAATTCAATTTTTATTGAAGTTGTAGTATCATAAGAAAATATTTATTAATCTGTTCCCAAACAAGACCTGGGCCCCGTATTACTAAACATCTTACGATCAAGTTTTTTGTGTAAACTGTGTAACAGGACATCTGATTGCACGAGAAATCCGACTGAGCCAATCAGGGTTGTTGTTACAAGTAATTGCACAAAAATCAAACGTACGATCGTTAGTAATACGGGCCACTGGTTTTTACTTCCCTAGTAAAATGGTTTGGGGAAACATTGAGGCAAAAGAAGAAAATGCTGATAATCAGCATTTTCTCCTTTTGTATCAATATTTTCTGTTCTATTTTATACACAAATTTTGTATTAATCATCACCCAGTTTGTCATCTGCAGCAGCCTTTGAAATGAACCACCTTTAAAATTTGTCGTAGGATAAGGGTTAAAAATGGACTGTATCTTAGGACAAGTTTTGAGGGTGACCTAATGTAAAGTATCTCCTTTCGCCTCAATATTTTTTGATCTACATTTTACACAAATATCTTATTCATATCAAATGTGTCGTCTGCATCAGCTTTCAAATTGAAACAATCCAACTTTTAGCCGTTTGAGAAAGGGTAAATAGGCTATCAAAATACATATAGACGGGTCAATATACTGATTTACCCCCAAAAAATTGCAACAAAATGTTTTTAAACTGTTTTGGTTAGTATAAGGGGTCCTTAATAACATACTAAAAATCTACCAAAATCTGGGTCACGGAAAAGGGTTATTTTCAAGATGGCGTCCAAGATGGCCGCCGAAACACTAAAATCGCCATAGCTCCATTACTATGTGTGCTAGGTTGATAAATTTGGTGTCTATCCATAGGTTTAAGGGGTCAAGGAATTCATTTAAAGCATCAAAACTGCTACAAATTAATTACATAATGAGTAAATGGTATGTAGGACCAATGCTGGTCACTGAGGCATTGCTATAACTGCGATTTATTTACTGCATTTACTGCATTGATTGAATCAGGTGTCAATAAATGTTTTATATTACCAATTACCTGGAAAGGGGTCTGACATGACATTTAAGACCAGCATGGACCCAGATTACCTTGATCAAGATCCATGTGGTTTTGCAATAGCTTTATCATGACCGATAGCAACTGTAAAATACCAGCATGGGTCGTTATCAAACTGAATATAGGCTTATACATTTTGAGATCTTGTGAGTCAGTTTGACATTTTAATTGTTATCAAGGAGGATCTTGAAAGTAATTATGTTTTGAGAAATCAAACTAAATTTTAATTGTCCTGTTCTAATTTGAAAATGTACGACAGCAATTGAAATATTTGTCTGGTCTGCACACAAGCCTTTGCGACAAGGCTGAACATCGGAAAAATTCTAGAAAAAGTTATTGATGTCATCAGTCCGTACCAAAATGCTATACTCTTAGCTTGTTTCGAATGGAACTAAAGTACATTCAGAGAGCCATAGAATGTTAATAACACGGACAGTGTCAAGTTTTGATTTGGAATTTTAACCAAATATTGCAAACATGCTGACGAAATCTACAAGATATCACAATGGTCCGTTAAACAGCCAAAGTGAATGATCATTTTGCGGGGAATAAATTCCACACATGTACTTATACATTTTTTGCTTTTCGAGAAAAAAAAACACCATTAACTACTGCATCTAAAGCTGCAATTACGAGATTTTAAATAAATACAGCAATGTGCACAGTGGGTAACGTACACATTGTGAAGAGTGTTGACAGAAAATGCGATGTTGGATAACGACATGTTATCCTTTTCGCCATTGCTTTCCTTCATCAAACATGCACAATCTTATTAAGTCATTAAGTTTAATACTGGGAATTGAATGATTTTCATAGAAACAATAAAACAAATAAAAATATACCGACACGCAAAAAAAGGTGTGCATTTGGTTACAGGAAAACATTCTCTTAATATCATAATGTGGTATCAGGGTTTACAAAAATGTATTAGCTGTTGGATGATTTACATGTGACTAAAATTTGACCAATAATGGACGTTAGGTATATGTGTAAATGACAGAAGGTGAAAAACAAAGGTTGTAGACTCGTGGCATTTTGCTCATGTGGGTGTTTCCTTGCGCTGACCTCACGAGACATAATCACATACCTATGCGGTCTTAAACACTTGACTTTGATCGGTAAACCTGGGGGGCACACAAGATACTGAGTTCATATAATAATACTAGATAAGTATCGGAAGCAAAGGAAACCCCAAATAAACAAAATGCCACAAACCTAGATCTTAAATACATGTACTTTTCACCCTCTGTTATTTACGCGTAAAGCAAACGTCTGTCTATTAATTGTCGAATTTCCATCAGATGTCAACCTCCTTTCAGTAAATATGGTTTTGTAAATTTTGATACCACATATGACATTATTTTCCTTAAATAAGTATACAATATTATCTTGTCACCAAATACACGCGTTCCTTTGCGCGTCAGTATATAGTTAGACGCAGAAGAAAATGAACAAAATGGACTATTCTGTTTTTTTTACCTCGACTTTGCCCCATCCAATGTTAATTTTGCAAAATTGTCGAAACAGTATGCCATATAAACTCTTTATCGAAGTTCCCCCTTTCCCTGTGCAAACACATCATGGCGATAAAGCTTATATTTGTATCATTCAAATCAGGACTCATACTTTTACGAAAATCTAAGCCTGACTGTTTTACCACAAGTGGCTTTCCTCGCACAGTCTTCTTCTAAAATTGGCAAAAAAGCTATAATACGGTTCAAAATTCGGATCCTATAGACAACAAACCACTACCACGCAATGCATTTCTGTCGAGAATTGCCTTCCCTTATTGGTTACTTGGAATTTGAAACCCGACTTGAATTATAAGGAATGAATTAGCTTAAGATATTCCACCAGTTACTGGATACCCAAAACTTCGTGTAACTTCAGTTCTGTGGTTTCCAAATCTGGATAACTTGTCAATTTCCATTGCCACGGAAAGCGACGAAGTTGGAAGCAAACTTGCACGAAGTTTGGGTATCTAATGATGGATGGAATATTTTAATGCAAATTTTCACTGCGCAGAAACGACCTGCCCTTACAGATTCATGTGTAATTTCTTGTGTATAATTTACATTTTTACATTTTAACAAACTAGCATGAGTCTCCTCTAGAAATTGAATTAGCGAAATAAAACAAAGTTTTACTGGTGGACTTACAGCTACATATAGCAAGTGTCAATTACAATTTGACGAATAATTATATTCAATATGATATGAATTCTGCTTTAAAAGGAAAATAATACGTTGTAATTTTCATTTCTCATGCCTATTTGTTTAACTTTTGTTAAAGTTTATAAATCAATTTGATTTCAACTTCCACTGGACAGAAACGATAACACATATTTCATTTCTTGTGTATATGTTTCATCTGTTTGCCTTGGCCCTTTTCAGTAAATTTGAAATTTGTTAATTCATCTTTAAATTTTATTTTGTCAATGAAGCTCAACTGTCTAAAAATGAAATTGCAATGTACTTACTGCATGTAGTTCTATCTAAAATATCAGAAAAATGCCATTGCACATTTTACTCTCTTACATTAATTTTTGAACTCGTATAATATATGAAGGTCATATGCGAATTTATCAAATGGTTGTTCCATCAAAGATAGTGAATGTAAATATAAAATCCATACCGATCTGTGGTTACTTAATTATGCTGCTTTCTCAGATAAATGAAATGTGCGATTTTTCCGGAGTTCGTTTTTCAGTTAGACTTGTACAGCATTACGATGCATGGACAATGCAAAACGTCGTATTTCGATGTCTATTTGCAACAAAATACAAAAAATGTCATCGTTATCCTATGTCATAATTATAGGAATTATTTTATTTCTGCTTCAATTTGATATATAATGAGGCAAATTGCAAACATGCAAATTACAAACAAGTGGCTAGCTTTAAAATATTGATCTACAGCACATTGTCCGCTGTCCAGATATAGCAGACTGGCTGAAATTTTTGAAATTTTGGAGCTTTTAAACATTATTTATGATCTCTGAATGCACTTCATGTCCAGCAGAAACAGCATAATTTTTCTTAGTACTAACTGAATGATGACATCCATGTCTTCTTCAAGAGCCTTTCAGACATCAATTTTACTCATTTTTGTTACTTTGGATGTCTTCGTGACAAAATTACCTCTATAATATATGTATTGACATATATAATTAAAATTCTGCTATGGCACTTTTTTGTGATCAGGTAAGGTCATACACATCTTTTTCTTATTTGGCGTTGCGTTTGTAGCAGTTTTGATACTTTAAATGAATTCCTTGACCCCTTAAACCTATGGATAGACACCAAATTTATCAACCTAGCACAAATAGTAATGGAGCTATGGCGATTTTAGTGTTTCGGCGGCCATCTTGGACGCCATCTTGAAAATAACCCTTTTCCGTGACCCAGATTTTGGTAGATTTTTAGTATGTTATTAAGGACCCTTTATACTAACCAAAACAGTTTAAAAACCTTTTGTTGCAATTTTTTGGGGTAAGGGCCTTATTTTCATATATTGACCCGTCTAATAAGGGAGTGACACCACAAGTACTGGTGGTGAACTCGGCCAAAGCGATGGACGTTTTTCACCACAACAAGGTACATATATATTGCGTTCAAATGTGAGTTTAAAGATCTCATTCGATAGATTTTCTAACAACAATGAATTTGTTCTGCAAATAGGCCGGGTTTACCGATATGTATTGACAAACCGTCTGTGTTGTTATAAAATCTCGTAACTACGGCTTTATCGAAGCCGTATAATAGATTCACAATTAAACGAGAATAGACACGGTTGTCTTGCTTTAATTTTACGTAGGTAAAGGTAGTAGTTGTACCTAAAAATAAACCAAAACAACCGTAAACTATTCTCGTTTAACTTTGAACGTATTATAGTTACGATATTTTATAACAACACCGACGGAATACAAAGATCGCAAAAAACGTCCAACGCTTTGGCCGAGTTCACCACTAGTGACAAGCGCGGACAGGCAACATATTGGAGGTCTAAGGGAAGTAAAAATGTTTATCGTGACACGTGACAAAAGTATAGGACTGTCCGACGAATTATTACGATAAAGGTGACCTGTGATTGGACAATTTATTTTACTGGAAATGAACATGATATATTCATTTGTGACTGATTATATTCTATTTTCGAGTTAAAAGAAAAAAATCAATGATTTTGAATCATTTTGGCAATTTCTGGGCCATTTTAAAAGATGGGTATTATACTCTGAAATGCTACGGAAACTAGCTCCGCAGTTAGGGTGATCTAAAAAATGAGGTAAAAAGTCATAGAGTAAAGCATATTGCTGCAAACTCATTGACTGAGCTATAAGCAAAATGTTATAATGGTCGCATATGGAAAACTGTTTACTTCTCTTAGACCTGTGGTGAGGCCCTAACCCTTTCCCAAACGGCAAAAGTTTAGGGTGATTCACTTCGAAAACTGCCACAACTGACAAAACGAATGTTATTAAAGATAGGATTTGTGTAAAATATGGCATAGAAAATAATGAGACAAAAGGAGAAACTGCTGGTTATCAGCAGTTTCTCCTTTTGTCTCAATGTTTTCCCAAGCCATTTCTATTAGAAGCGTCAAAGCCAGGGCCCCGTATTACAAAACATCTTACAATCAAGTTTTTTGTGTAACAAGGCATCTGATTGCACGAGAAATCCGACTGGGCCAATCAGGGCTGTTGTTACAAGTAATTATGCAAAAATCAAAGAACGATCGTTAGTAATACGGGCCCCAGGTCTTGTTTGGGAAAGGGTTAAATAATATAGCATGAGCCTCTATAATGCTTTTTGACTTATCTTGACTCCAAATGCGTATGGGATTTTCGCGTGACGAAGAATGTTCAATAACAAAAGCAGCTTGAAGCCCGATAGATCATTTGGGCAGTTGGAGGTCGTTAGAACAAAACAAGTTCTTGAAATCTTTACTAGACGACCAAATTTTAGGGTGAGACAAATTAAAAGATTTTGCAGACAACAATTTTAAGAGAACGAAATTTAAAATGTTTTGATATTTTGGGGTAGAACATAATGTGGGAAAGGAAGAAATTGCTTGTCACAAGCAACATCTTCATTTTCCACAATGTTTTCCAGAGTCAACATTTTGTAGGGAGTCAAAAAGAGTCATTGTGTGGTAATGGGTTAACAGAATCAGGGTAATAAATATGAGGGGATTGTTTATTCTTATTTCATCATTTCAAATATAAAGACTTTGTCGTTGTGACTCATCCCAATCGTCTCCATGAGACAATTGAAATATGTACAAACAAAACAAAAAAAATCTGGAAAAGGTGAATGATATTCTTCATTTTGAAATGCGATTATTCTTTCTTGTCTTAAAGCCTTATAAGAGTACTTTGCATAAACATACAGCTATGTCCTTACTGCATAATTCGCTATAGTCGTAGGCCTACTGTTGTGCATAATATTATGCTTTAGTACGTGCGTCCGTCTGAAATCGTCCGATACTTCCATAGATAGTGTTTGTATTTTTTTAACATAATAAATATTGATTAATTTACATATATCTATTTTTGTTTTATCTTTAAAATGATTCTAAGAACATTTAGCTTATGAGGTAGATCCATCATTCTAAATAAAGTGTTCTTGGAACTCATCGACTATACCAGTTTTATCATAGTTCATAGTTTCCAATGGACGCGAAAACATGCTCCTGGAACATCGTTATGATTAATGTTTTCATTATACGTATTATCAGATTGTATTTCAAATATGTACATCAGAAGTTATACTCAATGATTATAATAAGTTACATATCAAAAAAATTGTTTGAATCGAAAAAATTATCATTTTTGCAAATTAATTGAATTCCTAGATTCATCATTAATTTGTTCATCGATTGTGATTAGATGTGGATCATACCATATTAATAAATAATCTCCGTTTTACTACAACAGGTTCGAAACAAATGTTTTACAGCTTTCGCTGTGGAGGAGTGTACAGTACTGTAGCAGTGTGTCTGAATGATGGCGAGGAATTTTTATGCTAAAATGAACTTGGTTAAGCTTTACCGTAATATATTAATAAACCGTCAGCATTGTTATAACATGTCGAAAATACGGCTTGAACCAAGCCGTAGTTACGAGATTTTATTACAACGACTATGGAAAAACTAAGGTGTGTCCGAAATTACGTCACGATTAAATGGAATAAATCGTTCCATAGTTCCATATCCAATTCGAAGAGTAGGGGAGATAACAATGTGTTAGCTTTAAACCAATCACTCTGTTCTTATTTCCCTTGCCCTGCATCCATTGAACTCATTTGAGAAACACTTCAATAATGAAAGGCACTACAAACAACAATTTTGCTCCGTCTAAAACACCCTTTTCCTGGACATTTCAAATGGATGGCACATTGAAACTATTTAAGAGACAGTTCTAGCCCGGTATGCTGCTGTCCTAAAGTTGCTGTAGGTCACGAAGAAGCTATTTGAAACCAACATGGTTCATGATCAGATTGCGTGTAGGCTATACGCAGGCTGATCTTGAACCATGTTGGGCTCAAAAGCTTTAAAGTACCCTTTTCCAGATCCTGGCTCATATGTAAGAGAGCCCTCGTATCTGCTAGACAGAAGTTAAATACCATTGACTCAAAATAATCAATTGGTTAAAAACACATATTGAAAGGAGTCTTGACTGAAAGCTGTGAAATCAGTCTTTATATTGTTTAATGGACAAAAAGTCTACAATGTCATTTAAAAAGAAATTCGACGGAATTGGATTTGAATTGAGATGACAAATGGTTTGACTAATTTAGTCCCTGAGAAATATGTCCTTCGTTTGACTTTTAACTGTTTCCCAAACAAGGCCTGATTTTGACACCTCCTAAAGAAAAGTTTGCAAATAAACATATTCTCCATTTGCATCAATATTTCCTGTGCTAAATTGTACACAAATTCTGTCTGCAAAAACACGCATTTTGTCGTCTGCAACAACACTAAAACTGAACCACCATAAAGTTTTTGAATCACCAAGCTTATACTGAGAGTAAGGGAGGCTACTGTTGAAAAGACAATAACTCTGTGAAGTAGGCTAAGTGCCCTTTGATATTATTTCAGATCTTAGACATACATGACCACCTGATCACATGTATTCCTGACCACATCAAACCAAGAAATGAAACGAACTTTTCTTTTTCGGTTGCACATGAAAGTGTTCAGATTAGAAAGGTGAGATGAATATATTACGAACTCGCAATAAAACACGATAGTAGACAAATCAAAGCAAACGTAAAGTAGGCCATATGTACGAGTAGGCCTTCATGCATTATATCAAGGCACGCAATACTATATGAAACGGTATAAAATCGTTTTAAATTTGGCAGACTTGTACGTAGATGATTACATAATTACGCGCATTTGTCTTTGTTGAATTTACTGGTATTTGTAAACAGTATAACAGTAGAAAAATATTTGATCTCGTGAAATAACCTTAGCAGAGATGTGACGAAAACCAGTTTTCCCCTCTTTGTATACTATTATCTACACTTATGTTAACCCATTAACACACAGTGACTTCTTTTGACTCCCCACAAGGTTATGGCTTTGGAAAACATAGTGGAAAATGAAGAAATTGCTTGTACCAAGCAATTTCTTCATTTCCCACTATGTTTTCTACATAAAAAGACCAGCAAACACAAAATTTTATTCACTTGAAATTGTCGTCTGCAGGATCTTTGAATTTGGACTAGCCTAAAATTTGCCGTTTGGTAATTGGTTAAAATACAATAGAATAATAGTCGCATCCAGACAAGCACATGGCGAAATACATTGCGTGCACGTAAGTATCATCATGACATTATAAAAAAAAACTTGGGGAATCTTGCTGGTACCATCCAAAGTTTAGGCGATTTTACGGGTGCATTCTCTGACTTTTTCACGAACAAAAAAATACCACTTTCCTTCTTCGATTCGACACACAACTATAAACAGGAACAAAAACGTCAACCAACAATAAAATAAAACAATCAACTACAGTCGCATTCGTCAACCACAATCAATCAATCAATCAATTAATCGACCAATCATTGGTAATTTTGGTAATAAAAAGGTCCATTGTACATGTAGCATTTTAGAATGTCCAAATACTAGATAGTAGTATGCTTCATTGCATTATGATCAAGGACCGTATTATTTTGTCACAGTCGTTGCAGGTCATAGGACACTATTGAAGAACAACATGGTTCCTTATCAGACTGTGTGTAAAGCAGACTGATGTAGAACCATGGTTAGCTCAAACAACTAAAGCGGCCCAGGATCATGGCGCATGTACTTTTAAAACTCGGCCTACATTAACCCTTTCCCAAACAAGACCTGGTTTTGACGTCCCTAATAGAAAAGGCTTGGGAAAACATGGGTTGAGGATGTATCAAGTCATTTGATTGGCTAATGAGATTTAGAGCTGAAGAGTCAAAAATAATTATAGGTCTACCGGTAATTTATCGCTAGACCGTTAATTGAAATAGCGGTCTACCCTTATTTTATGGGTAGACCGATATTTTTATCGGTAGACCGCTAAAAATATAAGGGTAGACCGCTATTTTTAGCGGTCTACCCCTATTTTAAGTATAGGTCTAGCGCTATATTGACTTTAGACCCTATTTGCGCGCCATATATATCCACTTTCATGTGGCTACGCATCAATTGTTTGGTAATGTGTAATGGCGTGAACAAGGGTGAGATAATCAGACAAACTAGAAGTGCATTTCGTGTCAACATTATTAGCGGTGTTTACGAGATTGTCTCCTGCTTTATTACACGGTATTTCTGTCACTCTCAATTTTGGGATGCTACAGCTTGATTATGAAAACAATCCTTTCTCCAACAATAACATTTTCGACTGATTCAAATTGAAAGATGGGTCGTTGCTGATGCCACGGAGTTCCTTGTTTTGTTCCTTTTAAGTAAATGTGCAACCTACCTTTATTCTAACAGAATACGAAATTGGCATATCAAACGTCATTGAGCAAGAAAATTGTTTAGAAGCCAAACAAATTGAAACCGACTTGTACTTTTGCTCTATGAAGGTTATATAATGAATGTAAATAAATATAGGTCATTCTCAAATGTACAGCTGTTATATTTTATTTCAATTCATTGGAACTCGCTCGAGGTTTTGAATCAAATCATTAAATATTATTCGAATTATATAATCAAATGAGTTTATATTGTTCGAATTGTTTAATAAAATCATTGATATAATGTTGTTCGAGAGTTTAAACGTAATATCAGTAAATTTTGTCAATCATGAGTTTCAGATCGAAAGTTCTATTCGTTCCTTTTATTTTCTGTTCATTTTTACTGGTTGATGATGATCGTATCACCGGAACCAACCTACTAGCAAATTAGAAACTTTGCGATTCCAGATGATGACATTAAACGGGATAGGCATGATTGAAATAAATCGCATTTACCCATTACCAAACAAGACCTGGTTTTGACGTCCGTAATAGAAAAGGCTTGGGAAAAGGCTTGGGAAAACATTGAAACAAAAGAAGAAACTGCTGATAACCAGCAGTTTCTCCTTTTGTCTCAATCTTTTCTGTGCCATATTTTACACAAATCCTATCTTTAATAACATTCATTTCGTCATTTGTGGCAGTTTTTGAAGTGGATCACCCTAACATTTTGTCGTTTGGGAAAGGGTTAACCCATTATCAAACGACAAAATTTTAGTTTGATCTAAATTCAAAGCTGTTGCAGACGACAAATTCAAACGAATAAAGTTTAAATTTTTGTTGCCTTTGGGGTAGAAAACTTTGTGGAAAATGAAGAAATTGCTTGTTACAAGCAATTTCTTCATTTTCCATGATGTTTTCCAAAGTCATTATCTTTTGGGGAGTTATAAAAAAGTCAATGTCTGGTAAAAGGTCGAATTCTCGAAAACGAGAGAATTTCATTGAGGTCATATTGGTTTGATTAAACGCGTAATCCTTGATCTTGTGTATAAAAATCTGTAAACTTTCCAAAACAACAAAATTGAACTGTAGTAACATTTGATAGATATTAAATCTAGGCAACGCATTTGATGAAGTTAAAAAAAAAATTCTTAAAAAGTACAGAGAATGTTACGGCAAGATGAAAAATAAAAAATCAGAAAATCAGCATTTTCTGGCTTTGTCTAGATGTTTGCTAAGCTTCGTGTTTTATGACGCCATAATTTAGTGCTTCTTTTGAGTTGGCTGGGTGAGTGATAAGAGTCTACCCTAATATGGATGCAGAATGTTTAAGACCAATCAGAAAAACAGAAACAGAATTATAACTTATCTTATTTGAGACGGCATATAACTTCAGGTAATAAATGTTCATACTTTACAAAAAAGAAATCTAACGCGTATAAAAGGAGACTTAAATCATAGTTCATAGACTCAAAAGGAACACAAAAATGATTTTATTAGGAAAAAGTTCGGGGCCCGTATTCACCAACGCATTCTAAGTTTTAGAATTAGACTAAATCTAAAGAATTTACTAAATTGGGAGTCTAATTCTAAAGTACGTATTCACCAACACGTTCTAATTCTAAGTCTTTAGAAAATTTTTTAGAATTCCAAGTCTACCACCTGCCGTGCTAAAGTACGTTTCATTGGTAAAACATGGCCGCCGCTCACCGCTTCAAGGCTTGTAACATGCTTAAAATCGACAAAGGAATCATAAAACAAAACAATAGTCCATTTGAAACTTAATCTTACACAGAAATTCGACGAGGTGGCACTTTTTTGAGATATTTGAATGCGCAAATCGATAACTCGACCTCAAAAGTTCAGCCGGTGAGAAAAGTGCCATTCTAAAGCAAACTATTTCACTTGTCATGGACAAAACAAACTAACGTTAGCCTATTTCGTTTATCAAAGAATGCAACTCAACTCTACGACTTGCCTTGAACGGTGTGTTTTTGTACAAGTGCGAGTATGGATTTGTATAGGAAGGGTGAAAGAACAAAGAACAGAGTTAACTTGAAACGGAGGAAAAACGTACCAAATTTAACATGATCATGAGCACATACCATAATATTCTTTGGTCTCTTGTTCCCTCTAACTGCAACTTCCCTAAGTCTGGATCTTAGCCCTAACCCTAACCCTAACCCTAACCCTAACCCTGTTTAATGTTTATCGGGGTCGTCCATTTTCCGTGTTTTCAAACAGTCTCCAACAACTTGAACAAGACGAGTGATGAAACTGATGATCGTGGCCAAATGGCAAATTCCAAACCAACGGTACCCTGACGTATCACAAGGCATACCATTTTCTTGAAATAAGATGAATAACCACTTTCTGGTTGATCTCTATCCCTCCAAAATCCACAGAATTAAAATCCGCCCGGTTTGTCTTTCTGTAAACATTCCATATCCAGAGAAATCAAAACGTCATAGATTGTGTGTATTACGTCACAAAAAGCTTTGAACTTGACCTTGGGTTTATATTTAGATCATTAATCGAGGGGCCTAAAGTGGAGAATTTTATGTCTACTAGTAAGGAAGCGCTCTCAAAAACAATTTGTAATGGGTTTAATGGCACGGTTTATTTCTCATTTTGTGATTCACAGACATTTGCCATATATTATGAGGGTAAATATCAAACTGAGTTGTTGCACACTTTAGTTACTAGGATGCAGAATTTTACCCAGGTAATAAATATTTAATCGATTGTTTGATATGCAATATATGTTACTTAAGATGGGACACGATGCGCAAATGATTAATTATCGATAATTCAACGGTATAAAAAAGGTCAAAATTAATAGGCCTACAGTGCTTGCCGATTGTCAAACAGTCTGTCCTTTCGTTCGTTCCGTTTGGATCAACGCCGTCCCTTCGCTTCGGCTTTGATCCAACAGACCCTTATAGAAGTTGAAGGGTGTCTAACTACGTTTCGATCCTCAAAATATACAGACCATGATGCTGGTTGCATAATTTGCGTAATTTGCGTATCAAAATCTGGAAACCAGCGCAGGATTGTGGCCGCTTACATCGCGTACAAACTGTTCTGAATTAAGACAGTTCTAAATTGCGTTGGTGAATAAGGAATTAAGAACTTTCTTGGCCGAGTAAAGAATTTAGCATTTAGACAAAGTCTAATTCTAAAATTTAGAATTTGTTGGTGAATACGGGCCCTGGTATACGATTTACCCTTCCCATTCTACACGATATGTACATTTTATTGTTTGATATACTGGCATAGATTTCGTACCATACTAAATGCTTTAAGCTGGACTAAAGAATATGTCCTATCATGTTGGTCAGAAAACACTACGAAGACTAAGCCAGGCTATGTTCATTTTCGCAAGCAAAGGGTGAAATCTACGACGTAACGTCGTTTCTGTATTCACCCTTATTGTATTTAGTCCGATTTGCTTGGTGTCCTGGAAAGCGTTTTCATTGGTTCGAGCGAAGTCTCGCTGGAACCAATCATATGACTCGATACACCTGTTTGTTATGTGTAAACAATTAATGACAGCGGACGGGAAAGGGCATTGCTTTTGCAACGATGAGTGATATTTCCAAAGAATTTCACTGTTATAGACAACAATTTGTATAAATTTGTATTCGACGAACTATCATACTTGCGACAACTCGACCATAAAGGCAGCTAACTGTTACCTAGTCCGTATGGCATAGAACGCGAAAGAGAACGCGCTTTTAGGATGTCATCAATTATAGACGACGTAACGTCAAATGGCGTGTAGAACGCGAGGTTTGATTGGTTGCTACTCCATGACAACGAGCAGGGCAACCACTAGCGACGTTTCGCGATTTTAAGAAAATCTGACTAAATCCGCTAAGGGTAAATACTAACGTTGGTGGGTTCAATCTTGGCTAGCGAAGATGGGTTATGTTATTTGAGCAGTCATGTCGGTAAGAATATGCAACGTACACAATCCATACTGATTCAAAAAAGAAAATGTGCATACTTCTCCTTTATATACCTACGTAATCGACACAATTAAACGTGGAATACGTCTTGCAATATTAAGACAATATAATTTCAAACGATGCAACGAGAGATCAAGTTCGGTAACTGATACCACAAATGTTTGTCGTCATTCATTGAAGACATGTAACAATAGAAATTATGCAGAAGTCTGAAGGAAATTACATAATTTAACCACGTCACGGTCGTTCGTATGTGTGAATTTTGAAACTGACCCCGATCTTTAATTCCAAAACACAAGCAATATTTCATTTCACATAATTAAAAATACACTCACTTATATGCACTTGTCTTTTCAGATGGCTAAAATTTCTCTATACCAAATAAATCGACATTTACTTATTTGACGAAGGGTAGAGAATATACAGACATAAAAGAGTTCGATGTTTTACAGCACACGGGCTTGCATGCTTTTTATTTCCGGTTTTCATCCCCCTACTCGTGTTTAACGATCCCGAGTCCATTTCGAATGCTTTTTGACATCAAGTGCCACAATAGGAGTTTTGATCTACAATTATTGATCAATCAACACAAAACTTGGACATAATGTTGGAGACCACAAGATCTTGGGTGAGTTTGATTTTCAGTCTGATCAGACCAGGAATTCTAGAGTAATGTGTCCTTGAATTTTACAAATTTGCCGTTTTTTGCTGTTTTTGATCTTGTTTAAACTTTAGAATCTACAATTATTGACCAATCAGGACATAATTAGAAGACAATGTTGGAGACTACGAGATCTCAAATGAGTTTTATTTTCGGTTAGATCGGACCATAAAGTCGTGAAATATGTCCTCTTTAGTTTGACAACATTGTCGTTTTCCACTCTTTTGACTTTGTTTACAGTGTAGCATCTACAATTATTGACCAATCAAATTAAAACTTTGACATAATTTTGTAGATAATAAGATCTGGTATGAGTTTGAATTTCAGTCTTATCAGACAAGATAGTCTCTAGTTTTAAAGTACCCTTAAATTTGACAGAATTGTCGTTTTCAACGTTTTTCTACTTTATTTACTCTCTAGCGTCTGCAATTATTGACCAATCAAGATGAAGCTTTGACACAATGTTGGTGACTATAAGACCTTGCATGAGTTTGAATCGTTCCAATCGGATCAAAAAGTTGAGTGTTATGTGCCATTGGATCTGACAAAATTGCCGGTTACGAATCTATCAATTACAAAGTATTAATATCGAACAACCAAGACGAAGCTTGGCCATAAGGTTGATTACCATAAGATTTTGGACAAGTCTTAATTAAATTATACATGTATTCAGAATAAAATTGGCCGAGTTATCTGCCCTTCATATTGACAAATTTGCCGTTTTTGACTTTGTTTTGAATCTAACAACAACAAATAATGACCAATCGAGACGAAACTTGGACACAATATTGTTGACCATAAGTTTGTTTTCAGTGGCAAGGCTGCAAATATTAATTGATTCTAACAAAGTTGTGGCTCATATCAACTAATTTCAGGTGAGCGATTTAGGACAATCATGGTCCTCTTGTGTTCTCATATCTTTCAATATTTCCTATGCCTTAACATTTCCGAATTAAAAATATCCCAGTTGTGCAATTTAAAACCTAATACAGACAACATAACATGTGTCGATAAAGATAGGATTTTAGAAGAAACTGGGGGTATATTGGTTGTAAGCGTAGGTCCATCTGTCGGTCAGTCGGTCTCGGTCGGTCGGTCGACCAAACCTTGTCCGGAGCATAGCTCGAAAAGTATTAAAGGTAGACTCACGAAACTTCATAGGTGGATTAATCTCATTATGGAGAGGTGCAGTGCACAAGAACCGTTACTCTGGCGATCAAATGTTTGGAGTTATTGTGCTTTGATAATTTTCAGACTTGATTCTTGTCCGGAGCATAACTCAAAAAGTATGTAAGGTAGAATCATGAAACTTCATAGGTGGAAAGATCTCATTATGGAGAGGTGCAGTGCACAAGAACTGTTACTCTGCCGATCAAATTCTTGGAGTTATTTTTAGCTCACCAGCGCACAAATGTGCTCATGGTGATCTATTGTGATACCGCTGTGTCCGGCGTCCGTCGTGTGTCGTGTGTCGTCCGTCAAACTTTGCCTTGTGTGCACTCTAGAGGCCACATTTTTTGCCCAATCAACCTGAAATTTGCTCAGTATGATTGTCCTGATGAAATCTCGGACAAGTTCGAAATTGGGTCATCTGGGGTCAAAAACTAGGTCACGGGGTCAAATCTTAGAAAAACCTTGTGTGCACTCTAGAGGCAACATTTTTGCCCAATCAACCTGAACATTGATCAGAATGATTGTCTTGATCAAATCTCGGACAACTTTGAAATTGGGTCCTCTGGGGTCAAAAACTAGGTCACGGGGTCAAATCTTAGTAAAACCTTGTGTGCACTCTAGAGGCCACATTTTGCCCAATTAACCTAAAAATTGACCAGAATGATTGTCTTGAAAAATCTCGGACAAGTTTGAAATTGGGTCATCTGGGATCAAAATCTAGGTCACGGGGTCAAATCTTAGAAAAACCTTGTGTGCACTCTAGGGGCCACATTTTTTGTCCAATCAATCTGAAATATGCTCAGAATGATTGTCTTGATAAAATCTCGGACAAGTCTGAAATTGGGTCATCTGGGATCAAAAACTAGGTCACGGGGTCAAATCTTAGAAATACATTGTGTGCACTCTAGAGGCCACATGTTTTGCCCAATCGACCTGAAATTTCATCAGAATGATTGTCTTGATAAAATCTCGGATAAGTTTGAAATTGGGTCATCTAGGGTCAAAAACTAGGTCACGGGGTCAAATCTTAGAAAAACATTGTGTGCACTCTAGAGGCCACATTTTTTGCCCAATCAACCTGAAATTTGCTCAGTATGATTGTCTTGATCAAATCTTGGACAAGATTGAAACTGGGTCATCTTGGGTCAAAAACTAGGTCACGGGGTCAAATCTTAGTAAAACATTGTGTGCACTCTAGAGGCCACATTTCTTTCCCAATCAACCTGAAATTTGCTCAGAATAATTGTCTTGATAATATCTCGGACAAGTTTGAAATTGGGTCGTCTAGGGACAAAAACTATGTCACGGGGTCAAATTTTAGAAAAACCTTGTGTGCACTCTAGAGGCCACATTTTTTGCCCAATCAACCTGAAAATTGATCAGAATGATTGTCTTGATAAAATCTCGGACAAGTTTGAAATTGAATAATCTGGGGTCAAAAACTAGGTCACGGGGACAAATCTTAGAAAAACCTTGTGTGCACTCTAGAGGCCACAATTTTTGCCCGATCAATCTGAAATTTGCTCAGAATGATTGTCTTGATAAAATCTCGGACAAGTGTATAAATGGTTTATCTTGGGTCAAAAACTAGGTCACGGGGTCAAATCTTAGAAAAATATTGTGTGCACTCTAGAGGCCACATGTTTTGCCCAATCAACCTGAAAATTGATCAGAATGATTGTCTTGATCAATTCTCGGACAAGATCGAAATTGGGTCATCTGGAATCATAAACTAGGTAATGAGGTCAAATCTTTGTAAAACCTTGTGTGCACTCTAGAGGCCACATTTTGCCAAATCAACTCGAAAATTGCTCAGAATGATTGTCTTGATCAATTCTAGGTCAAGAGGTCAAATGTTAGTTAAACTTTGTGTGCACCCTAGAGGTCACATTTTTTGCCCAATCAACCTGAAAATTGGTATACAAAAAGTTATTATATAAGGTGAGCGCTTCAGGGCCAATGACCCTCTTGTTTGTTGATTTTCCAACGTAATTCTTGTCCGGAACATAACTCAAAAAGTACGTCTGACTTTCAGTTCATTTGGTTTCACGCCGTTTTCAACTGTCAGGGTCATATCACGGCGACCAAAGAGTATAAGGTACACTGGTGGTGAACTCGGCCAAAGCGAGGGACGTTTTTAGCTACCACGAGGTACAGTTATTTTGCGTTTAAATGTGAGTTTAAGGAATGATTGGATAGTTTTTTCTAATAACAATGAATTTGTTCTTAAAATAGACCGGGTGTAGCGATATGTATTGACAAACCGTCGGTGTTGTTATAAAATCTTGTAACTACTGCTTAACCGAAGCCGTAGTTACGATATTTTATAACAACACCAACTGAATACTATGATCGAGAAAAAACGTTCAACGCTTTGGCCGAGTTCACCACCAGTGAGGTAGAATTTCATACGTGGATAGATCTCGTTATGGAGAGGTGCAATGCATAAGAACCGTAACTGTGGTGATCCATTTTCGAAGTGTGTTTATTTTTGTTGATTTTCAAGCTCAATTCTTGTCCAGAGCCTAAGAAAACTTTAACTTGGCCTATATCTTATGCCCTATTACATTATACAGCCTTGATATTTCAAACATTGACACCTCCTACCAAGACCTTTCACACTTGACCATGAACTTGGACCATATGATTTCGACATGGAGTTTGACCTATTTCTTTTAAAAAAAAAATAACCTAGCCTTTGTCCTTGTACACTTACAGCCTTAATTTTCCACACATGGACACCTCCTACAAAGACCTTTCACATTTGACCATGACCTTAGACCAAGTGACCTTGACCTCGGAGTTTGACCTACATCAAAGGCCATTGAGGGGACATATATGTTTTAAGAACATTTCTTGCTTATATAGCACAGAAAATATTGAAGCAAAGGGTTATCATCATTTTCTTCTATTGCCTCAGTATTTTCAAAAAAAAAATATTATGTGAATAGAAAGGCATCATTATTTGGGAAAAGATGAAAGAATCGTCTTTGAAATGAAATACATCTGATAGTATTGACAGTGATTATCCTTGTTTTGTATGGCAAATCTTATAATGAAACCCATCCCATCTTCATATACATGTATATTAATCATATACCGCTGCTTTTCAACAAAAACCTTGTAATTGCAGCTTGTTTTAAGCTGCAGTTACAAGGTTTTTGTTGAAAAAGTGACATCATATTCTAATTTTCAGCCGTCACAATTTGAGTGTGGTTTTATAACACTGTTACGAAAAAATTGTCCGATTCATGACCGATAAACAAAATATTAGACTGGTACCCGGCAAACTTTGTTGAGGGATTTCCCAACAGAGATCTATTTTTAGCACACGAGCCCGCGAAAATCATTCCTTATTTGGACCGGCATAAAATTTTGCCTTTGGTAATGGGTTTGGAAAAGTAGTTCATAATTTTGGTTATCATATAGAGTATATAACATATCCTCAATGTTTGAAGAACTCTTGAACAAAGGTCTGAGGTAGGTAGGCCTATAGGTGCTTTGTAATCTATAATAAGCCATAGAAGTAGCACTATTTACGTATAACATTTCCACTTACCTACAGCTGAAGATTATCTTATGATTTTGAATTTTTGATTTACATGGTGCAAAGGTTGGTGCTTTAACAATTATACCTTTTCCCAGACAAGACAATTTCATTATGCCTCAATATTTTCTGTAAATATTATACGATAAACCCATCTTTTTTCAACACCTGGTTTGTAATTTATCAGAGCTTTCAAATTGCTCTGGCAAAACGTTTGTCGTTCAGGTAAGTGTTTACGCTTTACCAGACAACAAAGGGTAAGTTTTGTCCCAATAGGAAGTAGCTGTCCAAATTAATATGGATGAATGCTATTTTCAGTTCAATAAAGGATAAAACGTTGCATAGGAAAAGAGAAAATTGCTGGTAGTTGGCCTTTTCTGCTTTTCCCTAGATGTTTTGGGGAAAAAATCTCAGAAAAAGATCTTAATATTAAAACCATAGTTTGTTTAAAAAGGGTTAAATTTTTGTACAGTGATGTTGCCTTGTTTGAAGAATTTGTGTCAGTTTTCCCATTACAAAGGACATTCCTTTAAAGGGAAATAACATTGCAATTTCAATTTTTAGCTTTCCTTAGCTCAGTGAGCTCTAGGGGAGCTCTTAGGGTCAGTCACTATCCGGCTTCCGTCGTCAACAATTTCTTTTAACATCCTCTCCTCCTTAACAAATCGGCCAATCCTGACCAACCTTTGCAGGAATGTTTCTTCGGTGATCCCTTTCAAAACGTGTTCATAAATATTTGATATGTCAAAAAATGTGGGCGTGGCAGGGCGGCGCTTATCAAACATAAAGAAATCATTACTATTATAGGTAATTCTTCAAAAATCTTCTCCTTAAACATTGGGCCGATTTTTACAAAACTAGGCAGGTATGTTTCTTTGGTGACTCATTCAAAACTTGTTCGTGAAATTTTGATTCGTCAGAAAATGTGGGCTTGGCAGGGTGGGGCTTATCAGAAATAAAGAAATCACAAGGTAATTCTTCAAAAATCTGCTACTCCTTAACATTTTTTTTCCGAACTAGGCAGGGAATATTTCTTGGGTGACTCATTTCAAAAACTTGTTCGTGAATTTTTGATTAGCCAAAAAATGTTGGCGGGGCAGGGCGGGGCTTATTATACCCCCAAAATTCAATTTGGAGGGTAAAAAGGAGTCAGCTCGTCTTTTTGTCTGTTTTCTTTAACCATCTTCTCCACCTCAACCACTGCGCCAACTCTTACCGAACTTGACAGGAATATTCCTTGGGTGACCCTTTTTAAATCTTGTTCGCGAACTTTTGATTCATCAAAAACTGTGGGTGAGGCTGGCCGGGGCTTATCGGACTGGGAGAAATTATATGTTTTTTTTTTAAATCAATTATTAGGCTAATTTGAACCAAACATAGCAGGAATGACCCTTTTGTGAATGTATTCAACACAAGTTCATGAATTTTTGATTTGATGAAAAATGTGGGCAATGCAGGGCGGGGCTTATCAGACTTCCCGATATCGTTGAATAATTCTTCAAAAAACCTTCTTCTCCTTAACTACTGGACCAATTCTCATCAAACTTGACCGGAATGTTCCCTGTGTGACCCTTTTCAAAACGTGTTTGTAAATTTTTGATTCGTCAAAAATTGTGGGCGTAGCAGGGCGGAGCTTTTCGGACTTAGAGAAATAATGTGAAAATCGTTAAAAATCAATTAATCGGCCCAGTTGAACCAAATTTTGCATGAATGTCCCTTGAGTGACTGTATTCAACACATTTTCATGAATTTTTGATTGGGTGAAAAATGTGGACGTGGCATGGCGGGGCTAGTAAGACTTCCAGAAATCGTTAGATAATTTTTCAAAAAATCTTCTCCTTAACCACTGGGCCAATTCACCAAATTTGGTGGGAATGTTCCTTGGTTAACCCTTTTCAAAACTTGTTAGTGAACTTTTGATTCGTAAAATAAATATGGGCGTAGCAGGGTCGGGCTTATTGGACTTAGAGAAATCATGTGAAAAATCTTTAAAAATCAATCTTTCGGTCAATTTGAACCAAACTTGGCAGGCATGTCCCTGAAGATATTGTTTTCAACTCATATTCGTGAATTTTTGATAGGGTGAAAACTGTGGGCGTGGCAGGGCGGCGCTTATCAGATTTCGAGAAATTTCTAGATTATTCTTCAGAAATCTTCTTCTCCTTAACCGTCGGGAAAAATTGTTACCAAATTTGGCAGAGGAATGTTCAATAGTTGACTCATTACAAAATTTGATCGCGAATTTTTTATTCGTAAAAAATGTGGTCGTGGCATGACAAGGCTTATCTGATGAAACGTAATCATGAGAAAATTCTTTAAAAAAGCAATTATACGGCAAATTTGAACCAACCCTTACAGGAATGTACTTTGAGTGACTGTTTTCAATACATGGTTGTGAATTTTCATTCATTGAAAAATGTGGGCATGGCAATGCGGGGCTTTTTGATTTTTAAATGAGCTATGAGACAACAGTAACTTATGAATAGACATGTATTTTTATTTTCCCAATTCCAATTTAGTGGGGAAATACAAAGGGAAAAGGAAAATGGTCAATATTCTCGACATTCTCTTTTTCTCTCAGTGTCATAGGGACAATGCATTGTAAAACATAAATATAATGTCAGCCGTATACTATCCTATGTGAGTAAAATTCAGATTAGTTCAGTCATGGTATTATGATATTTTTTTCAAAATGGCAATGAATTTTGTGCTAAAAATAGAATTGGTTAACCGTTATGTTTTGATAAACCGTCGGTGTTGTTATAAAATCTCGTAACTACGGCTTGAATCAAGCCGTAGTTACGAGATTTTATAATAACAACTACGAAATACTATTGTTTGTCCGAAATTACGTCACGATTAGCCGGATAAAATCGTTCCCTATTTACCCATGTAAACATACATATATGATATAAAAAATATTTTAAAACAATTTTGCATGTGTTGGTTCTAATCTTGCAAATGTAATACTTGCAAGATTTGAGCTATCAAACACAAAATAACATTTTTAGTTCGATATTGTGTTGTTAACACATGCGAATAGGGAACGATTTTATACAGCTAACCATGACGTAATTTCGGACAAACAAATAGTATTTAGTGGGTGTTTTTTATAAAACCGTGTAACTACGGCTTGACTCAAGCCGTAGTTACGAGGTTTTATAAAAAAAAACACCCACAGTTTATCAATACATAACGGTAAACCCAGTCTATTTTTAGCACAAAATTCATTGCTATTGCGTAAATATTTGACTTTATATTTATTCACCTTACAGGGTGTGGCAAAGCGAAGAGGTTATTTGACGAGTTTACTTCTCGATATCTTGGTTGATATAAGAGAAAAATGAACACATTTCGAAATTGAAAGAACGTTCGATTGTAAATTGAGTTGTTATAAAGCCTCGTAACTACAGCCTGATTCACGCTGTAGATATAATGGGTGCGTTCAGGGTTCTCCCATCGGTAGCCATCGGTGCCGTTGGTAACCATCGGTAGCCATCGGTAACCGTCGGCATACCGATGGATATTTTGTTGGTAACCAATTGTCCCGAGAGTAGACAAGTCGGGTAGCATCGGTAGCCTCGTTTTCATTAAAGCAAGATGGCGGATAACAGTCCAACTACGGCGATCCTAATCATATATTTTCTTCAAGCGAATAGCATTCCAACCGTTCTTGTTAGAATTTATTGTAATAGTTGAAGCTACAGCTATTTTATTCAGCCATTTATTTCTGAAAATGTCTTTTTATTCATAATTTTTGAAAACGAACGATCACTCTGCGGGGAGAATACGCTCTTTGTAATTGATTATCCGCCTTTTTTACCGATCGGTACAATTTTCGTTCAGAGTTCGTTGGTTGCCGACGGTGCCATCGGCTACCGATGGTACCATCGGTAGCCGACGGTAAATACACTCGGTTACCGATGGGAGAACCCTGAACGCACCCTTTGTTTTGCAATAATACCGACGATGTACCGCTAAGCGAGAAGGCTGTTTCTCCCCAAGCTTAAATGTAATAAGCCGTTTATTAGGCTCCGCCCTGTCTCCCGAAAAAAAATCAGAATATACTATAGTTCATTTCTGTTCTTACTTTCACGGTACGGAAACTACAGAGACAGAGCCAATGGCTCTGTCGCTTAAATCCTCTGGGGCGCTTCCGGCCATGTGTGGCTCTGTCTCTGGGGTCGCGATTTATTTACAAAAACAGGTGAGTGTTCAACTTTGTTGTTCATTTATTTTCTTCTGGTGCTTAAAATCGAAAAACCGAGAATGTCATGCTCCCCTAAGACCATTTATCTGCCTGTTCTAATTCTGTGGGCTTCAAAGTCGGCAGGGTTTTCACAGGATCATTGTCGTCGTGGTTCGATCCTATGTGATTTTTTCTTGTTTACATCATGTATTCATGTACATTTCAACGGTAAATAGCCAAATGCTGCAGCCAAAACATGCGGTATACTAATCGAGGGATAATCTCGATCAGACATTGCTTTCCCATGTAACAAAACCTTAGAAATGATTGGCAAACGTAAAGTTTGAGCAATTTCTATCGGTGGCTCTGTCTCTGGCGGCTGGCTCTGTCTCTGGCGGCTGGCTCCGCTTTGAACTGTCGGTTAATTTTAGTTTTTAGCCCGTTGTGCAATATATGATGACTTACTAGTATATAGGCCAAGGGTGTATCTTTTAAGGAGATTTCGCTTACCATTGCACACGCACTCAAATAAAACCATGTGACGCATTCGCTTTATGTACTGTTAGCCTAGTGACCACGTCCTCATTTTGAGCAATATCTAGTGTTTAACTTGTACCACCCCACAAAGCAAAGGCTGAAAAATTTGCTAGTCGTTTCGGTTTATGCTTCGCAAATATTATTTGTCGTTTTCTTAAACATGGTATACATTAGATTGGTTGAGGAGTTTGTGTCAACATAAGAATAATGATTCACAAAGTGCAAACTTGTAACAAGTTTCAAGTGCAAACTTTTTAAAATCCTATTCCAGTTAAGACCTGGTTGTGACGTTACGTGTATAAATCGTTTGCGTTTTAATCCTATTCTTATCAAGACCTGGTTGGGACAAATCTCGACCCTTCTCAAACGACATCATTATACCCCCGCAAAACGAATGTTTAGGGGGTATACTGGAATCGACATGTCCTTCTATCTGTCCGTCTGTCTGTCTATGTACAAAATACTTGTCCAAAGCATATCTCTGAAAGTATCGAAGCTATGATTATGAAACTTCATGGTTGGATATATCTCAATAAAGACAAGTTCTGTATCAAAGGAGCATAACGTCGTTGTAAATGCAAAAGCTCGTATCTTTTTAAAAATTTTAAATGGGATGGAATAAAGAGTAATAACTTTTCCCAAACTGAAATGTTTTACTTGAAATTTGGAAATATTGTTCATAAATAATGTATCATCGATACTGATCGGTAAAAATATCTCAAAACCTGCAAAAATTGTCTGAATTGGACACACAAGTTTGTACTTTGAAAATCGCTAGAACCGACATGCGAGGTTTTGCATTTAAACCGACGATAAATATTCTTTACTTATTTTGTGAGTCACTGTCCTTTGTTTTCGACAAAACACTTATCCGGACAAATGTAATGGCGGGGTATTATATCACATTAGGTGATACATAGAATTCTTAAGGACTGCCCAAATTCAAAATGATGTCCAGACATGCAAGGATGCAGATGGGCGCCCCCCATGCGAGAGAAATGTATGTATCTGCGCACAGCTCCGAAGTATCAAATATGTATTAGTTATCATTGAAATCTGTGAGAAAAAAATATGAAAATGCTGGTTATGAGCCATTTTCTTTTCTCGCAATGCACCAGAAAAATGTCTTGCTTGGGAAGGATTAAATGGAAAGATGTCGGATATATTGGTGCACAATAAAAAAAACAGGGGCCAGTTTCATTTTTAAGACGTATTTTTTGTCTTACCGATGACTTACGACCAGTTTAGGACAAGAAACGCGTATTGCCAATTTATCAAGATCTGGGGCCCGTATTATCAACGCTCGTGCGCTTAATTTTTGCGTAGTTACTTGTAACAACACCCTGATTGGTCCAATCTGATTTCTCGTGCACTCAGATGTTTTGTTCCACATTTCATACAAAAACTTGGTCGTAAAACCCCCCTCACACATAGCTCGCGACCTTACTGCGACCTGAAAACTAGTAAAATAGCATTTTTCTTTCGAAATTCGCGTGGTTTTCTTTCAAATTTCCAAATTTCTCTCGCCGACGGTCCGGGGATCCACAGTCTTGTGTTCGATTTGTTTTTCTGTACGTCCTCGATACGACCCTTCTACGTCCATGGCGTTTCCACTGCGACTGTATTGCGTCCCTACGGCGACCTCACGGCGATCATCGGCGACCCAGCTGCGACTGTGCTACGTCCTTTGCGTTCTTACGGCGATTCTACGGCGACTATTGCATTTGTCCGGCGACTGTTCTGCGACTGTAAGACGACACTACTACGTCCTTGCTACGTCTATGAAAATAATACTTTTTTCAGTAAATATCATGTTGAGTCTGACCTTCAACGAGTGAAGACGTATATTTAATTAGTTTAAAGTTAAATCATTTATACTGAACAAAAGTGAAAACGCTACACTGCAAGATTTCTTATTTCTGGAAAAGTATCGAACTAATAGCATGAAATATATTTTGAAGTTCTTTCCCAGGCTTTCAGCAGTCGTTTTGTTGAAATTTCATTGCCTTGTATCCTTTATTGTCAGAGTTACAGCCCTTGATACGCTCAGAGTTAATTTCATCTAATGCCGCATATGCGCATGCGCAGAAAACTCTCCATATTTTTTTTCGAAATTGGTCATATCCGGGTTGCCAAAAAACATTTAAAATCTCACTTATCTCTTGTAGCAAGCTCTAAATCAAGGTCTTATTTGTCAATTTTGCGAATTACCTCCCTTTGATATAAACACATAGGGAACTTAAATGTTTGATAGTCACAAATTTATCACGGTTTCCGATTGAATTCTTTTGCAACATCAAGTAGGCCTTACAGGGGATTTTTGAACCCTTTCTTCGACTAGGAATGTTCCCAGATGTCCATGCAACTGCGACTTCAATTTCCTATGGAGATTACATTGTAAAATTATCAAGCTTTGAAACATAATGAAATATCTGCTTTTCAAACATCATTTTCTAAACCTTGAAACAATTTTATGCAAACTTCTTTACATTTCCTGATTGGTAACTTGTCATTTCCTGATTGGTAACTTGTCGAACTACCATTCCGTGCAGTTCGGCATTGTTTGCATTCTTCTGATTGTATTTCTGAAGGTTTAAATTGTGTAAAATTTCCGTTCAAATTGTACACCTGAAAAACGGACCCCTGTCACATTAAAGGGTCCGTTTTTTCATCCCCGCAATTAAGATCCACAAAACGTTTAGTGTATGGAACAACCAAGTCAATGAACAATTCGAAACACTGTCATTTGATTTTTTTACTTATTGTGTTTAGAAGAAATATGACAAGCAATGTAGGTGTAGCGTTTTCACTTTTGTTCAGTATATTATTCCAAAGATGAGAGGCGGATGAGGCAAACGAGCGGGGCCTCTAAAGTGCTACAAGTTGACCAAGTCGCGGATTCAGATAAATTAAGTAATCAATAAAGTTGGCATATATACCAAATGGCACAATTTTATACTGATCCAAATTCAAAGATTTTTGCAGACGTCATTTTCAGGTGAATGAATTATTACATTTTTGTATTTTTTGGTAGACAATATAATGTGAAATGAGCAATTTCTTGTAATTTCATCGGCGACTCTTCGGCGTCCTTAGTGCGAGTGTACAACGTCTATTGTGTTCTTATTACGTCCTTACTACGATGCTGCTGCGACTATGGCGACTCTACTGAGACCCCACGACGACCTAACCAGGACGTAGTAAGAACGCAGAGGTTCGGCGACTGTTTTGTGCATGTTCAAAATAGTCGCCGACGGTCTGCGACCTTGTGCGTCCTTGGGGTCCTTGGTACGACCTCGCTGCGTCCCTGCTGCGTCCATGGCGACTGTGCTGCGTCCTGGGTCGTAGCAAGGTCGCAGTAAGGACGCAG